>JAPFBL010000337.1:277500-388364 GCA_026182355.1 Hermatobates lingyangjiaoensis
AAGAACCCACATAGACCTGTACCTGACATCGTAAAGACTCAGAAACGACTACTTATGTCTTCTCCGAGGGTTAGGTTAGGTCAGGTTGCAGTGGCAGTTCCATAAGGAACCCACATAGGCCGATCATTAGCCCTTTCTAATACAATCCTGTTTTGGTATTATTTAGCGCTCCCTGCTTATTCAGCTATATCGCTGAAAACAACAACAAAACAGACTGATGCCTTTTTTACGTGAAAGCTCTTTCGTCGCATCTCGGGAGCTACAAGCTTTAGCCTAGGATAGAGGCACACAAAACCTCCGAGATACGCCCGAGGTGGACCACGCGGAGGCGAGCTTCCACGACCCTACATCACAAAAAAAATAAAAATATAACAATTTAATAAAAGCAAAGCAAAAACTCCCACTAAACAAAAAATATTCTTCTTAATAAAATTTAAAAAGAAGCATATTTTTTGATACTTTTAACTTCTAACACTTAGTGTTATACCACAAACTGGAAAATAAACTCCCGTTATTTTAGGCTTTCATGTAAAGGAAAACAAAAGAAAAACAAGAACATTAACATTTCTCATGCGTATGTAGATCTTAGAGAACCGGTGTATTCAATATGGTATGGACGTTAGCCAACATGAAGATCACTTGGGGGCAATACTGCTGTCCTCTTGCATCTTCCTACAGCATAGACGAATTTAAGAAACGCAGCCCTGTGCTTCTTTAAAGCGTTTCTGTATGTGGATTCCACGAGCTCACCCGTATTGGATTCATATTCAAAACGTTCTCTGGCATATCTGGGGCATACCTCTAGAACGTGAGCTACACTCTCTGAGGGGGCCCCACAAATACACCTCCCATCCTCCCTCTTCTTGTTCTAATACCATCCACAAAGAAGATGATTCTACATTGGAGTCCTAAATTTTGCCTAAGTGTGTTTAGAGTAGGGATCTTTAACGAGTACCTGACACCGTACAAGCTCGTTCCCGACGGCTTAACATCCTCGAACTGGTATGACTGAAAGGCTAGGGTACACCGAAAGGTTAAAACAGGCTTAAAATCCTCGAACTGGTATGACTGAAAGGCTAGGGTACACCGAAAGGTTAAAACAGGCTTAAAATCCTCGAACTGGTATGACTGAAAGGCTAGGGTACACCGAAAGGTTAAAACAGGCTTAAAATCCTCGAACTGGTATGACTGAAAGGCTAGGGTACACCGAAAGGTTTAAAACAGGCTTAAAATCCTCGAACTGGTATGACTGAAAGGCTAGGGTACACCGAAAGGTTAAAACAGGCTTAAAATCCTCGAACTGGTATGACTGAAAGGCTAGGGTACACCGAAAGGTTAAAACAGGCTTAAAATCCTCTACGAGAGACGACGTGCTCGGATTTATTCACCACCTGCGTGAATCAATCGAGGACCATAGTGGATATTGTATCCTGGATCTACCAGTCCAGAGGATAGTACGTCACCACTGGGCTACCCTGGACTTTACATATTAATGTAAAATTCAAATATAATATGTGTGTTTCTCGTAATATCAAAAACAATGACTCATTGATGTTAATTTGATAGAAATGTGAGTGGACTGACCTGGATCAATGATGGTGTCAATATGACCTGAAGTGGAGTGTGTGACCCAGTCGTTTGTTTTTTTGACCACTGGCTGAGGGGGCGAGAAAGGAGTCGAGACTACCTGGGCATTGTACGCTGACACCATCCTGGCTTTGAATTCCTCCACTAAAGTCAAGTCATTCACAATAATCCTGTTTGCAAATAACCAATCGACTCCTTTACCTTTCGTCTTGAAATAATAAAGTCGCTTATTTAGAAATTAAAAAAAAAAAAGACATTTTATAACAATTTAAACACAGTAACATTCTTAATTTATCCAATTTAATAAAAAAATGTTATAATAGATATTTATACACCTAGGGAATAATGAAATCTATTATTTCCCGAGTGTTTTAGTTGATTACTAAGGCAACGCTAAAGGAATCAAGATTAATAAATACCGAGGCGACCTGAGGGAGGTAACTACAAGGCACATACAATATTTTATCTCCAGAAAAGGATCTATAATAAATAATTATGTGTTAATTAATATAAAAGCAATTAATAATAAATAACTCTTAATAATCCAAAATAAAAGTTTACGAAAGCTAAAAAAAAAAGTAGGTAAACAAAACAAAGTAGAATAACTTGCTAATACAGCTGGGGTTTAAAAATTAAACTTACCAACCTGACTCTTCCCAATCTCATTTACTTTTATATTTAAAAATCGATAGCAACAAAATAATTAGGTTGGACAACCTGAATTATATCTCCGTTTTTCATTATTACTAGTTTTTAAGTACGGTGATTAAATCTTTTACATTATTATACGAAAACTAGACGTAAAAAGTTACTTCTCGTCCCTTCTGGAGATAAAATAGTAAAGATTTGCGGGTTTAATTGAATCAAATTAATAATATGAAACAAGAAATGTCTGTTTAGACATTAATTGAAAATTTAAAATTTATGCATTTATGACTATGGGTAGGGATATTTGTTTCAGTAAGAGTGTACTTTTCAATCCTTCATTGCCCTACAAAACACTTATGAAGGAAGGTTTGTAATTACGACATAACAAGAGGTTCTTGAGGGTTTTGGTCACAAAAATTCAACTTCTGATTATATGCCGACGTTTTGCCAAAAGTTGTTTGGCATTTTCAAGGGTAAAAAAACAATTTATTAACGACATAAATTGGCGAAATGCCAAAAAACTTTTGGCGAAACGTCGACATATAATCAGGAGTTGAATGTTTATGACCAAAATCATCAAGAACCCTTTCTGTGAACTTGAAAAATCAGTGGTCGAGAAGCTATATCAATATAGTATTATCCATGGAGACATCCGTGGTCATTTGGTGTTACTCCACAAGTAATACCACTTGACAGTCATACAGGTATAGGCAAGAGCCTTTTCATTCGGGTAATTTGGAAATATGGAAAAGGTACACTACATAAAATCAAATCCCGCTTTTCTGATGTCTATAAAAACTTTAATTAAGTGTATAAATGAATATACCATGATGGCATAATTCACTAATATAGAAAATTCATCGAAGATTGAAATATTGATACAAAAAATTACAACTGTTATGCTAAACACCAAACTTAAAAGCCGACATTTTGATTTTATTTAAAAACATTTTTCATAGGCAGATGGCAGAAGTATGAAATTTTGAAAATAAATAACACTATATTATATTACATTGGATGCTTAAAATGGCCATGTTATGAAATAGACATTATAACTCAACTGAACCGTAATGGAGGGGGGATTCAAAAATTATGTCTCCACACAAAAAAAAAGTGTAATACTAACACTAGCAACGGTTAGTTTCAAACATTGGTGTTCTTCTTCAGGTTTATATCTGCACTCTTGGGATGTAAACCTGAAGAAGAATACTAAGTGTTCAAAACGTGTTGTTAGTTTTCATATTAAACTTTTTTTGTTTATATGGAGACGTAATTTTTGAATCCCTCTATTATGAGTAAATACCACACTACAACAAATTCCGAAATATCGACTCTCCCTATATAAAGCGTATTGTCCTTGCTTGGAAGAAGACCTGTCAACAGGTGTTTAACTGCTCATATTTATATAATCTAAGACAACAATTTATAACAAATATTATCCTGCATGGTGGAACGTAGCCGGATAAGCATGAAAACATAGTCACTAAGTATACGAAAGAGTTCTTTAGATTTATAAATAACATACAAATTAATGAATTATAATTAGCATATATAAATCATATTGTATATTTTATATATATATATATATATAAATAATAATCAAAATAACACTTGATATAATAGATGGATTAATTTACCACAATGAAAACAATTTTTGAAACCATGCTCTAAGGCCTTTCGTTAACACATCTTCAGAGAACAAGTGAACTAAAAAAACAATAAATACTTGTTAACTTGGCTGATTGAAATTTCCAGAATTGATGGCAACCCTGAATGTGTTTAATGATGAAGTCTTCATCTGTTTAATTATCCCGTTAATCAAAACTTAATCTAATTTGTAGAGTCCTAGGCAATTGTTCATCAACTTCTCATAAAAGTTCTTTATGAGCGCACTTTCCACGATATTTCTTCTTCTTTCTGAAGACACGTATATTAATTCATTTGCTTCATTCCAGTTAATCACATGATTACTGTTTCTTATGTGCATGAACAAAGCACTCTTTTCGTCCTCTCTTCTGATTGAATATATGTGCTGTTTTATCCTTGTAAGAAGACCTTTGCTCGTCTGTCCAATGTAAGACATTTCACAGTCAGTACATGGTATCCTGTATACACAACAGTCCTTTCTTTTTGGCTTATTATTGACAAGTCTGTTAAACAAGTTACCATCATTACTGAACACAACAGAAACGTCCAATCTTTTCATAAATGAAGGCATATCTTTCAAACAAGGACTGTATGGAATGACTAACAAATTCCTTCTTGTGAACTGTTCTTCATTATTTAATATCATGGATTGTTTCACCTTTTTTATGATATTGTCGATTAACCTTTTTGGATACATTAAAGAACCTGCAATTTTGTAAATATTTTAGATGAAGAAATCAAAAGTTAATGAAGAAATCAGCCAAGTTAACAAGAATTTATTGTTTTTTTAGTTCACTTGCTCTCTGAAGATGTGTTAACGAAAGGCCTTAGAGCATTGTTTCAAAAATTGTTTTTATTGTGGTAAATTAATCCATATATATATATATATATATATATATATATATATATATATGATGTAATTTTTTTTAGGGTTGAGGTCCAATGATTTTAAACTAGTCCTTTTGCCTATATATATATATATATATATATATATAAAGATTTCACATAAACACGTGAAACAACAATCAATGATCAAACCACAATAAGAAATGGGAAAACAAGACTAAGATCTTTCAACCGTAACAAGCGGTCTTCGTCAGAGTCAAAAACCCAACTGAACACTAGATGCAGAAAACATCTGGTGAGGAGTTGAGAAGAGTGGGAGGGAAGAGTGGTATTTTAAAAGGGTGAAAGCACAGGAAAGGACTAATGTCCAGAAAGGGATGTTTGGGGAAACAAAGGAGTACAGTAAGAAAAAGTAAAAAACTATCCGCTAGCTGTCAACCCTCTTTGAAGAGGCTATTGCCCTCGTGACGAAAGTATCAAGTTTGAAGAGACCGTTACTAATGTTTATAATATTAGATCTATTAAATTTAATTAGAGACGATTCAATAATATTTCTTAACAACATTGATTTTTCATAGGTAATAAATTTAGCTCCTGTCTAATATATATAATATATATATATATATATATAAAGATTTCACATAAACACGTGAAATAACAATCAATGATCAAACCACAATAAGAAATGGGAAAAAAAGACTAACTTCTTTCAACCGTAACAAGCGGTCTTCGTCAGAGTCAAAAACCCAACTGCAGTTGGGTTTTTGACTCTGACGAAGACCGCTTGTTACGGTTGAAAGATGTTTGTCTTGTTTTCCCATTTCTTATTGTGGTTTGATCATTCATATATATATATATACTCTTTTCTGTGTCGTGCTTTGTGTAATTTAAAGTTATATATATATATATATATATATATATATATACCAGTTCAAAATTCAAGAAGAGTAACACACAGAGTAAGGAAACACACTTACAGACTCAAATTTTCTTGTAATCCGTCTTCAGGAGAAAAGAGAAAGGGAGGCCAAGCACGTTGTAGACGCAACGGCAAGTAACCCAATTAACCCAAGTAACCCAACGGCAAGTAACACAATTTTTCAACTCGTATTGTGTCCAGTTTGGATCGTGTTTCGTTTAATTAAGGGAAATATATATATATATATATATATATATATATATATGTGTGTAGCAGATTCAATAATATATCGACGTTTAGACTAGACTAGTTACTGGATTAGACTGTCTAGTCGAAGGTTTTGTCCGGTTAACATTGTTGTTCCTTTAAATAATGTAAATTTGATTTTGTTAGTTAAAAAAATACTTACTTCTGTAAGTAATATTGTTTTATGTATATCTGAAATATCTGCGTGTAATATTCATAAATTGTAACAATCTATTTTCATATTGTGTATATGTTTCATGTTGATATGTGATTTCTTATTATCCTTTGTTTGTAAGCCTATGAAAAAGGTTTTAAATAAAACCGAAACGTTGGCACCGAGAGTTTGATTTTTTATCCTAGAAAATTGACCGAATCCCGATTAGAGAGCACGCCTATATATTTAGAGCGAGAGAGAGAGAGAGAGAGAGAGAGAGAGAGAGAGAGAGAGAGAGAGAGAGAGAGAGAGAGAGAGAAGTATGAATTATGTCATATTTTAATGTAGTGCAAATGTATATAAGAGTAAGAGTAAACCTGTAATAAAAAAGGGAACAGGTTACAAAAATAAACTCCTTCATATTAGGATGACTACCCGTGAGGAAAACATAAAAAAAAAACTATAACAGATTGCACATTTAACAACTGTACAGCATTAACAGAGTAGTGTTCTTTTTAACATTGGAGAGCTGTGTACAAATGTTGATTCTTGATTTTTCTTCATTCCAAACCTCTAATATAACAGTTGTTTTAAATAAAATACGTAAACATTTTTTTTAAAAGTTTTGATCAAAGTTAGTATTGACAAGTGATGATAAAAGTTGTTCTAGCTACCTGAAGAGAAGTTTGAAAGGAATGCAGTTTGGCCGAAGCCTCTTTATAGCTAGAAGGCAGACTGAGTAGCTTGGACAGTTCTTCTCTGCTCTTGCTTTTAGAGGAGCAGCCTTCGTAAATCATTCCACATATCGTCTTGAAGCTTGCAGGAGAGATGACAAACGAGTCATTATTCCGGCTAAGATGCTATCAAACAAAAAACAAACATTTCTATAAATATTACACTACTCAACACATTTTTTGGTTTCCAAGGTTTCTAAGATGATTTATATAATTTAGGAGTGGTGATTCTGAAAATCTTACTAAATTTTTCTCATCAAGTCAAGGTATTGAGTTACCTTAAAAATTAGGAGTATTTCTAAATACATTTCAGCATCATAATTACAATTGCAGGTTGTTATTGTGACCAATGTTAAATATTTGTGACATTACAAACCTTAAAGATTTTACTTGCGTTGCAGATTTTTGGAGTAAGAATTAACCATGACTATATCCTCTCCTATGCGACATTGCTTAAACAATAGAAATCCAAATGTATTGCATACGTATTTCTACACGTAATGCAAATATTTTGGTATGATTAATGAATATGTACCTTAAGCTTAAATAGAAAATATTGTTTCTTGTATTTCCCTGCTTTTATTGTAGCTATTACCTTCTTAAAGGGAGGAGTATACCATAGTAGAAAAACTAGACCTGATTAAGCAAAAGCTACACCATTTCTGGAATCAGCGCCCTTAAGTTTTTTTTTACAAAATTTTTTTTATGTAGCCAGTGTTATTAATGTTTTACACTTGGCAATATAATACTCTATATTTTGTACATCCCCCCCACCAAATTTAAATTAAAAAAAATATATAATATAATTAGTTTTTGTGATAAAAGAATATTTATCTGTACTATTACAAAAGAAAAGGCATGTCAGTCAGTCCTTCCCTCGCAAAAGTAAACTAATCCATCAAGTGTGGCAAGTTATATATTTCCAAGGGAGGGATATAACTCAAATTTCATTTATTTATTTATGAAAAATACATTTGTTTTATAGGTACGTAAAAAAAGACTCACATACAACAATACTTTGTTTTTTAATAAACGTGAAATCTAACATAAGTAAAGTGCTAGTAAGAGTCTGTATGAACCATTGTAGAGAACAACGTCCTTTCTGTCTTTAATGATGATAGAACAACAAAATCTCAAAAATTACAACAAAAATAAGAAAGATATCATTATTATCCGTTATACGTCGTCTATCGCTGGTGAAGTCGCCCAGCCGGTTTCGCAATAGCTGCATCATCAATGGGACTAACCTAACTTTCCAAAATCACGGATATAAATACCAATTTTAACTCAATGGTGCCAATATATGCCTAAATTTCCTACCTAATAGTTTTATTTTATTTTTAATCTTGTTTTTTATTTTACAATTTAAGTCGTCTCTGTTCTTTCATCTTTACATGATTTTTATTGGTTTGAATATTATGTCTGCCTGGTGCTTGATTTGTTCGTTTATTAGGTTATCAGTATTTCTGTTTTTATATATTTCCATTTCTTCTATTACACTTAATCTTTTTTCTTGGACGGACCTGCAAGACCCTGTGGGTCAAGGGGGAAGAAGAAAGCACTTGGCAGACGCTTTTCTCAAGTTGAATTAATATAGGAGCTGGAGTTTTGATGGGAGGATGCAAAGGAGGGGCTTAGCAAAGAAGATGCAGGGTATGTGCTACCTCCAGGAGGAAGGCAAGAGATTAAAATATAGGAAAACCAAACAATTTTGATATTAACAGCGAAATATTTTAGGTTGCAGTGGCAGTCCCACAAGGGAACACACGAGTACAAGCATTGACCCTTTGTGATACCACAAAATGAATATTGATTCTACAGTGGGAGTCCTAAATTTTGCCTAACTCAAATGTATTTAGAGTAGGGATCTTTAACGAGTACCTGACATCGTACAGGCTCGGGACCGACGGTTTAACGTTCTTCTCCGAGGGACGACGTGCTCAGATTTATTCATCTCCCGCATAAATAAATCGAGGGCCAGGTGAGGATTGAACCCCGGTCCTATCAGTTCAGAGGTGAGCACGTAACCACTGAGCTAGCCTGGCCCCCCAACGGCGAAATATTAATTAAGATATTAATTCTTTTGTTACGATGACCTTAGCATAATGTCTGCTAGAGATTATAATATTTTGGATTTACTATTTTTAATGAAGATGATCAATCATGTATTTGAACGAATACCTCTATTTTGGATGTTACTTTTCTTCATTTGACCTTGATGACTGAGCAACAATATTTACCTAATTATGTCCAGCTGCCATGCACAATATAAACCTTTGAAATAAAATCCAATTTGTCCTATTCGCTTGCAAGACAAACATTTTCATTTGAAAAATGAAGGAATTTTAGATATAAAAAGCACTGCTGAAATAAATTCCGGACACATTAAAACATTGACTTTTTTTCGTCCGAGAACGATCGTATTCTGTTCGAAGAATACGATCGTCGAGAACATCGAATTTAATTCGTCCGAGACCGACTTTCTATATCGAAATCGTCATATGTCGAGGCTAACTTTCCCATAAGAATACATTGTAATTCCATTAATGTGTTCCTTAGCATAAAAACTTCCGATGAATTCTTAATAAATACTTTATAATTATCGGTGTAAATAACAATTTTGCATACATATCAGTAAATTAGAAGAAATCAGTTAAATGAGAATGATTTGTAAGAAATAAAGCATAGAGAATCGTCTGACCTTAAAGACTGGCGAATAAAGGTCGGAGGAGACGCAGGATGTGGAGGTATACAGGAGACGATGGGAAGTGGAGCGTACACTAACTTACACTCTAATTTATACTACGTGACTTAGCTTATTTATTTTTCTTGTTTTAAATTTTACGATTCACTTAATGTAAAAAGAAACTTAGCTTACAAGTTTCTTTTAAAGAAAAAACTTACTTAGTTTTGATTTTTTTAATTTTTTTTATTTTCATTTCTAATTTTCGAAAATACGAGCTAATTTAGTACTCTGTAGTTTCTACAGAGAGGAAATTTTTCTTGTTTTGATTTTTTTTACTTTTATTTCTAATTTTTGAAAATAAGAGCTAATTTCGTACTCTGCAGTTTGTACAGAGAGGAAATTTTTCTTAGTTTTGATTTTTTTAATTTTTTTTACTTTCATTTCTAATTTTCGAAAATAAGAGCTAATTTCGTATTCTATAGTTTGTGCAGAGAGGAAATTTTTCTTAGTTTTGATTTTTTTTACTTTTATTTCTAATTTTTGAAAATAAGAGCTAATTTCGTATTCTATAGTTTGTACAGAGAGGAAATTTTTCTTAGTTTTGATTTTTTTACTTTTCTTTCTAATTTTCACCTTCACTTTCTTAATTTTCACTGACTTTGTTTTTTCTTTACTTCACTTCCATTTTTTTCTTTTCGATCACTATGCAATACTTCATTGGACAACTTATTTCTAATTTTCTTATTTCTTATTTCAATACTTCATCTCTAGAAAATCTTTCGTATGGTTACGATATCGAGACGAATATTAAAATATTCGGAAGTGGAGATACGAAGCGTTTAACAAGTAAACAGAGGTGAGGTGGAGGGGAGATATGACACGACCGCCCCTGGTGGCACAGTGAGTTACTAACTCTGGTATGACTGACGCCAACTGGAAAACATCTTTCACGTCTCAATTCCTTCAACTATTAACGGCAAAATGTATATTGTAATATTTTTTAAAAATGCATTTTTTTACTGTGATCATCACAAATCTTAAAAAAATTATGTTTAAAAAATAAAAAAACGCATATTTTCATTTGTGACACAAAGTTGTTTTTTGTCGGTGCAACGACTTTCACCTATTTGCAAGTCCTTCCCTTGGAATTATGCGATACTTTACTAAACAATACCAGAAGAAATTGTACGTCAGAGTGTGCGAGTTTTTGGTATTTCCACTACAATCGTCAAGCAAAATGACTATGCGACCTTTTCTTCTATGCGTATATTTAATAGTTATGAATAATGATTAACCTGAATCAAGGAGTCATCGAGGTGAGAGAATTGCCCCATGTCAGTAGCTGTCATCCGGCTTGTCTTCGCACCTGCAAACATCTTTTCGTTAGTCAGATACAACACGGACTCTCCAACCGTTTTCAATATACGTCTTTATCATCACTCGCGATTACTATTAATCAATATTAATAACTATTAATCGTGATAGGCAAGGCAATCAGGCTTTTATACCTACTGTTAATTACAAATTTACTTTAATTTGCCCTCTATATCAGTAGTTATTAACCTTGTAGAAGTACTGAATCCCACTAGTTTGAAATGCTCATTCACCGAACTCTTCTTTAGTGATAAATAAAATGATTTTTTTTTCAAGTCATGGGTGTTTTTTTCCTGGTGCATGAATATCACCTTGTTCCAGTGGGCAGGCTTTCTATACTGCCTTACAGTTTTACGACTACCATGGTGTTGTTAAGAGCTCGATCGTCCCCCTCTGAAGCGGGCCCGTTACCCCTGGGCCAGAGCTTGCGCCAGTAGGTCATCAAGCCAAATCAGGGCATCATTGCGAGGAGTATTAGTACCTCAAGTGAAAACGACTCACAGAGAGAGATTTCAAATCTGTCGTTGGCTAAACGCCACCTGTGTGGGCTAGTTATGAGAGCCTTTAAGACAGTGGTCTCAGCCTCCCTCGGTCCATTCACCCCTATTGTCATTCCAAAATACAATTTCCCCCACCGTCTTCTTTCCAATGTAGTATATACACTTTTACAAGTTTACATTCATTATGTTTATCATAGATTTTTATAAATTAAATGTTAATTAAATTTATTGATAGATATATATAAAATATCAGTGAATCAAAATATTTTGTAATCTATAATTAAGAGGTCAAAACCTATAATAGGTTAGGTTAGGTTAGGTTGCAGTGGCAGTCCCACAAGGGAACACACGTAAGCCAAGCATTGGCCCTTTGTGATACCACACAATGAAGATTGATTCTACAGTGGGAGTCCTAAATTTTGCCTAACTCAAATGTATTTAGAGTAGGGATCTTTAACGAGTACCTGACATCGTACAGGCTCGGGACCGACGGTTTAACGTCCTTCTCCGAGGGACGACATGCTCAGATTTATTCACCTCCCGCGTGAATAAATCGAGGGCCAGGTGAGGTTGAACCCCGGTCCAATCAGTTCAGAGGTGAGCACGTAACCACTGAGCTAGCCTGGTCCCTTATAATAGGTTATCTCACTCTGTAAAATCACTGTGGTCACAATTCACCCCATGAAAATCCAAAATTCACACCTATTGAGAATCCCTGCTCTAAGGTCTCTCGTTAGTTAAATACCACCTGTACTGGACATAAATGGGCTCGAAGGAGCGGTATCTAATCGCTCCCACTCTGAGAGCCCGTCAAGAGTCCGAGCCTATACCAGGCAAGTACCAGTTGTCCAATCCAATCAGGGGTCTCTAGCTCCCCTGGATGCTAAGCAGGCATCCTCTTGAGAAGTACTGCTTCTCACACTGACATCACAAGGGTCTATCCAGCTTTGGTGATCACCTTGTTCAAAGAAAAAAACCAACACAGTGCATGAACTAACAACAAATTAAATACCTGCAAATCAGTATGTGGAGGCTCCGCCGAACCCCTGAAACCGACTCATCGAACCCAGGATAAGAACCACTGCTCATATGTATTCATAAGGTTGTGACCTCACTACAGATACCGTTTGATGATTAATATTAATAATTAATAATAATTAAATTAATATTTTACCTCAAAAATGGTCCTTATTGTGTGGATGTGCTGCATTGTTTTTATCCACAACACTAGACCAGGGGTTCTCAATGAGAAGGGGGGGGGGGGGGGTAATCCCCCAGAGGTGAATTTTGTGTTTTCAGGAGGTGCATTGTGACCACAGTAAGTTTACAGTGTGAGGAAAGCTGTTATAGTTTTTAACCACCTAATTATAAATTACAAAAACCTGATTGAATTAGTATTTTATATATCTATAAACAATTGTAATTAGCAATTCATAGTAAAATTCTATTATAAAGATAATCAAGCTGTAAGAGTATATATACTATCGACATGGTGGGAGAATTGCATTGTGGGAATGTTGAGAGGGGTGAATAGGCCAAGGGGTGAATAGGCCAAAGGGTGAATAGCCCCTATAGTAGACTCTTGTTATTAGCGGAGGTTAACGCCCACACCCCCTCCCACGCCATATAGGATGCAGTTTTTAAATTCCTAAGTATCATATTGCATACGTTGAAATATGCTCATCAAATACATATTAAAGTCAATTGTACTCATTAGTAGAGTATATAAATGTCGCAGTGTGGTAATATTCATTACTTATACCTACCTTTTTATTATTATTATTATTATTATTATGATTGAACAACATGCTCCACCTGAAGGCATTATGCGCATTAACAATCTTTTATAGCATGTTATAACCCTCATTAAGTTATGGTAATTAGCTTACAATATTAATAATCAGGATAACATAAAGGAATAAGACACATTTTATTGAAAATGACACCAAATTTAGCTTCTTGACAAGTTTCTCAGTTTTTCTAAATAACACTCTCGTTATTTCGTCTACAACAGGGGTCCAGTAAGCTTTCTTATTTCTTGTATGTGGTGTCTTTTTCATTTATATCTGTCCGGTTTGGACTGTTTCGTATTTTGATTTATTTGTATATATATATATATATATATATATATATATATATATATATATATATATATATATATAGTTCAATTAAACAAAGAAACATAGAGAAATCAGAAGAACACACTTACAGTCTCTAATTTTCGGTTTGAACCGTCTTCAGGAGAGATAAGAGAGGGAAACCAAGCGCACTGGATCAGAGACGGTTGGAGGGTCTCCAACCGTCTCTGATCCAGTGCGCTTGGTTTCCCTCTCTTATCTCTCCTGAAGACGGTTCAAACCGAAAATTAGAGACTGTAAGTGTGTTCTTCTGATTTCTCTATGTTTCTTTGTTTATATTGAACTATATTTGTCCGTTTTGGATCGTATTTCCAACGAAAAAAAGTGTATATATATATATATATATATATATATATATATATATAATGTAATTTTTTTTTAGGCAAAAAATTACATCATATAAATATTGGGTCAAGAAAACAAATCATGATGAATATATATATATATATATTTTGTAGATAAAATGATTTAGTATATACTTTGTGGATGAGTTCTGGCAACTCAATTCAAAAACAGACCTCCTGAAGAAGATTCATTTCAGCGAGAAATACAATTAGATTAAAACTAACTGAGTAAATGTAGTTTGATTTTAATAAATAATAATACATTTATATATTTATACTAAATGTAGGTAGTGGGATCTGCTCTTCCACAATTAAATACAGTAAATACACAGAAAACAACGAAAACAAAATTTAAAAAAGATAATAAGATAATAAGAATATCGGTACATACTCGTAATATATTAAAAACCATTTTTCTAATTTATCGAGGTTTGGTTTAGCTTCAAACAATAAAACACCTTTAAACCGACGTATCGTCTATATTTGTAGACATCTTCAGGGCTAGATCAATACAGAATTCAATTACAATAACAAAATGTTTATAAGTAACATTATTTAAGTAATATGCCTCAGTGTTGCTATTGCACGGAAATAGCTACATAACCATTACATTCAAATCAGCCTATAGTGCTGCTCCTAGCGACAGATTTACGAACATTCATATAGACTTGGTAAGTCAAAAAGACATTTTAAAATAACCTTTCAAAACAAGATCAAACAAGAAACTGGAAACTACAAACATATTTTTTAATTACTAATTAATAAACTAAATATTTCACTTAGGTTATCAGTCTCTGTTTTTTTTTTGATACATGTGAATAATTTCTTTTATAAGCCTCTTATTTTTATATTTTCATGATCTATAATCTTTGTATAATCTAGATTAAAGTTTTACCCATTGCTAATTGAGTGACGGGCTAAAGTACAAAATGTTCTTTTTGATTTTATATCATATCTATGTAGAGCTAACCTATCTTTTTAAATACTCTTTTGTGTGACCAATGTAAACTGCATCGCAATTTTCACACAAAATTAATATATTACATACTTATATATTATAGTTTATATATATATATATATATAATAAATATACATAATTATAAAAATTAATAATCAACAATAACTCTTGATATAATATATGAATTAAATACCACAATAAACAAATATATATTAGATACAATGCTCTAAGGTATTTCGTTACAACATCATCAGAGAGCTAAATGAACTAAACAAAAAATATAATAACAAGTATTATATATAATATAATAACAACTTGTAATTATATTTTTTGTTTAGTTCATTTAGCTCTCTGATGATGTTGTAACGAAATGCCTTAGAGGATTGTATCTAATATATATTTGTTTATTGTGGTGTTTAATTCATACATATATATAAAAGATTTAACATAAACACGTGAAATAACAATCAATGATCAAACTACAATAAGAAATGGGAAAACAAGAAATACTGTTTTCTTGGGAAATGGGAAAATATCATACCTTCTTTTCCATTTCTTATTGTGGTTTGATCATTGATATATATATATATATATATATATATATATATATATATATATTATATATATATATATATATATATATATATATTATATATATATATTATCATATATATTATATATATCATATATATATATATCATATATATTATCATATATATAAATATCGTATATATAAAAACAAAATTATAGTTTATCAGGACTCGGTCAGTTTTTTTATAGAAGTGACATTTCAAAATTAAACAGTATTTATTCGGATGTGTCAAGTTGAATATAGTTGATCGATGCAAAATTTTGATTTTTTTGTTGTCTAGTGAAATTTGGTTGGCTTGCTTGTTTTTCCAGTTCAATGTCACATGATTATTCAAACTAGACAGTTGTTTAAATTCACAGAATATTTTCTTTGTAAAATAATTATTAGAAATAATTTTTATTTTAAGAAAACCAACCCCCTTTATAACAGCTCAGTAGGTTAGTTAGTTAGTTGCGATTGAAGATGGACAATGTCCAAGAACGCTCCAACGACTGCAACATCATCGTACGAGGAATGACGGTTTGCCATATTAATAATTTAAATCATACTAACCTCAGTTGTAATAATAATATACATGTATTTAATTTTCGAACCTAGAAAATTTTACCAAATCCTGATTAGATAATACACCTATTGTATCAAACGGTCCATATATTATTGAATCTGTTATATATATTATCATATATAATATATTAAATATATTAACAAAAAATATAATCTATATATTATTATACTGCATAAAGTATAGCCTAGGCTTAAAAGTGTCTTGTATTCGGCTGAAGGGAATCTGGTGAGCCTATCAATAACGTATCTACTACCTACAGCCTTACAGTTATTAGAAAAGGTAGTATATACTATATATATGGTTATAAGTGTATTAAAATTAATTAAAATACCTCCAGTGAGTAGTGGAAGAGTGAGAAGCAGTATAGGGAAGGGCATGACTGGCTTTGCCTGGGAGACGCCGAGAGCAAACTAAACGTGTTCATCTGCTCTGACAGAACAATGAGTCAAGCTGATAAGCTATTTACTCAACGATGCTTTCAATTGGACCGGCAATCAGCATTCTTTTGAAAACCTTTGCCTCTATCAATCATATCAGTCCGTAGAGCTTTTTTTTTTAAATCAAACAAAACTGAAATACAATAACGCTACCTGTCATTTTGTAAATAATATTGAAAGTTTATATAAAAGATGGTATATGTTAGAGTTGTTCTAGTATGTGTTGCTTGTTGGTCATTATACATGATTGATTAAAGTGACTGTGGAGCACGTCGTAATTATTAGTTCTATTCCAGATGCTCGAGTCTGCTAAGTGGGCTCAGTATGTATCGTCATTACGCTTACCTCAAAGACCACACATATATTCCTCCTTCCTCTTCAAGTAAACCCATGCTGGACCCCCTATTCTCTAGAAAGATATTGCGACTAACACAAATAAAGTTAAAACACTTTACTCGTACTATTTTAACAGGCAACTAATATTTATTAACAACAACAGGCAAATCGCAATGTTGCTATGACAACAAGAAAATACGTCAAATGATTACCTTTGCATTCGAAATCAGTTGAACTGTTTTTTCTTCAAATCTTGAATAGTTTCCCCACAGTTTCTTGCCTGATAATATAACCTGCTTTTTTTTGGTTTCCTTCAATTTCAAATCTCGTTTCAGTATATAACTGGTTGACTTCACCACCAATCAGTTGGCCATATACAGCTTGAACGCGAGACGAATAATTTACATGATATATAATATACATGATGGAGTAATTCAAAATGAAAAACAAATCCTACTGACATTTATTCCTGGGGCAATAACTTATAAAGATTCTTATCAAGTAAGTACTGGTACAAATGAATTAAAGCAAATACGATATTAAGGACTTAACGACTTTGATGGCTGTAGTTTTTCGTTCATTACTTGTGCAATCTACTCATATTTGTATTTACTCATATTGGGGGGATTTCAAAACAAAAAAAGTTTAATATGAAAACTAACAACGCGTTTCGAACACTTAATGCTCTTCTTCAAGTTTACGTCTGCACTCTTGACAGTCGATCTACTGGAGTGACTTAGGAAGGACTGAGTGTTGAAGGAGTGTTGGTAGACGTCCCTAGCTTAGTTCTACTCTCAAGAGTGCAAATTTAAACCTGAAGAAGAGCACTAAGTTTTCGAAACGCGTTGTTAGTTTTAATATTAAACTTTTTTTGTGTGGAGACGTAATTTTTGAAATCCTAAACACACAGTTTGGTGAACAAACACACAGTTGAAGTGTGTTTGTTTCCCAACTTTTAAACCTAAGTATTAGTGTTACTACTCTGTGACTTGCAATAGAATTTCCAACGAAGAGAACTACAAAACATTTGTATATCCTCTAAAATTTTAACTTGATCTTCTCTAGAGACAGGGCTGAAATAAATATAACATGTATTATATGTGACATATATATTATAAGTACATATAATCTATCCTACGATACTATTATATAAAAGAGAATTTCTTGTACGGTCTCTATCCACTAGATGAGTTGAACAAATTGATAATTGGGCATATTTAATTGCTGTAATTAAACTACAGTTACAAATCAGAGTTATCATAATTAGGCATTTAATTGCTTAATTGCTACTTACTAAGGAGCTCTATCAAATTGATAATTGGGTATGTTTAATTGCTGTAATTAAACTACAGTTATCAATCAAAGTCATCATAATTAGGCATTTAATTGCTTAATTGCTACTTACTAGATAAGCTGACTCATATTGATAATTGGGTATATTTAATAGGCTAATTAAATTACTGCTAGGAATCAGTGTGGTTATGTCAGGTGACTTTCGTCAAACTCTGCCTGGCATCCCAAGATGAAGTCGTGATGATTTGATAGAAGAAGCCTTTAGTCATCTTACCTGTGGAAGAGTGTGAGGAACAAGCCTTTCTTATGTAAAGAGACTCTATCTCCAAGGGAATGAAACTATTAATATATTTACTCAAATGCTTCTTAAACTGGGTAATGGAAGGGTCCTTAATAAAGACGGTACTTTTAAAATGAATCTACTTTCAACAGTTGTGACGTCAGCTGAAGAATTAAAGAATGAAGATTCCTCAAGCATAGCTCAGAACTTTCATAAACAAAAATGGATTTGTGAAAGGTCTATCTTAGCACCAAAAAAATGTTATTGTTGGAAACATTAACTCACAGCTACTTGAGCTATTGTCTGGCACTGCAACTATTTACAAATCTGTATTTACAGTTGAAGATCAAAACAATGTTGTACACTACCCAAAACTCTCTCGCGTACCAAGGGTGCTTCCAAACCAACTGGCACCTAAAAGTAGGAGCTCCCATCGTGTTACTTCAAAACCTGGGACCCTCCAAAGCTTTGCAATGAGACAACAGTAGTGACAAAAGAAACTCTTGCCACATGTCATAGAAATAACGTTAGAAAAAGTATTAAGTCTCACACAAAAGAGTTTATTACAAGAAATTATACAACGCGTTTCGAACACTTGATGTTCTTCTTCAGGTTACATCTAGAACAAAATATATATATGCATTTAAGAGCTTCGGGAATATAGGGAGCGAATTAATTAAAATAAATACATCTGACACTATTGACTGATAACGGGAATAATATTAAAATGCCTTAAATTGATCCTTAACTTAAAACTACTTAAAACTCAGTAAATTCTTTTACTGAGACATGTCTAATTTATATATAAAAGAGATTCTTAATTATCTGCTCTGCTGGGGTGGTTGTTCGGGAGGTGTGACGAAGAAGGACTGAGGGTGTCAGAGAGTGTTTTTAGGGATGGGAGGGAGTTCAAAGGAATTCATGGAGGTTTTGGCAGGTATGATAGCACAGTTAATGAATCATAGAAATAAGTATACTCACTGGATGTTGCACAGGAGACCATATCTTCATAGCAAGGATCTCCATAAATCCTACAGATATGCCATTCCAATTAAAAAAAAAAAAATGCAATTCCCAATTCGCTTAAGTTTTGCCAAGTCCATAAATAAGTCACAAGGGGCAAACATTGCAAGTAGCAAAACTTTACTTGGAAGTATCTTACTTTTTACATGAAGTAAGTAACCAACTTAATGTTGCTTTTTCTAAAATCTGTCTTCTTCCTAGAAGGAAAAACAAAAAAATATTGTTTACAAGAAAGCTAAACTTTAAACGAAACAATATCTTTTGTCTTTTTAATAGTTTGGTATCTTATGATTGATTTATAAACATGTATTATTTATCTAGATACGAGCAATTTTTATGTAAAAACAGCATGTTTCACAAATGCACCATTCATTTCTTATTAACCAATAATACTGGGTATTTCTGCTAGTATTGTAATAATTAGTCTTTTTAAATTAATCACAAACATTCCATTTTAATTTTTTGTTGACACATGTAAATGTACGGCCTGCCGAGCAGAATGTTGGAGATTTAATATTATTAAAATCACTAATCTATATAAATAAAATAATGATTTTGTCTGTACATTGCTTAGAACTGACTCATTTCAAGTTTTCTTTACGTTTCATACATTCGAGAAACCGAATCCACCCTTAGAAAAATTTCTGTCGGTTTGTCTGTTTGTCCGCAAAACTTTGTCACAAGTAAACTCAGCTACCATAAGACATATAAAGCTGAAACTTTTACAGTAGATTTGAGTAGGTCTAACTTAAAATATAGGCTCTGAATTGATTGGAAATCTGTTTTTAGTAAGGGTAACTTTTACTTTAAACATTTTTATAATGATTCAGATAAAACTAGGTTTTTCAAATGCCTTGATCTGTCACGAAAAGTGATAGTCATTATAAACATAATAACACGTGATCATTCTTCTTTGAACAATAGTTTATTGCGTAAAAATTGTATGGATAGCGATACTTGTGTTTGCGAAGAGGGGTTAGATTCTATTGACCACGTGTTCTAAAATTGTAAACTACACAAATCAGAAAGAAAAGACTTGTTAAAAACAATTCAAAAAGAGATTGGCTTTGTTCCTTATTCTATTTTGCCTATATTGGGTTTCAAAAATGATAATATGAATGTATAAAAAACTATTCTACATTTTATTATACAATCAATGATCAAACAATAATATGAATGAGAAAACAAGACTAAGATCTTTTAACCGTAAGATCTTTCAACCGTAAGATCTTTCAACTGATGGGTTTTTGACTCTGACGAAGACAGCTTGTTACGGTTGAAAGATCTTAGCCTTGTTTTCCCATTTCATTTTGTGGTTTGATCATTGATTGTTATTTCTCGTGTTTACGTGAAATCTTTTTATAAAAATACATATATATAAATATTCAGATTGAAATATTTTGGTCTTCGTCAGAGTCAAAAATCCAACTCAACGAAGACTCACTCTGACGAAGACCGCTTGTTACAGCTGAAAGATCTTAGTCTTGTTTTCCCATTTCATATTGTGGTTTGATCATTGATTGTTATTTCACGTGTTTATGTGAAATCTTTTTATTTTATTATACAAATTAAGCAAAATACTCGTATCTGACTGTACAAATTAGATTTAGAGCTTGATAATTGTAAATTTCTAGTAATTTTTTGTTTTGTTGTGTTGTAATTTTAAGTTTTATATACTTGTAATTCTGGCTATGTATATATCCAAACAAAAAACCAATAAGAAGTAAATAAATGAAATAAACCTGACTGACATGGTTACCTGTTAATTCAAGTTTATGCCAAATCACTCAACTATGGTGAAGCAAACAGTGACTACTGTATTACTTTACCAACAATCATATTCAAAACAGAGAAGAAAAGACAAGGAATTCTCTCAACATAAGTAAGGAAAACTAAAGACTCCAGATGTGAAATCTATTCCTGTTATAGAATAAAGCTAACCAGTTATATTCCGCAAAAGATCTTAGTCTCATGTTATAAATTTCTTACTGTGGTTTAGACAATTTATTTTATTTCAGTTATTTTATCAATTTATTTTAAGTTGTTAGTTACTCCTAAAATTATTCATTTTAAATTTCAAATGTAATAGTTTATTGCAATGTACTTTTAAAATTGCATTGCGAAGTATAAGATTTATACCTTCGCATTGTTCATTACGAAGGTATAAAAATAGGAATTTTAAATCGAAACGTTGACTTTTGACTTTTACTTGGACCTGGAAAACTGACCAATTCCTGACAAATATAATTTACTATATAATATTCTAGATAACAAGATTTCACAATAAATACGTGAAATAATAATCAATGTTCAAACCACAATAAGAAATGAGAAAAAAGACTATGATCTTTCAACCATAACAAGTAGTCTTCGTCAGAGTCAAATGAAATCAAGAACTGAAATCAAGATGTAGAAACCTCTGGTAAGGGATAAGGGGTCTCAGTTGAGATTAAACTCTGACGAAGACCGCCCGTGACGATTGAAACATCCCAATCGTTTTTTTCATTTCTTATTGTGGTTTAAACATTGAATAACTACCTATTTAAAGTTTTCTTTTATTGAACAAATGTTTAACTGACTCCTCTAACTATAATTGCACATTTTGAATGCAGATCATTTGTTTGTCTAGATGTGTCTGTAGACCGCATACACACTGGCACCGTGACACTTCTGCAATGACTCATCACATCTACAAGAGAAGCCCCCTTTAGACAAGGTAATGCATATGCTTGATAATTAAGTTCAGTTAAAAAATAAAAACGTTTTTAAACGTAGTATGTTTTATAAAAACTCTTAAAAACTAGATCAAATAATTGGTTAGACTATTTTAGAAATGTAAATGTCATTCGAGCAAGGAAGAAGAAGGTAAATTAATTCGTTTGTTGCTGTTGTAATTCTGTTGTTTTTTGTTGATGTAGTTTTGTTGTATTTATGCTGTAGTAGTTTTGTTGTTATTGTTGTTGTAGTTTTGTTTGTTCTGTAGTTTTCATAGATTTGTTGTTTTTTGTTTCCGTTGTTGATGTAGTAGTAGTAGTAGTAGTAGTAGTAGTAGTAGTAGTAGTAGTAGTAGTAGTAGTAGTAGTGTTGTTGTATTTGTTGCTGTAGTTTTGTTGTTTTTGTGTTGCAGTAGTTTTGTTGTTTTTATTGTTGTTGTGGTTTTGTAGTTTTCATAGGTTTGTTATTTTTGTTGCTTTGTGTTTCTGTTGTTGCTGTAATAGTAGTTTTGTTGTTGTAGTTTTGTAGTTTTCATAGGTTTGTTGTTTTTTGTTTCTGTTGTTGCTGTAGTAGTAGTTTTGTTGTATTTGTTTATGCTGTTGTAGTTTTATTGTTTTTGTTGTTGTTATTGTAGTTTTGTTGGTTTTTGTAGTTTTCATAGGTTTGTTGTTTTTTGTTTCTGTTGTTGCTGTAGAAGTAGTTTTGTTGTATTTGTTTTTGCTGTTGTAGTTTTATTGTTTTTGTTGTTGTAGGTTTGTTGGTTTTTGTAGTTTTCATAGGTTTGTTGTTTTTTGTTTCAGTTGTTGCTGTAGTAGTAGTTTTGTTGTATTTGTTGTTGTTGTTGTTGTTGTTGTTGCATTTTTTGTTTTTGTTGCTGTATTATCTGAGGGTATCGTTGGAGAAAAATTATAACGTGATCATACTTTTGGCTTAAGAAATAGAATTTGTCAAATGAATCTTTGGGAAGGTTCTAAAAAGGAATTTGATATTGTTTATAAGGAAATGAGGTTTGATGATCTAAGCTAGTCTGCTTACGATTAAAGTAAATAAAGTAATTAAAGTAAGAGTTCCGCGGAACCCAGGGGTTCCTTAACGGATTGTCTGAGGTTTCGTGAAAAACATTTAGTAAAAACATTTTTCTAAAAATTTTTTTGTGAGTATGGGATTTATCCTATATTTCTTGTGAATCATGAAATCGAATAATGTTTATATCTACATATACCCATTAGTAGAAGTGGTCAAAATTTTATTCATATTTAGGATGAATCAGTAGTCAGTTTTTGGATCTATCTGACTCCCGAATTTCCTGCTATTGCAAAAGTAGTACTTCACACAGTGCTGCCATTTCCCACTATCTACTTATGTGAAACTGGATTTTCCCTTCAAACTGCCATAGAAACCAAATACTGCAGTACACTTAATGCTGGGGCTAACTTGAGAATCAAACTCTCAACTATAAAGCCAAAAATGATTACAAAACAAACTTTGTGTTAAAATTGCTGGTGATTCTGTTTTATGTGTTATGCCACTTGTGGAAAATATGAAAACTAAAATCTTTTAGTTTTGAATTTTTATTCGACAAATACACATTGCAGTAATATTACATTTTTGATTGTTTTTAAACATACTTACTATTTAAAAAGGTATATGAAAATAGTTATATTATGATTGTATTAAATTATTAGAATCAGGTTTTCCCGTTAAAGTTACTGGAACCAAAAAGGGTTCCTCGTCGAAAAAAGTTTGAAAAACTCTGTTATATGGAATTTCAAGTACCTGAATGCGATAACTGTAGATACGTTCAAAGTACTAATACTCGTATTTGTCTTAATAGAGTGTAATTTAAATTATTTTAAATATAATTCTGCTCAAAATAATGTAATTATGGTAATAAAATTGGCTAATTTAGTAAAACTTTTAGAAAACATTTATCCAGTAAAGAATAGAAAGGTAGACATTTGAAATAACAATCTTTGAAAGTAATGAACTGAGAGGCTGAGCATTTCTACGGTGCGTTAACTATTTAGCTACGGATCTAAAGCGTGCTAAAGCCGCGAGACTGGCGCAGAATGTTGTTAGTCACACTCGTGAGGATGTCGAGCCGTCGGCCCCGAGTCTGTGTGTCCTTAAAGATCGCTAGTCTAAATACATTTGAGTTAGGCAAAGTTTGTGACTGACAAAAGCAAAATGTTCATTGTGTGGTATCACAAAGACCCAATCTTTGTTCTACGTAGGGGTTCTCTCATGTATCAGCTATTTCAGGCTTACCTAATTTAATGTGAAGCACAAAATAACGGAATAATAATAACAAAATGACTCCAGAACCTGACATGAACTCTGTACAACTTGCAACATTTGTCCACAAAATTACTTAAACCATAAAATTACTGTCAAAATCATTCAAATATATTTAACAAGGACAACAACTTTTAAATCATTAGTTGTGCAATCCGTAATTGTGTGGTATTTACTCATTCTGAGGTAAAATGGATAAACAAACAAAAGTCTCCACACAAAAGAAGTACTCGCTTCGGCGGTACATATACTAAATATATATATATATATATATATATAAACACTAATAACTTCTCGACCGTGTGACAGATATACAACTAAAAAATGATTGATCGGGATGCGGCCAGTTTCTTCCACTTTTTAATTCAAACTCTCATTGCCGACGTTTCGATTTTATTCAAAATCTTTTTCATAGGCCTACAAACAGAGGAAAACAAGAATTTTAATACGTACATTTTTAAAACACAAACAAAAGAAGTACACTATGAACATTAAATACAATCTTAAGTATTAGGATAACAATGACAGATAATAAAAAAGAGAAAAAAAAAAAGATGGAGTCTAACTATAAAAACAAAGTTTTTTTTTTTTTTTACAATGTACTTACATAAGTAGGAGTATTGGCAATTGAAGGAACTATTACATTTTCATTTTTGAACTAGTAATGACTCTTAAACTATTCAATGAAAACCGTTAATAACCGACTTTGTACAGCTGATAAGCAGGTACCTATTGAACAAAATTTCACTAAATCTGTTAGGTATTCAAAATACTAGAATAAACACTATTTAAATTCGCTATATCGTTTCTATGATTAATACAATTTTGATCTTTTTTAATGAATAGCATTTCAAGGGTTCTTCTTCTATGTTCGTCCTGTTCTTTACTCATAACGGTTGTTCCATCAAAGTCAAATGTATGTCCTTCATTTATTGAATGATATGCTAATGCTGTGGCATTAATCTTTTTTGTTCTAACAGAGTATTTATGTTGATATATCCTTTCTTTTAACAATCTACTGGTTTCACCAAAATACTTCTTATTACATTCTATACATTTTATAGAATAAATAATATTACTTTCTAAATCTTTTGGTATCTTGTCTTTTAAATTAGAAAATAATAATTTTACTTTTTGTTTATTATAATATGCTAAATTGATTTCTGGTAAGTTCCTTTTTAACAGTTTTTGAATATTTTGTGATAGCCCTTCAATAAATGGGAATTTGAAATATCTTTTATTCATCATTTGATGGTTATCAGTAGTTCTTTCCATGTGTTCCGTCTGTTCTCTTAAATACTTTCTCCAAATGCGTTCTATTAGATTTCCTGGGTAAGAGTTTTTTTCCAACAGGAATTTCACCTTTTTCTTATTTTCCTTTAAAAAACACGGGCTGCTAATATCTATCACCTTTTTTATTAAGTTTTTTACACAATTCAATTTTTGACTTACAGCATGTGATGAATAATAATTCAATATTCTCCCTGAATTGGTTGGTTTACTATACCAATCTGTTAGTATATTTCCGTTATTCCCTCGTATAATTTTCATATCCAAAAACGAAATACTCCCATCTTTTTCTTCTTACATGTGAATCTTAAACGAGGATGAAATAAATTGAACGTATTTAAAAATGCTGTTCTTCTCCTTTTTTAATTATCAAGAACAAATCATCTACATATAATTTTAGAAATTTTACACTTGCTCCAAGTTTTTTAAGGCTTTCCTTTAATTTCCAGCATTACAATATTTGCAAGTATCGGAGAGACCGGAGATCCCATCGGTAAACCATATTTTTGTTTGTAAACAACTTCATCGAATGTAAAATATCTTGCTTCACAAATAATTTCTAATATAGATATAAAAAACTTCCTTTGACATGCTAATGTGGGGTCTAATCTTATTCCATTGTTTACTAACTAAAGACAATGCTATATCTAATGGAATGTTAGTGAATAAAGACTGGACATCCAATGATATCATAGTTTCATCATGATTTATAACTTGATTTGAGATTGCTTGTTTGAATTGCACTGAGTTTTTTACATTTAATTCACTATTGTACGTAATGTAGGTAAGAAATTTGTTAATATATTTTGATAGCTGATAAGTCGGACTGCCAAGAAATGAAACGATAGGGCGCAGGGGCATACCTGGTTTGTGTAATTTTACAATTCCATAGATTCTTGGTGATATTCCATTAAAACTCTTCATTTTTTTGCCGTAGATCTGGTGAAAACTAAAAACAATCCAGTAGAAGGATTTTCCTATTAAAATGTCGTAGTAGTGGTTTGTTCCCCTAAACGTTATGTCAATTTGTTCATGATTTAGTAGGGAGTGACAGCCCCTTTCACAGAGAAATGGGAGAACGTTCTGAAACGTTTCAAACAAAGTGTTCTAAACATCGAAATAAAGGTGACAATATGGCGAATTAATGCAATCAATAGAAAATTAACCAGTATATAGAAAATTTGGGTTACCTGAGGATATTATTGGAAACTTATATTCCGAAAAATGTAAAGGAGGTATTATTTGATAAATATAAAATAAAGTTAAATAAAAAGATAAATAATCATAAACAAGGTAGAGGTCTGTTCGACTAATCAGGAGATCTATCGGTAAGCAATTTAACTAATGTAGAAATACTAGAGACAGTTTATATTTACTTTCACTTGGAGAAAAATTTGCTATTGAAACTGGGAAGAAAGAAAATATTCCGGTTTTGTATTATAAGTGACCTAGAAAAGATTTTCAGTTCTGTACAAATAGAAAACTGTGAAGTTATTGAAATCAGTGTGTCAAATATATCAAATTATAATAACAGAATGAGATTTCCAATAACCAAAGAAGAAAAAAGCAGAATGACTCAATAGAAATGTGTTTTAACAAAACTCGTAAGTTATTAAAAGAACATAATGATATTTTGATATGCAAAAGTGATAAATCTGGAAACACAGTAATAATGAAAAAAGATGAATATAAAACCAAAATGAAAACTTTATTAGAAGACAATGACACATACGAAATTTCGAGAAGAGATCCCTCATCGACACTTCGAAACAAAGTTAACAAAATAGTAGAAGACCTAAAAATAGCAGAAAGTATTGATCTACGGCAAGCCGCAAAAAATGAAGAGTTTTAATGGAATATCACCAAGAATCTATGGAATTGTAAAATTACACAAACCAGGTATGCCCCTGCGCCCTATCGTTTCATTTCGGCAGTCCGACTTATCAGCTATCAAAATATATTAACAAATTTTTACCTACATTACGTACAATAGTGAATTAAATGTAAAAAACTCAGTGCAATTCAAACAAGCAATCTCAAATCAAGTTATAAATCATGATGAAACTATGATATCATTGGATGTAGTCTTTATTCACTAACATTCCATTAGATATAGCATTGTCTTTAGTTGTAAACAATGGAATAAGATTAGACCCCAATTAGCATGTCAAAGGAAGTTTTTATATCTATATTAGAAATTATTTGTGAAGCAAGATATTTTACATTCGATGAAGTTGTTTACAAACAAAAATATGGTTTACCGATGGGATTCCGGTTCTCCGATACTTGCAAATATTGTAATGCTGGAATTATTAAAGGAAAGCCTTAAAAAACTTGGAGCAAGTGTAAAATTTCTAAAATTATATGTAGATGATTTGTTCTTGATAATTAAAAAAGGGAAGAACAGCATGTTTTAAATACGTTCAATTTATTTCATCCTCGTTTAAGATTCACATGTGAAGAAGAAAAAGATGGGAGTATTTCGTTTTTGGATATGAAAATTATACGAGGGAATAACGGAAATATACTAAAATTGGTATAGTAAACCAACCAATTCAGGGAGAATATTGAATTATTATTCATCACATGCTGTAAGTCAAAAATTGAATTGTGTAAAAAACTTAATAAAAAAGGTGATAGATATTAGCAGCCCGTGTTTTTTAAAGGAAAATAAGAAAAAGGTGAAATTCCTGTTGGAAAAAAACTCTTACCCAGGAAATCTAATAGAACGCATTTGGAGAAAGTATTTAAGAGAACAGACGGAACACATGGAAAGAACTACTGATAACCATCAAATGATGAATAAAAGATATTTCAAATTCCCATTTATTGAAGGGCTATCACAGAATATTCAAAAACTGTTAAAAAGGAACTTACCAGAAATCAATTTAGCATATTATAATTAACAAAAAGTAAAATTATTATTTTCTAATTTAAAAGACAAGATACCAAAAGATTTAGAAAGTAATATTATTTATTCTATAAAATGTATAGAATGTAATAAGAAGTATTTTGGTGAAACCAGTAGATTGTTAAAAGAAAGGATATATCAACATAAATACTCTGTTAGAACAAAAAAGATTAATGCCACAGCATTAGCATATCATTCAATAAATGAAGGACATACATTTGACTTTGATGGAACAACCGTTATGAGTAAAGAACAGGACGAACATAGAAGAAGAACCCTTGAAATGCTATTCATTAAAAAAGATCAAAATTGTATTAATCATAGAAACGATATAGCGAATTTAAATAGTGTTTATTCTAGTATTTTGAATACCTAACAGATTTAGTGAAATTTTGTTCAAAGGTACCTGCTTATCAGCTGTACAGAGTCGGTTATTAACGGTTTTCATTGAATAGTTTAAGAGTCATTACTAGTTCAAAAATGAAAATGTAATAGTTCCTTCAATTGCCAATACTCCTACTTATGTAAGTACATTGTAAAAAAAAAAAAAAAACTTTGTTTTTATAGTTAGACTCCATCTTTTTCTCTTTTTTATTATCTGTCATTGTTATCCTAATACTTAAGATTGTATTTAATGTTCATAGTGTACTTCTTTTGTTTGTGTTTTAAAAATGTACGTATTAAAATTCTTGTTTTCCTCTGTTTGTAGGCCTATGAAAAAGATTTTGAATAAAATCGAAACGTCGGCAATGAGAGTTTGAATTAAAAAGTGGAAGAAACTGGCCGCACCCGGATCAATCATTTTTTAGTTGTATATATATATATATATATATAGTTTAATATAGACAAAGAAACATAGAGAAATCAAAAGAACACACTTACAGTCTCTAATTTTCGGTTTGAACCGTCTTCAGGAGAGATAAGAGAGGGAAACCAAGCGCACTGGTTCAGAGACGGTTGGAGACCCAACCGTTGGAGACGGGTCTCTGAACCAGTGCGCTTGGTTTCCCTCTCTTATCTCTCCTGAAGACGGTTCAAACCGAAAATTAGAGACTGTAAGTGTGTTCTTTTGATATCTCTATGTTTCTTTGTCTATGTTGAACTATATTTGTCCGTTTTGGATCGTATTTCCAACGAAAAAGTATATATATATATATATATAATCTCCATAAATTGGTCTTGTCCACTTCTATTCTATTGTATGTTTGTTATTGAGGGCTGGGTGAAATAAAAGAAAATAATCTCCTTCCTAGGCCAACGTTTCAATGTATTTGTACATCATCTTCAGGGCTAAAATTAGAGTAAAACTATAATACATTTAAATGTTTGTTATATAAAATGATAGATGAATATAACAAAGTAGTGTTTTTCGTACTTATAACCAATTAATTCTCATGTAACTTAAATAACCATTAGCACACTTTCCAAGGTAAAACTACGAGTAATTGCCTTTTTTCTGATACTTTAAAATAGATGTGTACTTAACAACTCTGATTATAAAATAACCTTTTTATAAGGTATTCTTTAAATGGCCCATGTCCTGTCATGTATTGGGATGGTTTATAACTTATTTGGAAATGTTTCATGGATAATCTTTGTTTTTCACTAGGAAAATATTCCGTTGTTAGAAACAGGTTTTTGAACTGTACATTTGCAAATTGCAAATAAATTTATTGTAAAAATTTTTCAAAACTAGTTTTTTAATGCCGTTGAAAATTTATTATATTTATTTGTTTGGCCAGTTAATTTAATTTAACCATTTTTACTTTACTATAAGTAAAGTATAGTGATCGTGAAAAAATTCGATCTCGAGATTTTGACGGAATTACATGTTTTGAGGTCCCAGAAGTCGTTTTATGAAGTTTTTACGATGATGTCTGTGTGTGTGTGGGTGGGTGGGTGGGTGGGTGAGTGTGTTAGCATTGCTTGTTACCACGCTACGGTCCAGAATCTTTGATGGATCAAGTTGATATTTTACACAAAAATGGGCCCCATAAAGACGAAGATCCCTATTGTTTGCGAAGAATTATGCATGATGGGAAAGTCACTTTTTTTGCCAAAAACCGTTTTTTTTAAAACATTTATTTCTCCTAAACTGATAACTCTACAGTTTTGAAATTTTGACATTATTTTTGAGGTCACAAATGAAACAAACGAAAAATATATTCAGAATTTTAAAACTACGGGAAATATTTTTTTTTCAATAAAATGTAAAAATGTTGACTTATAATTCAATCTCAAACCTTGTGAGAGCGATACAAGCCATACTGTTTGACGGACAAGAATGAAACTATGCCTATAAATAGAACATTATATGGAGAATGAGTTGAGATATTTTTTTTCAAAATTACATTCGCTAAGGGGCGTTACAGAACGATTTGTGTTTTCAGAAAAAGTTTTTTGGACGCTAAACGGCTCGTTAAAAAATAATGAATATTTGACCAAAAATGGAACAAAAAATTAGCAATTCATAAAAAAAAAATCATGAAGTTTCAATTACGGGAAAGAGCAATAACGATATAAAAACTCTTTGTTTACCCTAGACTAAGAGATCACCTGCTATACTTGTCGAATTTTTTGTATTTTTTTACATTGTTTACATTGAATTAGAAATTTTTTGAGCGAATCCACTGAAATAAAATTGATGTTTCTAATGGAAAAATGAAAATATATTATTGACTTATAAGAGATGTAAGAGGAATAATATTGTGCAGGAAAATGATAACACACACTCAGAAAAAATTCGTATATATGTTATTTGACAAAGGGGAAGGAAAATGATCTTATTAAATACTAAGAAGCCATAAAATTCCCAGTATAATAATTCTGTTAAAAACCAAAAATGTAAAAGATAATTCAAAATATAAAATTTCGTTTAGAGATTAATAACTGTAATTATCGTACATCTTTAATTAACAAATCACCTTAAAACAACATTTTCTTCGCTGTTTAAGATGTTTTTCAGAGAAAAAAAGGGTATTTTACTGTTTCAAATTTGAAAATTTTACATTAATATTCAATGTAGAAGGATGTCAAGTAAACGATGTAAGAAATCTACTGGCTGTTTGAACAATAGCCATGTTCTCTTGTAGGATAATATTTCGTTTCAAGAAATGTTCACATTGGTTTTTCAAAAATGTTATTACTACTGTAGTTATACTAATGAAATTATTTGCAAATAATAAATTATTTGTGATGTACAAAAATAAGCTTATAAATTGATATTTCCTTCAATCACTATCTGTACTACCTCACGAATGCAATGCTAATAATTATATCCCATTTAGATATTTATGTTATGCTTAAATGATACGTTATGTTTTATATACTCAAGAAATTTGACATTGAGTTACTTATAGTAAAGTAGAGTGTAGGCCACTCCAGATTTTTTTTTATGATTTGAATTATACATTTTTGTTTTGTAAATTCTTTGGTGTTCTTTGATGACGACTGTGTATATATACGAGTACTGTAATCAATGACAGCAGTCTAAAGTTGGATTTTTTATGGTAATTTAGTGAAAATAAATATTTTCAGGACGTTGTGGAGTATTGAATCTTAACGGTTTTGCAACGAAAGCGGTGGAGGGGGGGGCAAATGATAATAGTATATTATCGCTCTCTATCCCTCTATCTCATTTTTAAAGTATTATTGCATCACTCTTCATCCCTCCCTCTCATTTTTACGTTAGTGTTTTATCGCTCTCCCTGTATCTATCTTTTTGTTGATGATAGTATTTTATCACTATCTATCCCTCTGTCTCATTCTTGCGTTAGTGCTTTATCGCTCTCTATCCCTCTATCTCATTTTTAAAGTAGTATTCATCACTCTTCATCCCTCCCTCTCATTTTTACAGTAGTGATTTTCCCCTATCTCTTATTATTACTTCAGTAATTTATCACTCTCTATCCCTCCCTCTCATTCTTACATTAGTGCTTTATCGCTCTCTATCCCCCTATCTCATTTTTAAAGTAGTATTCATCACTCTTCATCCCTCCCTCTCATTTTTACAGTAGTGATTTTCCCCTATCCCTTATCATTACTTCAGTAATTTATCACTCTCTATCCCTCCCTCTTATTCTTACGTTGTGCTTTATCGCTCTCCATGTATTTATCTCATTGTTTCTGCTTGTCTTTTATCCCTCTCTGTCACAAAAATATCACTCACTATTTCTCTCTCATTCAATCCACCTATCTGACACTTAACAATTGTTGGATGTAAATTTAACCTAAACCCCCTCCCTCTCCCTCCCCTCCTTCCTCTCCCTCTCCCTCACCTCCTCCCTCTCCATAATCCCTTCTCTCTCCCTCCTCCCTCATCCCCTCCCTCTCCCTCCTCCCTCTCCCTCCTCCCTCTCCCTCCTCCCTCTCCCTCCTCCCTCTCCCTCCTCCCTCTCCCTCCTCCCTCTCCCTCATCCCTCTCCCTCCTCCCTCTCCCTCCTCCCTCTCCCTCATCCCCTCCCTATCTCTCATCCCCTCCCTCTCCCTCATCCCCTCCCTCTCCCTCCTCTCTCTTCCCATCTCTCTCCCTCCACTCTCACCCCCTAAAGTCAGTCACTCTCCCTCTTCCCCTCCCTCTCCCTCCTCCCTCATCCCCTCCCTCTCCCTCCTCTCTCATCCCATCTCTCTCCCTCCACCCTCACCCCCTAAAGTCAGTCACTCTCCCTCCTCCCCTCCCTCTCCCTCATCCCTCTCCCTCCTCCCTCTTCCTCATCCCCTCCCTCTCCCTCCTCCCTCTCCCTCTGTTATTTTCCCCTGACATCCAATGATTATGACAAAGGAGCTTCGTTTTGCTTCAAACAAGCTGACCTACTCTTACTAGGGAGTCACTGAACCTACTCACACACAGATGTAGTGTAATGCTGTGGGTACATAGCATTGTGTCTTTTGTTCACTCAAGCAAATATAAAACAAAGACTCTGTGAAGAGCACTGGTCGTCAGTAGTGATCAGGAGCGAGTGCTCACAGACTCGAGGAAGTGGGGCCGGCCGAACGAAGGTCGCCTCTAGTGAGAGAGACAGAGAGAGAGAGGGGCTCAGTTGGCCTGCTGAAGTGAAAGTGGCTCGGCTCTCATCATGGACTCCAGGTCAGTCACTATTTATCAATCGGTGATATCGAATGGTGTCACTCCAAACCATACAATCGACTCCGAATCCAACTCTATACTTCTTAACATTTCAATTCATATTCAACAAAATAAAATCGTTATTTTCTACTTGCTTAATCAATTTTAAACGACAATCAATCATAAGTTAATATGATATATTAAAATACTGTATTCATTTATTTTTTCATAAATGAATAAACTGGTCACTTGCCATTGCGTCTACAACGTGCTTGGTTTCCCTTTCTCTTTTCTCCTGATGACGGATTGCCCGAAAAATTTGAGTTTGTAAGTGTGTTTCTTTACTCTTCTTCGATTTTGAACTCACGTTTGTTTTTCAATATCAACATGAAATGTATATTTACTTTTCTTATGATGGGGAATTTTAAAAAAGATTAATTCTCCACAAAATATAGTTTAATTAAAAACTAAGAGTGCGTTTCAAACACTTTGTTGCCATAAAACCCTTAACCTGAACCTGAAGAAGAACACAAAGTATTTGAAACTTGTTAGTTTTTAACATAAAGCTCTTTTGAAATGTAAACTTAATTTGTTTTTGAAATTCCCATCATAAGTGAATACCACATTATAACAAATTACACAGGTAACAAGATTTCACAATAAACACATGAAGTAACATTCAAAATCCAAACCACAATAAAAAATGAAAAAAAAATTTTACTTTTAAAAAAGAGTCTTTTTTCTTATTTGATATTGTGGTTTGGACGTTGATTACACAGGTAATTGGAAACGTTACCTGTTATTGATAATTATTACCTGTCTAATTGTTATATATCAATTGTATAATCTTTTTTCTTTGATGTTGTCCAATAAATTTGACGAAACTTTAAATACTTAAATGAGGTATTACATAAGCTGACTTATCTGTATACCCATATGTGTGTGCAACTGGTTTGTTTCGTTCTTCCGGCATTATTCTATCTCTCATTTTCTTTCTCCTGATAAAAAACTTCAAGGTTATCAACTTTTTTTTGCTTAAATGGCATATGTTCACTTTCTTCCCATGATAGTTAATATTTCGACGTTTAAAATTGTTATTCATCATCATGTTTAATGGCCGTGGCAGAAAGTCAAAACTTGAATAATATGTAGAAACTTATGTATGAAAACAAAATAAATAATATTGAATTCATTGTATGGTTATTCATTTAAAGGTAACAATCACTTAATAGGTGAATGGGGGCCTATGAAATGGTAGGTCCGGGGTTCGATCCCCACCTGGCCCTAGATTCATTCACATGGGAGGAAAATAAATTTGAGCACTTCGTCCCTCGGAGATGTTAAGTCGTCGGTCCCGAGCCTGCACTAGTTAAAGATCCCTATTCTAAATTCATTTGACTCAGGCAAAATTTAGAACTCCCAATGTATAATCAACAGATAATAGGGCTCTTCCATTGCTAAAATGGGTGCCAAATAATAAATGAGCCACAATTGACACCCGTAGAACAGCTAAAAGGTGAAAGCCTTGTAAGTGTGGGCGTTGGAAAAGAAACAATTGGTGAACAACATTTAAATAACATAGTAACTTCCTATTGTTAGTTACCACTTATTTGGAATGCTCTGTACTAAAATATAGTCGTGCAGATATGAGCTTCTCATCTTGGTGAATACATAATGTCATTACACAAGTCCGTCTTACCTGGTAAGTAGTTGGTGTGGTCAGACCGGTTTCACGCGTAGTGAAACTCCTCCTCCTTTCCCGTCTGGTTTTTCCAAATCCCTTCCCTTGGCTGTGGTTTCGCTAGAGAGTAGGTAGAGGCAAAACTCAACAATCCCGTTAATTCATTCATATGCTTGACTAATTAGCTAACGAGACATTTGTTTTTTTTTTTCTTTTTGGTAGGGAGTAGGTGGTAAAATGCACTTTACGCACCCCCAGTGTGTGACTCCCAGAAAGCCAGACTACCGACTAAAACACCACCCATCTCCAAGTTTACCACTTTATTGTGCGCGTTGGGGACGGAAGATGGAAAAACGTGCATTATCCTGAGGGGTTGAGAATCAGTTTGAAAAACCTAACTACAAGGTGAAAGGTGAAAGTAATCCGCAGTGTTGCACAAGGCTACCACTTAGACTCTCTGCTGGTAAAGTGTTCAACTCACAGGCAAGATGAGGCTACCATCCCATACCTCCGGACTGGTCCAAGCTGGGCAAAGCTCATTCCAAAATACCTGCCCGGCTAAGATAATAGGTGAATAAGAAAAGAGGTGCTAAGAAAATCCTCCAAGGGCTGGGCTAACCGAGCCGCGCATTAGAACGACCTTCCCTGTACTGTTACCCTGCGCCGCGCATTAACGGAGTTATCACCTCTGCGACTTGCACGTACCAGGTGCACTCACCCCTAATTGAGACCAGTGAGACAAAGTCAACCACGGTTAGAGGATAGAAAAGAAAGTGAACGCACTACGCCGTGATGAGCAATGTTAATGTCATAGATGTAATTTACCCAGGCATAGATCATGACCTATCTAAAAGGGCAAGGCTCATCTTCATGGCTTAAAGCCAACAATTGTAATTAGGCGTATTAGTCTTTTTGTGTGATGTGGTGTCGTGGGACCCACCTCCGCGAGGTCCACCTTGGGCACTTGGGGGACTTCAGCGCGGCCTTGCTTCGGTAAGGCTGTAGTGGACTCCCTCAAGTGGCGAAAGGGTCTCACGTAAAAAAGCAACGATCTGTAGTGCTTTGTATCATGGAGCGGCCGAAAGGTTGAGATACATGAATACAAATCAAGACAGGTTAGAGGATAGAACCAACCATGGCTTGATAGGCACACTGATACCTCGCTTAAACGGAATAAAACGAGAACGCATTGGTCTGGGTAAGCCGATTGTCCATTAGTACTGATTTTCATACGTACCTTCGCATTCATACTATGTAGCAGTTCAATTAGACAAACTATACCACAGTATAAACAATAGCAGCCACTATATACCGCCTTTTCTCAAAAATAAGCCACTGTCTTACTCCCTTTTTAGGTTCAAAATACGTACAAGGGCTTATTTTTGGGAAGGGCTTCAAGCACAACAAATAAATGCAAGACTTGCAAGACTGAAATGCACAAGCGTTGTAGCTACACCGTCACTGTATGTAGACTGCTACCTTATATTGTATTTCTAAGATAATTTCTTTATAAATACTAAAAATTCATTTCAACACATGCCCGTGCATTGCTTGAAGCGAACTGTAGATATAAAGAGGGAATTTCTCAGAATTATTTTGTTCGAAGTAATTCTCTGAAATATTACTACAGCTATAGATACTTACTAAATTCAACGGCATTTTTTAACGAATTATTTTTTCAACATTATTTTAACTAGGGCTTATTTATGGTGGTTGTCATTTTAGGGAAAAGACGATACTTAGAACGCATGAAGCAAACAATGCTTTTCTTAGTTTAAAATACGAAACTTCAAACTCATACGCCTGTAATACCGTTTTTTCCGAAAATAAGATCCCCTGAAAATAAGCCCTAGCGTGATTTTCGGGACTTTTTGGACTATAATCCCTCCCTCAAAAATAAGCCCTGGTTCAAATAATGTGAACAATATAATTTTTTAATAAATACTGATGAATTTAGGTGGTATCGCTAAATGCCCTAATATTTCGGAGAATTTTTTGGAACAAAATATTCCAAGAAATTCCTTCTTTACCTAGTTTGTTTCAAGCAGTCTACTTAGACAAGAGGTATTCATTTAACGATAGTTATATTGCAAGACGCGAAGATTTGGACCAATGATTCTACAGGAAATGGATTTGGAGGAAAATGAGAGCGGAATTCAAAATTTGATAATTTATCACGATGTTTCAGAATAGGTGACATGACTGTGATAGAGTAAATTTAAATTTCTGTATATAAATAAATATTAAATAAAAATATATAAATCTACCTATTGCATTTGAAGTCCTCCCCGGAAAATAAACCCTGCACGTATTTTTGACCAAAAAAGAAAGTAAGACAGTGTCTTATTTTCGTTAAACGATGGTAATTGAATTGAACAAAATTCTACAGGAAACTAAATTTGTTGGAACGGGTATTCCTATACAAGTTATTTGGACACTATATTTTTTTTTTTTTTTTTTTTTTGAGCAGAATAGAAGACTCTTGTATTTAGTGAAATTTTATATGGAGCAAAAAAAAATCCCAAAATATAGATTTTTTTTATAAATCTAAATATAAATATAAATAAATAGTAAATATAGATTTTTAATAGGAAGTCAAACTTAGAAATTCGTGAAAAAAAAACTCAAACAGAGATTTATTCTACGTCACTGTATAACGTAGGCTGAGGATATTGTCCGTTACTTGTGAAAGCCGTTCAAGCGATGTCCTTAAGCCGTCTTAAGTCCTTAAGTGTCCTTAAGAATGTATTCACTACCAAGCAATTTGTCAATGTTTGAAGAATTTATGAATTGTATTAATTTACTAGTTTCATTGATAATAAATTTACCAGATTGAAATTATATCCTTGATTGTAATTTCGTGAAAATAAAGATTTTGAGGACTTTCTAAAATTTTAAAGGTTAATGGATTGTCAATGGAATTTGGGGGGGGGGGGGGGGGATCTTACGACCGCCCCGGGTGTCAAAAATGATTGCTACGTCACTGGTATCCGGCTGAGTGTATCACGCGAGTAAGATTCAGAACAAATATCGGATATCCTCTGAGACATGGAAAAGGTTTTATGAAAAGAAATCTCACTCCAGTATCTACGGAGGCATGGCAAGGGCGTTAGGCGTTATTATTGTTACTCGTATAAAAACATGAATGACAATGCAGTCATGAATGAACAGTTGTCCAAAAAGGGATTTCAAAAAACGAAATCCTGCTGGATTACATTTCTCAAAAAAAAAAAAAAAAAAAGTGTAATTATAGAAAATCTACCTTTCAGAAACACGTAAGGTTTAAGGCAGGGGCTCTCTCAGGGTGGAATTCACCCCCAGGTGTGAATTTCCAGCTTTCAGAGGGTGAATTGTGTCCACAGTAAGTTCACACGCTGAAGAAAGCAATTATATAATTTTTCATTAATTAAAATTAACAGTAAAATTAACTTTTTAATTTTATAAAAATGATTATTATAGATTTTTTTAAACTAAAAAATGTATATCAAAATTGTATTTAAAAGATTACGAAAACCATACTATTTACGCCGTTTAAATGACTAAATTTATACGTTTTTAATAGCTGATTTTATTATTCTGAATAAAATGATATAAATAAATTCTATTAAACAAAAGTGTGAAGTAAGATTCTTCTCACTAAGTAAAAGAAACTAAGTAAACAAACTGTTAAATTCTCTGTACTACCATACAAGGAGAAGAGGAGGAAATAACAAAATACCTAGAACAGGTGTTTACGTATTTTAAAAGAAAAACTTCTAATGGGTTTTGAATTTGATTATTTCGATGTTTAAAAGAAATCAAAACAAGTAATTTAGGTTTAGTTGACATTTTGATAAAGTTCTTATTGAAAAGTTAAAATACTAGAAAAGATGAAACACAAACATCTATATTTTCAAATGCATTGAAAAAAAAAGTTTCTCAACTAATTGAAAGACCCATACAAATACTTTCTCTTTAGAGTGCAGCCAGCTTGTTTGCAAAACAAAAGCGGGTCTGTTTGTGTGGCAGCACTGATCTTTCAGGGCTGCCAATAGTTCATTTAGAATTTTCCCTTTGAATAAAGCCTACCAGAAACTACTTTTGCACTTTCTTACATACATAAATGTTTTTTTATGATAACTATTTTTTATTTTACTTAATAATAAAGAGAATATACATTAATAAAAAAGTTTTCCAGATATATTTCCAGATATTTTTCAGGGTTAAAAAACTCTCCTTTAATATGGATAAATAAACTTTTAAAATACTCTAGCTACGTTAGTAGGGATATTAAACAAAATTCAAATGTCGAATATGTATATCCAGTCAAAAAATATACTGAGGTTAGAAAACAGCATCTCGTAAACAAATGATGGAAGAAATCTTATTATACAAAAAAGATATCCTTTTGCAGAAAATAAATTGGAAAAGAAACTGTTCATTCTTTCAAATTATTTTTATTTATAGTACATACATTTATTAAAATATTTTACATTCAGTAAATATTACTTTATTTTGTCTGTTATTTTGATCGAAATTAAAATGTTTTTTTTTTCGTTTTTGGAAGGAATATTTTTATTTTAAATCATTCCAACTAGTCTTTTGATGAGCTCTGGGGATTTACGAGCTATAATTCCGTTTCAATTAACTCGTAAAGACGGTAACTGGTTGTTACTCAACTCAGAGATTGAATGGATTTTCTTTATAATTTAGCACGACTGTTGTATTGAAAGAATAATGAACTACATACTGGGATATCTGTCGATGTTAAGACAAACCTACAGTGCAAATATGTGTAAAGAAAATAGACTCGTGTTGAATCAGCACCTTTTAGCCATTGCTTGTGCTTTATACAAGCGACTCTCAAATATCTATGTTACAGACATAAGGACATATTTGAACAATGCCAATATATATAAAACGAATTAAAAAGAAAGAAGCACACAGATAGACAAAGAAAAAAAAATATATATAACAAACACTTTTTCTTCTTCTTGGAATTTGGTCAGGGTTAATATACGGAATCACCTGACCAAATTTCAAGAAGAAGAAAAAGTGTTTGTTAGTAATTTGTGGTCAAGAAAACAGTACCATATTATATATATAAATATATATATCGAATAAGATGAAAGGTCCGTGTAGACAATAAAAACTTTATCAAATAGGAAAGAACACAGAAAGTCACTGAAGAACTGACCGAGCCCGATAAACTATAGTTTTGTATATATATATATATATGATCAAACCACAATAAGAAATGGGAAAACAAGACTAAGATCTTAGTCTTGATCTCAGTCTTGTTTTTCCATTTCTTATTGTGGTTTGATCATTGATTGTTGTTTCACGTGTTTATGTGAAATCTTTTTATATATATATATATATATAGTGGTACCTCTGGATACGAGTTTAATTCGTTCCGTAACCTTGCTCGTATGTCAATTTACTCGTATCACAAAGCAATTTTATTCATTGAAATCAATTGAAGTGACATTAATCCGTTCCAGAATCAAAAATTCTTACCTTTAATTGTTTTTGTTACGTGACTTTAAATAAGAAAAATGTATTTATAAATGACAAATATTGTATAAAAACATGATAAAAGAGAATGTAGAGGTGGTTAGAAAAAACTGGTTAAAAAAGTGGTTTTATTAAGTTTACGTACATATGTCATTAGTATTTTGGTTATTCAAATTTAACTTAGACATACCTTAAATTCTACTGTATGCTTAATTTTAGTAACTGCTTTTCTCTTCACTGGTCATTGCCTTTTTTGCAGGATTAAAAAAAAACTGTCCAAGGAGGTTTGTTTCTTCTTCTCTTTCAGAACGCTGTTGAAATGAGTTAGGCAAGTTTCATTAAATACATCTAATGCACGACTAGTTGCAACTTTTTCGGGGTGTTTCTTTGTTACGAACTATGAAACTCTCTCCCACATTCCCAAGATCTTCCAATTGAATTGATCTTCCAATTTTCAAAGGTAAACTGAGAACTGATTGGGCCGTAGGCGCATCGTAGAAAAAAGAAATCTATATTTATATATGACATGATACTACAATTAGCTGTTCCTCATATCTCAAATTTCACACGTATTTCAAAACAAAATTTCGCTCATTTGACAGCTCGTATCTCAAATAACTCGTATGTTGGGGCACTCGAGGTACCACTGTATATCAATGATCAAACCACAATAAGAAAAAGACTAAGATCTTTCAACCGTAACAAGCGGTCTTCGTCAGAGTCAAAAACCCAACTCTGACTATGACGAAGACCGCTTGTTACGGTTGAAAGATCTTAGTCTTGTTTTCCCATTTTCTTATTGTGGTTTGATCATTGATTGTTATTTCACGTGTTTATGTGAAATCTTTATATATATATATATATATTTATTTATTTATTCTTTATAATATTTATTATATATACAAATTAAATAGAAGGTAGCTCACAGATAGACAGAGGATATATATATATGGGTTTAAAATCGAAGAAGAGTAATCCAAAGAGTAAAGAAACACACTTACAAACTCAAATTTTACGGCAATCAGTATTCAGAAGAAAAGAGAATGGGCGACCAAGCAGATTGTAGACGCAATGTTCTTGGCCCCTCTTTCTTTTTTCTCCTGAAGATGGAATGCCTAAAAATTTGAACATGAAATACAGAAAAACGTCTTCAAATATTAGACGTCAAATGTAATCATCAGTACAGTCCACAACTGTCATTAGATCTGGAGTTTCTTTCCGATTTGCAGCTTTATATACTGAGCTCAAGTTTGGTTTTATTTTAGGTATACTTCTTATTTAATATTTGGGTAGGTAGGACTCACTTTTTTTGCGAGTTAATCATGCTAAACGCAGTCGAAATTAAAAACAAGAAACAATACCTACTTGGTACAGTATCCGACACCTAAAACCCCCGGCATATTCTCAAAATAAAAATGTCTGTGTAGCTAACGAAACACAGCTACTATAGTCCATAACTTTGCTTCTACGTTGAAGTTTCAATCTATACAAATCTTAGGTTTTAAGTTAAAGTTACACAAATCTGACAAAGTTTCAGGTCGGTATTGATTATTCTAGATCAGTTTGCTTGCGAGAAAATTTTGCGAAGAAACAAATAAACAAAACATACAGCAATTTTTCTAAGGGGGGATGCGGTTTTTCTAATGTAAAAGCATAAAGATAACTTGAAATGAGTCAGTTCTAAGCAGTGTACAGACAAAAACTTTATTTTATTTATATAGATTACTTTGAAGGGATATAGATTTCCAAAAGTTAACATTATAAAGTTTAAGCGTCGACCAATAAGAAAAGAAATGCTAGAGGACAGCAGCAACAACGTCTAGCAATAATATTTACGTTTAGTTAGATAAAGTCGACCGAATCCGAGCTAAGTTTATTTAATCTTGTTTGAAATTCATTTGCGTTCAGTTTGTTATCGACAAAGGAAGTAGATTTAAAAGATGGGATCTTGTTATGGGAAATGACAATAGAGGCCTTCTTATTACATTAAAGGGTACATCAGGGGCAAATCGTAGCCTCCAAGGGCGGATTGCGGGGCAAAAAGAGAATAAGAGCTAATAGAGAATCAGCTCAAATTGAAATAGAATTTAAGAAAAAAAAATTGAGAAGGATTTGAAAATATCTAACATTGAAAATACGTTTGCTGCACATTATGATGCTGTGGAACAGTAACTTAAGGTAAATCAAATCAAAATAAATAATTAATAAATCCTTATTATTAATAATAAGATTATTAATTATTAATAATTAATAATTTATAGTAAACATTTGTTAAAGAAAGTTGATATTTGTTATTAGTCTGTTTTAAAATAGCAATTGTATTTCGTACTAATTATTTTTCCTTGTGTCAAGGTGAATATTTCCTGATAATGGTTATATAAAAGAAACCATGACTCCCTTGCCGGTGCACATAATGATGTGACAAAAGTTCTAACATTGGCTAAAAAGTCGTACATATTGGACTGTAAACTGATAAACAAAAAGAAAAGATACTCACGAGCTAAGCAAGTCACTATTGTGTGACATTTACTCATGATAAGAGGAGAACATCCTACAGATAGACACAACGAAAACAGTAATAAATATTACAAAACTGATAACACAGGTTATACAATCAGGTTATAACAGGTTGTCCAGAAAAGCTAAGCGTTTAAAATATTGCAATAAAGTTTACTAAGATTGGCAATGTCTGTTTTTTATTGCATGAGTTCTCTGATTTTGAAATATGAAGCATCTCTCTTGTTAAACGTTTTGTTTGGTTTGGTTCACAATCAATTATTTTTACTTCATCAAATTTAAAACTGTGTCCACTACTGATGGTATGGTCAACCAAAGCACAAAGAGGTTTCTTAATTTTGACATCATTTTTATGTTGTTTAATTCGACTGTCTAAATACCTTCCAGTTTGCCCAATATATTGTTGACGACAATCTCTAGTTGTTGATGACAACACACTACTCAAATATGTTTTTGGCATTTTTGGTTTTGCTCTGGAGAATATAATGTTTTGTAGAATCTTTCTTCTTTTAAAAGCAATTGTACACTTTGGCTTGTTATAAAGAGCTATATTCATTATAGCCTTGTTATATATATATATATATATATATATATATATATATATAAATATATAATATATATAATGTTTTCCCATTTCTTATTGTGGTTTGATCATATATATATATATAAATATATATAAGTCCAGTTATACCGTTGACCTTTCAACTCTTTTATTCTAACCGCTTGTTTCTTGTTCATTATTGACCTTTGACCTTCTCTTTATATTAACCTGTACTAATCCTTTTAATCTATTAATAGCAATGACTAAGCATGAGTCATCGATTTTAATTTAACATGTCACTTGGTCAACTCCTTTTCCAGTTGAACCATGTTAGCAGGAGGTTAGTTCGTAGGATCAAATCTCTCAGTCTTAAGATCGTGAATGCCGAGACTGCGGTTAATTTTAATGATACCGGTTTAAAAGAGGATCTGCTGCCTATTTATACCAATATATATATATATATATATATATATATATATATACCATGATAAACGAAAAACGGTCCGGCAGGACAGATAACACTTAAAATAAATAGTGACACATAGACTAAAACATAACAAAGACTTTTAAATATTTCGACCGAAATGGCGGTCGTCCTCAGAAGAAAAAGTGAATTCACGGAGGGACAGTGAGTTATATATATAATTATTATATATATATATATATATATATTGTTAAAAATTATGCCAATTTTTATTATTGTCCTTTTGCGAGTGAATTTTTTAAACTTTCTGAAAATGGCTTTTCACCATTCCGGTAAGTTATAAAGCAATTCGCCAATATATCTTATTTTGGCGGAAGATAATATATATCTTTCCAATATATATATTATTGGATTTTAGTGAAATTTATTTATTTTTATTTTATTTATTTGACTTGCATTTTAGTGAAATTCACACAAATGCAAGTCACTATTGTGTGACATTTACTCATGATTAGAGGAGAAAAGATGCATGTCATTATGAAAATACTCTTGAATTCCTGTATGCGAGATGTATCCATGGTCCCCTGCATACTTCGTCATGGTTCCACAACCTTTTTTGTCAATGTCATCTACTGCTGATCAGATGTTAATAATATAACACTGATTTTATCCCATTATTATTCTTCTATACTTCATGGTTTGTCATAAATATTTTTTTTTAATTTTCATTTTTTAAATACTATCTTTGAAAATTACCGTTAAACTCAACGCAGGGTTGCTACTTACGTGTTAGCAACATATATTCACACATATGTTTACAATCTATATAATCAAAGCTGTGAAGATATGTACAGGTGTACAATTGTACAACAGTTGTATAAGCACAATAACAGAAATTTGTAATTACAGAGAACAGAGGGCTCAAAGTGCAAAAAAGTGTCCTATCTTTTTAGTCACACCTCGTACACCAATACCTTGCTTTGCGTCGTTTCGTTTTGTATTTTTTCTAAGTTACGTCGCTGCTTAATTAGTACTAATTTTCACTGTGCGTCGTTAGATTTTTGAGGTTGCGTAGTTTTGGGTTCAAATCTTTTATTTTTTTTGCAATTTTCATTTTTTTTCTAAAAGATGGCACCACTTTCGTTTCTAATTGCGTCATTCCATCAAAACTCTGTGATTCCCTTTCTAACTAAAAATCAACGCAATTTTAATACAGTTTTATTTTCACTTTGTTATGCTAATTTTAGAGTTCAGTTTCAATTATGTAGTGCGTTATGCTTATTGTAACGCTTCAATTAGTATGTTGTTCTTTTTTTTTAAAAAGAAAATAATAAATAAATAAGGAAATTTATTTTACGTTGAAAAAGAAGCTTTCAGAAAACATTGGACCAATTTTTTGTGAAAGAAAGCCGACTTTCGACAGCAGCCCACTACGAACTCTTCAGACAGTGATTAATTTTAATATTATTTCTCATAAATTAATTAAATAGTTAATTTTTTTTAATTGAATAAGTTTTTTTGTTTTTTATATTAATGTAATAAAATTTTATATTATTTTTATTTTTAAATATTTACTTTGTTCAATTTTCTTTTCAAAAAGTAGTATTTTCGTAACCCTGGAATCTATCTTCGATCTTTAGATGGTTTGCTACAGAAAATCTTAATTCACTTTGCGTCGTTTGAATTCGCGTCGTTTTTTTTTTTTTGGAACGTAACCCCAACACACAAGATTTGACGCCCCGCTTGGCAGTTGATAATCCATTAACCCCCAAAAATCCAGAAACTACTCAAAATATTTATTTTCATGGAATTGCAATGAATGATCTAATTTTAGACTCCTCCCAGAATTACATCTTATTACAGTTCTCGTATTCATATACAGTTTACATCAAGAAAAACCAAACATCTTATAATTCTAAATCTTAAAAAAAGATTTTTAAATTAAATTAACTATCTGTGCAAACAAATATAACAAATTTTCAATTCCTTTAAAAAACCAGTTTTAAAAAAGTTAAAATACATTTATTTGTAATTTGCAAATATTACAAATACAGCAATATGTAATTTGCAAAGAATACAGTTCTTTTCAAATATTTGTAAAATTCGTTTAAAAAACTATATTACACATATAAGGCATAAAAACAATTACGACCTTAAAAACTCATTTTGTTATAAAACTTTAGGTTTTTTGTTAGGTTTATATTATTTTAACTTTTTTCTATTTTACCTGCTCAAAATGTAGCCTCCTGGTACGTGCCACCTGAGGCGACCCCCTCTGCGCTAGGCCACTACTCCAGCCTCCTTCTGGCCAGCTACCAGAGATATGAATAGAAGAGTTCTATAAGAATATGAATAGAAGAATTCTATAAGAATATGAATAGAAGAATTCTATAAGAATATGAATAGAAGAATTCTATAAGAATATGAATAGAAGAATTCTATAAGAATATGAATAGAAGAATTCTATAAGAATATGAATAGAAGAATTCTATAAGAATATGAATAGAAGCAACTATTCTCATATTAGACACACTGATGTCATCAATCAGGCTAAAAGAAAAAAATGGACAATGTTGTTATGCACATGTCTATTTGACACGATCTCTTCACTCATACTCGTACTAGCTCAGTAATCCAGCATTAGGGGAACTCTAGTTCAGAACTGTATATCAAAACGTTTTCTGAGTTTGCACTCAAGTATTTGTTGCTTCTTTGTATCTTATTACGTGTTTGACTTGTTTAATAGTGATGTGATACGATAATACGATACAGTACGATATTATACGGTATAATAATGCGATAACACTGGCAAACAAAAAGAAATGTTTGTCACGGTGCCTGAGGTGTTTTAGCAGTTTTTACCTAATTTAAGGCCGCTGATTCCAGAAATGCTGTCATAGTTTCTCTATCGTGTCTAGTTTTTCTTCTATCGTGTATCCCTCTCTGAAGGAAGACTATAGCTACAATAAAGACAGACAAACCGAAGCAACAATATTTTTATTTAACTTCTAGACTCATTTTCGTTAATCGAATCAAAATATTTGCAATAAGTAGATAAATTCGTATGCAATGCATTTGAATTCATCGTATATTCCCCTCAAATATAGCGAATCACATTTGGTTTGTTTAAGCAACGTCGGCTAGGAGAAGATGTAGCCATGCTTAATTTTTGCTCCCAAAATCTGCAACGCAAGTAAAAGCTTTTTTGTTTATGATGTCATAAACATTTAACATTGATCACTATAACAACACTATAACATTGGAATTATGACGCTAGAATGTATTTAGAAATACGTCTAATTTTAAGATGAATAGCAAATATCTCAATAACTTAACGTGATGAGAAAAAAATAGTATGATTTTTTTAGCACCTTTAAATTAATATAAATCATCTTAAAAACCTTGAGTGCCAAAAAATATGTTGACCAGTGTAATATTATGCTTAAATGAATAGGTTAGGTTATTAGGTGTAGTGTGTCCCACAAGGGAACACACGTAGGTCGAGAATTGGCCCTTTGTGATACCACACAATGAAGATTGATTCTACAGTGGGAGACTTAAATTTTTCCTAACTCAAGTGTATTTAGAGTAGGGATCTTACAGGCTTGGGACCGACTTTAACCGAAGGATGATGTCCTCAGATTTATTTACCTCCCGCGTGAATAAATCGAGGGCCAGGTGGGGATCGAACCCCGGTCCTATCAGTTCAGAGGCAAGAACGTAACCACTGAGTTAGCCTGGCCCCCTTGAATGAATAACTGCAATATATTTAAGAGAAGGGATGAATAATAAACTCTGTGAATTTGGGGTAAAATCAGTGAAACATTAGCAAAAGCAAAGGTCTATGCCTAGTCGGCAGGTGATGGTATCATAGTGAAATGCAGGAACCAGAGCATGAGGTTTCGTCACAGCAGCCGGCTCAATAACAATGCAGGCCGCAGTGATTTCAGATTAGTGGCTAGTCATTCCTTACATTTGGCCCCCAAGCACCCTCCAAAGCACCTTTCGGTGTGCTGCTTACTTCGTTATATCGGCATACTTTTTTTTTGCCAAAAACCTGTTTTTAGAAAACATTTTTTTCTCCTAAACTTCTAAGTCTAGAGCCTTGAAATTTTGTCATTATATTTAAGGCTACAAAATTAATAAATGAAAAATATCTTCAGATTTTTAAAACGAGAAGAAATATTTTTTTTTTCAATAAAATGTAAAAATGTTTACTTTTAATTCAATCTAAAAGCTTGTGAGAGTGATCCAAGCAATACTGTTTAACGTGCTTACCACAATTACATATACATTTGTATTTCAGCTATGTATTGTAATTTTTTTTTTAAACTCAAAATTAAAAAATCTGGAGTGGCCTACACTCTACTTTACTATAAGTAACTTAATGTCAAATTTCTTGAGTATATAAAACATAACGTCTCATTTAAGCATAATGTAAACATCTAAATGGGATATTATTTAAATTCTGTTGTTTTAAAATTCTGAATATATTTTTCGTTTGTTCCATTTGTTACCTCAAAGATAATGTCAAAATTTCAAAACTCTAGGGTTATCAGTTTAAGAGAAATAAATGTTTTAAAAAAACGGTTTTTGGCAAAAAAAGTGACTTTCCCATCATGCATAATTCTTCCCAAACAATAGGGATCTTCGTCTTTATGAGGCCCATTTTTGTGTAAAATATCAACTTGATCCATCAAAGATTCTGGACCGTAGCGTGGTAACAAGCAATGCTAACACACTCACCCACCCACCCACACACACACAGACATCATCGAAAAAACTTCATAAAACGACTTCTGGGACCTCAAAACATGTAATTCCGTCAAAATCTCGAGATCGAATTTTTTCACGATCACTATACTTTACTTATAGCAAAGTAAAAATAAAGAATTAATAAAAATATATACTGATGCTAATGGAAAAATTAACATGGATTTACGAGTATGTATAGTAATGTGTTTCTTAAAAATCACCAAGGGAAAATGAAAATTTGTAAGGAAGTCAAAGTAAGTAAACTATTGTTATTACAACAGAGAAGGAAGTAGTTTATACAAAGTTTTCTATTAAATGGGATTACTTTATACTATACCAGCAAATGTACCCGTCATTGACGGAATCAATAATTCTATTATACTTGGTATTCCAAAATACCATTAGAAATTATAGAATAGTAGAAAATACCATTATTAGTACAGTGTTAAGCAAATGCCTGTGTATACACAACATTAGCTGTCTGTCCTTTAGGTTCATGGAAGAACAGTTGGAACCTCTGACTCTTCAGAAAATAAACTACAGTTGACCTTGTGAGAAAAACTCGTATTTATATAGATTTGACTCGTGTGTATTAAACGCAATTACTTTAAACTAAACTTGGATTATTTTAAATTAGCCGGAAAGGTTGTAGTTTATAACCATTGTGGGAGGTAACTGAAGAACAGAAAAGACGTCAGTCTCGAGACCTAATGTCGTTCCAGTTTCAAGTCACCTGGAAATAGAGAAGAATAACTTTGTTGGTTTTTTAGACTTTATGGCATATCTGTTTAACTTCCTATAAATAAACAGTGTCTTACAGCTGTGACAATTAAATGCTCCTGTTAACTGACGATAAAACGGCACAAAAACACGATAATTTTATGGAAATATACTGAATTTACGAGGTGTGGTCAAAAAGTAAGGTGAGTTTTTGAATTTCGCTAGCTCTGTGCAGTTTAATTTCAAATTTTTGCTGTTGCTGTTGGTACACTCGTCACAATCATTCATTCATTAACACCCAGAAAGTATACCTATTTGTAAAAAGTATATTTATTGCAAGAAAGTATACAAATAGTGAGAAAGTATACTGATTGTCAGAAAGTATACGTATTATTAAAGGTGTATATGCTGTCAGAAAGTATAAGAATTGTGAGAAAGTATACTGATTGCAAGAAAATGTTCATTATCAGAAAGTATACTATTGTGTAGCAAAAAGTATATCATGTGGTAGAAAATACAGTGATTATTAAAAAGCATAGTGATTGTTAAAGTATACTGATTGTCTATTAATTGTCAGAAAGTATACTTATTGTTAAAAAGTATATTCACTGTCAGAGAGTATACAAATGGTGATAAAGTATAGCGATTGTTGGAAAGTATACTTATTTGTGCGAAAGCACATACCTGGAGAGGGCGTGCCAGGAATGCGATGAAAATATTAGGGAAGGCCGTGGAGGCATTATTACGGGGATCTCAAGGACAACCACTGAGGCGATTCCACTTCTATTTCAGTTCTGCGTGTTTTACGATTTCTTCAATTAACATCGCAGATTAAAAGACAATCACATGACTAACCAGGGCTGTGGAGTCGAAGTCGTGGAGTCAGAGTCGGAAGAAGTCAGCCGACTCCGACTTCTCACCTAGTCATTACTTGTGTACATGAAAATGACATAAAATAATAAAACATGATTAATTAGTCCAAGTAGAAGGACATTGGACATTTGATGGAAGAACACAAAATATCTGGCCTTACTTATTTAAAATTTACTTCGCTATAAGCAAATATCAAATATGATACTTCTTGGTTATTTAATGTGGTATTTAGACATAATATAAATGCCTTAATAGGAGATGTTTATTAGTCGTTCATTCTTGTCGGCCGATTCAGTCAAGGACCTTGTCTAAGGAGGTTGTTCGTTCGGTTGTGACTTATGGATGCTCCGACTGGCTTACAGCTGCACCAACAAACAAGGCTTGTATCCAGATCGTTCAAAATAAGTGTGCCCGCCCTATAGCCAGGGCTTCTTGGTACGCCCAAAATGTGGATATTCACCATGATTTGAAAATGGAATTCATAGATAGTTACATCATCCGACTTATTACCAATGAAGACAACAAACTACCTTCTTATCTGAACCTCCTTGAACTCTAAATCCTGCCACCAACCTTCCTCAACCTCACTGAACAATGACTTCATCCACTCACTATTTTTCCAATTCATGACTAAAAACAGTTTGCACTATGGAAAACCATAACCAACAGGACCATATGACCGCGAATATGACATCATTAATATACAAACGAACTTAATATCCGACATGATTACTAACAGTCCAAGTTACAGCAGCACAGTAATCAAGCAGTAGAAGGCCTGTGGTCTGGAACTCCAAGTTACGACCTCCACTATAGCGCGCGGATATATTCGTTGGTCTTTAGATTACTTATTAATCCAAAGGAATATTATTAAAAATGAATTTTTAATTATGAAACAATGGTTCACCATTGTTTAAATTATTCAAATTTTAAATTCAAAAAAATGTTTTGTTACATTTATTTGTAATATATTTGTGCTAATGTCACGGGCGAGCACGCAAGCCAGAGGGCTATCTTGGTTTAATGCCTTTAGTTTATTACCAGTTTTTCATTTACGCAAATATTAAATTAAAAAAATAATTTTTTACATTTATATATAAGACATTTGCACTACTGTCATCGGCGAACAGGCAATACACTTGCTACCATGGCTCCAGTTTTGGGAATATAGTGATAATTTGCTTTTATTTAACATTATTCAGGTAATAAATAATATATATTTGATTTCAGGTTTCTATCTCCACGGAAAATAGGTGAACAAACAAACAAACTCACGAACTTTATATATAGAGTTCACAGAAGGTGTTCTTGAGGATTTTGGTCATAAAGAAAATTCTACTCCTGGTTATACGCCCACGTTTTGCCAAAAGTTGTTTGGCATTTTCAAGGCTTGTTTTTGAGGAAAAATACTTTTTAACAGTCCATGCCTTTGTCTTGCAGCATCGTTCGTATCTGTTATGATGCTGCAAGATAAGGCATTATAAAACACTGTTAAATAGTGTTTTTCCTCAAAAACAAGCCTTGAAAATGCCAAACAACTTTTGGCAAAACGTCGGCGTATAACCAGGAGTTGAATTTTTTTATAACCAAAATTTTTATGATTTTTTTTAATAATTTTTTTATGACCTCTAGAACCCCTTCTGTGAACTTGATGAATCAGTGGTCGAGAAGATATTATCAATATTTTATAGATAGAGATTGAATTATAAATTGAAGTAGTTTAAAGGTCAAGTGAAAGTTAATGATGTGTAATTAGTTATGATGTGAAGGTAGAAAGAGAAAGAGTGAATGAAATGACAGAGAGAGTATGAGGGGGGGGGGGGGGGTACAGTCGTGTTTACAATTCACACAAGTAGACGATCAAAACAGTTTTTATTCACAACTAGACTACCCGTGACCCGCTGCGTCATCCAACACCTTCCTTTTTAATGCAATCATGTCACGAAATGCAGATAAACTAAATTCATTCGTTTCTAATAAAGAGGGTAATGAACATATTTTTAACACAGTTCTTTTTATTAATACTTTTTGTACAATTTGAATTTTTCAAAAAAAAAAAAACATTAATGCTTTATTTCTGTTTGACTCTTCTGAGAGCAACATGTAATTGGCCATGTTGAAATGCTGTTTTACATAAATGAACTAAAACTTTCTGTAAAGTCTCTCCTTGAGACTTATAAATAGTCATGGCAAATGCTAACTGAATTGGAAATTGAATCCTTAAAAAATGAGTGTTGTTTTCTTCAGATAAAACTATTTTCAACCTTGTAATTAAAACTATTTCCACTTGACACCGTGATGCAATAATTTTATAAACAATGACATTTTAATAAAGCTCCTCAGGTATTAGTCTTGTTGCATTACATAATCGCGGTGGATCAATGTTTATCATACATACACATGACAGGAACTTCCTTTTTGAATTCTAGCTTATGTTGGAGCCATCCAGACAACTCTAGTGAGTTAAGAAATTCTTGAGTATAATGTGTGGGTTCTGTTCCTACTATAACACACACGAGTTATATGACAGATATTGTTTAATTCCTCCAGGAAATTATTTAATCAACCTATCATTAATTTCACCTGTGTCTAGTTAAATCGAACTTGTATAGAATTTTCTGTGAACAATATTTGTGGGTTGCCAATGAAGAGCAAATGTATTCAATACACTAATCAACACTTGTGCACTGATAAACATGTCTTCGGGCAGTAGTAATCTCTTTATTTTCATTCTTTTCAACTCTGTCTTCAGCAATATTTCTCTGAAATTTAGAGTATTCCTCATCTTCTTCTTGAACTCTCATATTGCTAGTTAAATGTAATTTAGTAAAATTGCGGTACGAGTAAGACTAATACAAGCATTATAGATATCCGCATCATTACTCTCATCAAACAGTCATCTGTTTTTTAATAATAAAATGATAGACCATAATTAGTCACAGCCCTCTGACTAACTCTTTTAAATTAATGATTCAGGAGATTAGTCCACCTGTGACAGTGTAATCGTAAATGATAACAAAGTCATTCTTTTCTATTTCCAGGTGACTTGAAACTGGAACGACATTAGGTCTCGAGACTGACGTCTTTTCTGTTCTTCAGTTACCTCCCACAACGGTTATAAACTACAACCTTTCCGGCTACTAATTTAAAATAATCCAAGTTTAGTTTAAAGTAATTGCGTTTAATCCACTCGACTCAAGCTTATTAATAGATCAAATCTATATAAATACGAGTAAAAGAATTATTTTGTCTGTACATTGCTTAGAGCGGACTCATTTCAAGTTTTCTTTGCGTTTCATATATTGGAGAACCGAATCTGCCCTTAGAAAAATTTCTGTCGGTTTGTCAGTTTGTTGGTTTGTCGGTTTGTCCGCAAAATTTTGTCACAAGTAAACTCAGCCACCATAAGACATATCAAGCTGAAACTTTTACAGTAGGTTTGTGTATGTCTACCTTAAAATATAGGCTCTGAATAGATTGATAATTCAGTGCAAAAGCGAAGTTATGGGGCTTTAAGCTGTATTTTGCTAACTTCACGGACATGTTTATTTTGAAAATACACAGCTGTAGCAAGTAGGTATTGTTAGTTGGTTTTAATTTCATTTGTTCTTATAAATATATTGCCTATTTGACATCATTCAAAAGGTGTTTCACAGAGTTGAGGATGTACTATTTACTAAGAATAAATAGTTTTGTGAATGAGCAGTTCTCAACCCTTAATGTGAACAGGGAGGAAAAGTCAACAAACAAGTTCTTACGCTATATCATACCAAGGAAAGAACGTACAAGTCAGTAAAGAGAGTGATTAGTGATGAGGAAGCAGTTCATTAACCAGCTGAATTTCTTGACTCCATGACTGCTCCTGGACTACCTGCTCATGAGTAAAAACTTAATGTAGGAGCATCAATCAATAGCAATTTAGTAGCTGTAAAAATTTCATGTTACGAAACATGAGTGCTCCAAAACTGTGAAACGGGACACGACACTGAGTTCGTGCTCTGCACAGATATGACATAGAGGCGGCCATCATGACTGGGTGTGGTATTGGGGAGTTTGTGTGTACACCACGCATGCCATTGATTCCGAGCCACTATCTGTTTCCGTTGAAACGATTGCAAAGTCCTGTCAGAGTCTACTTCGCAATGATGTTAACTAAGTAGCGAGGGGAAACTTTATCAACGCAGGAATTCAAGTTGGCGAGACCAAGTTTTTCTCACATCGTCAACTGTAGTTTACTTGCTCAAGATTCAGAGGTTCCAACTGTTTGTTCTTCCATGAACTTGGACGACAGACAGCTAATGTGGTGTATACAGAGGCATTTGCTTAACACTGTACTAATAATGGTATTTTCTACTATCCTATAATTTCTAATGGTATTTTGGAATACTAAGTATAGTAGAATATTTGATTCCGTCAAAGACGGGTACATTTGCTAGTATACTACATTATACTAATACTATGATTAGAAATTATAGAATAGTAGAAAATATCATAATTAGTACAGTGTTAAACAAATGCCTCTGTATACACCACATTAGCTGTCTGTCCTTCAGGTTCATTTGCTAGTATAATATAAAGTAATCCCATTTAATAGAAAACTTTGTATAAACTACTTCCTTCTCTGTTGTAATAACAATAGTTTACTTACTTTGACTTCCTTACAAATTTTCATTTTCCCTTGGTGATTTTAAGAAACACATTATTATGCATACTCGTAAATCCATGTTAATTTTTCCATTAACATGGATTCCAGCATCAGTATATATTTTTATTCATCCTTTATTTTTGAATTTTGAGTTAAAAAAAACTGCAATACATAGCTGAAATACAAATCTATATGTAATTATGGTAAGTCCTTTATATAACTTTGTCGAATTAATTTAAAATAATCGAATAATAATTTAAACGTCAGTGTAAAATATATGTATTTTCAAGTTGACGAAATGATTTAAATATAAATTTGAACAATACTAAGTCAAAGTTGGATTATTTTAAATTGCACAGATTGAATTTTCTGAGCTAACCTGGGTTTTGAGGGGTAAGTATAACTTGTTTTCAATTATATTGCACTTTTAGTAACCATATACAAAAAGTTAAAAAATGAAACCAAGGTGACAAGTTAAAACTTTTCTTCAACCATACTGCTCTTTTAGACAACGTATACAAAAAGTTGAAAAATTAAATCCAAGCTGACAAGTTACTACCTGTTTTCAATCTACTGTACTTTTATACAACTTATACAAAAAGTTGAAAAATTGAAACCAAGTTGACGAGTCACTACTTGTTTTCAATCATACTGCACTTCTGGTCATATTATACTAAAAGTTAAAAAATGAAATCAGGTTGAGAAATTACTACTTGTTCAATCATACTGCACTTTTAGTCAACTTATACAAAAAGTTGAAAATATGAAATCAAGTTGAAGAGTTTCTACGTGTTTTCAATCATACTGCACTTTATTCAACTAATACAAAAAGTTGAAAAAATGAAACCAAGATGACAAATTACTACCTGTTTTCAACCATACTGCCCTTTTAGTCAATGTATACAAAAAGTTGTAAAATTGAATGCAAGTTGACAAGTTACTACATGTTTTCAATCATACTGCAGGTTTAGTCAACGTATACACAAAGTTGAAAAAATGAAATCAAGTTGAAGAGTTTCTACTTGTTTTCAAACATACTGCACTTTTAGTCAAATTATACAAAAAGTTAAAAAATGAAACAAGGTTGACAAGTTACTACTTTTTTTCAATAACTTTGGGTAGTACTCCTGGCTCATACTGTCCGAGGACCCTTGCATAGTGCACTCTACTAACTTTGGGTAGTACTCCTGGCTCATACTGTCCGAGGACCCTTGCATAGTGCACTCTACTAACTTTGGGTAGTACTCCTGGCTCATACTGTCCGAGGACCCTTGCATAGTGCACTCTACTAACTTTGGGTAGTACTACTGGCTCATACTGTCCGAGGACCCTTGCATAGTGCACTCTACTAACTTTGGGTAGTACTACTGGCTCATACTGTCCGAGGACCCTTGCATAGTGCACTCTACTAACTTTGGGTAGTACTACTGGCTCATACTGTCCGAGGACCCTTGCATAGTGCACTCTACTAACTTTGGGTAGTACTACTGGCTCATACTGTCCGAGGACCCTTGCATAGTGCACTCTACTAACTTTGGGTAGTACTCCTGGCTCTACTGTCCGAGGACCCTTGCATAGTGCACTCTACTAACTTTGAGTAGTACTCCTGGCTCTACTGTCCGAGGACCCTTGCATAGTGCACTCTACTAACTTTGAGTAGTACTCCTGGCTCTACTGTCCGAGGACCCTTGCATAGTGCACTCTACTAACTTTGGGTAGTACTCCTGGCTCATACTGTCCGAGGACCCTTGCATAGTGCACTCTACTAACTTTGAGTAGTACTCCTGGCTCATACTGTCTGATATCCCCTGCAAAATGCACTCTACTAACTTTGGGTAGTACTCCTGGCTCATAGGGTAGATAACCCCTGCAAAGTGCACTCTACTAACTTTGAGTAACAATCCTGTGTCATAGGCTCCGAGGACCCTTGCATAGTGCACTCTACTAACTTTGAGTAGTACTCCTGGCTCATACTGTCTGATATCCCCTGCAAAATGCACTCTACTAACTTTGGGTAGTACTCCTGGCTCATAGGGTAGATAACCCCTTCAAAGTGCACTCTACTAACTTTGAGTAATAATCCTGTGACATAGGCTCCGAGGACCCTTGCATAGTGCACTCTACTAACTTTGAGTAGTACTCCTGGCTCATAGGGTAGATGACCCCTTCAAAGTGCACTCTACTAACTTTGAGTAATAATCCTGTGACATAGGCTCCGAGGACCCTTGCATAGTGCACTCTACTAACTTTGAGTAGTACTCTTGGTTGACAGGGTCCCAGGACGTAAGTTGAATTTCTGGGAATACTTGTTACTGCTACTGATGAACATAATATTACGAACAATACTTGCTTTGTATATTTTGCTTTAGATACTCAGTTGTCTGCTAGTGTTCTATACAAGTGTGTTACTTTTGTCGCCTCTTATAGCTTGTTGTTTGTTCAGTAACAAAGAAAGCGGGTCGAGCGAGTGGTGGAGGTTCTGGTCCAGGCGTCGGCACATTGTCAGCTTTCTTGCCTTCTTCGGCTTCTTCAATGTCTACTCCTTGAGAGTAAACCTCAGTGTCGCCATCGTAGCTATGACGTCCAACCTCACAACCGTCCTTCCCAACGGCACCCAAATCCAGGTAATTCCTACTCCATTACTCCAATTTGTACCCTTTTTCATAAAACAGTATTAGATTTAAACTTATAGTTCTTCAGTATAATTAGTCATTGATTTTATATATATGTAACCATTTAATTTGTTTTATAGATTTTTAATTCAATCTTTAGTACTCTATTTTTATAGTCAACTCGCAAACGTACCTGTCTTCTATTATACTTGCTATTATCTTCTATTAAACGTATAAAAATTCTATTATACTTGGTGTTCCAAAATAATATGGAATACCATACCAATTATAGTATTATACTAATACTAATATTAGAAATTATAGAATAGTAGAAAATATTATTAGTACAGTATTAAACAAATGCCTCTGTATACACCACTTTACCTGTCTGTCCTTCAGGTTCATGGAAGAACAAACAGTTCGAACCTCTGACTGTTGAGCAAGTAAACTACAGTTGACCATGTGAGAAAAACTTGGTCTCGCTAACTTGAATTCCTGCGTTAGATAAAGTTTCCCTTTGCGACTTAGTTAACGTCAATGCAAAATAGACTCTGAAAGGACTTTGCAATCGGTTGCTTCAACGTAAACAGACAGTGGCTCGGAATCAATGGTATGTGTGGTATACACACAGACTCCCCAATACCACATCCAGTCATTATGTCCGCCTCTATGGCATATCTGTGTAGAGCACGAACTCAGAGTCGTGTTCCGTTGCACAGTTTTGGGGCACTCACGTTTCGAAACATGAAATTTGTTATTGCTACTAAATTGCAGCATGATTGGTTCCTACATTAAGTTATACTCATGAGCAGGCAGTCCAGGAGAAATAAATTCAGAGTCAAGATTCAGTTAGATAATGAACTTCTTCCTCATCTCTAATCCAATCTCTTTACTGACTTGTAAGTTCTTTCCTTGGTATGATATAGCGTAAGAACTTGTTTGTTGACTTTTCCTGCCTGTTCACATTAAGGGTTGAGAACTGCTCATTCAGAAAACTATTTATTCTTAGTAGATAGTACATCTTCAACTCTGTGAAACGTCTTTTCAATGATGTCAAATACGCAATCTATATAAATAAAATAATGATTTTGTCTGTACATTGCTTAGAACTGACTCAATTCAAGTTTTCTTTACGTTTCATACATTGGAGAAACCGAATCCACCCTTAGAAAAATTTCTGTTGGTTTGTCAGTTTGTCGGTTGGTCGGTTTGTCTGTTTGTCCGCAAAACTTTGTCACAAGTAAACTCAGCTACCATAAGACATATAAAGCTGAAACTTTTACAGTAGATTTGGGTAGGTCTAACATAAAATATAGGCTCTGAATTATTTGGAAATTCAACGTAGAAGTGAAGTTATGGACGTTTAAAGCAAAAACGTTTGTCGCAAGTAAACTCAGCCACCATAAGACATGGTGAACTGAAACTTTGACACTGGATTTGTGTATGCCTAACTTAAAATATGGGCTCTAAATAGATTCATAATTAAGTACAGAAACGAAGTTATGGGGCTTTAAGCGTATTTTTCTAACTTCACAGACAAGTTTGTTTTGAAAATACACAGGTGAAGCAAGTAGGTATTGTTAGTTGATTTTAATTTCATTGGAGCAAATGAATATATTGCGTATTTGACATCTTTGAAAAAGTGTTTCCCAGAGTTGAGGATGTACTATCTATTACGAATAAATAGTTTTTTAAACGAGCAATTCTCAACTTTTAATACGAACAGGCAGGAAAAATCAACAAACAAGTTCTTACGCTATATCATACCGAGGAAAGACCTTACAAGTCAGTAAAGAGATTGGATTAGTGATGAAGAAGCAGTTCATTATCTAATTGAATTTCTTGACTCTGGATTTATTTCTCCTGGACTGCCTACTCATGAGTAAAAACTTAAAGTAGGAGAACCAATCATGCTGCAATTTAGTAGCAGTAACAAATTTCATGTTACGAAACATGAGTGCCCCAAAACTGTGCAACGGGACACGACTCTGAGTTCGTGCTCTACACAGATATGCCATAGTGGAGGACATAATGACTGGATGTGGTATTGGGGAGTCTGTGTGTATACCCCATATACCATTGATTCCGAGCCACTGTCTGTTTACGTTGAAATGATTGCAATGTCCGGTCAGAGTCTATTTCGCAATGACGTTAACTAAGTCGCAAAGGGAGACTTCATCTAACGCAGGAATACAAGGTAGCGAAACCAAGTTTTTCTCACATGGTCAAATGTAGTTTACTTGCTCAAGGGTCAGAGGTTTCAACTCTTTCTTCTACCATGAACCTGAAGGACAGACAGCTAATGTAGTGTATTTAGAGGCATTTGTTTAGCACTGTAGTAATAATGGTATTTTCTACTGTTCTATAATTTCTAATGACATTTTGGAATACCAAAAATGACGGAACTTCTGATTCCGTCAAAGACGGGTACGTTTGCTATGTATTATATATAACTGTAAACTTTTTTTTAATTTAATATTTGCTTAATAAATACACTGGTAATAATGTATGGTATGGGACCAGAGTAGTCCAGTGGCTTGCGTGATCGCCGATGACAGTAGTGCAAATCTTTATAAATAAAACTAGCAAACGTACCCGTCTTTGACGGAATCAAAAATTCTATTATACTTGGTATTCCAAAATATCAATTATAGTATTATACTAATACTACAATTAGAAATTATAGAATAGTAGAAAACACCATTATTAGTACAGTGTTAAACAAATGCCTCTGTATACACTACATTAGCTGTCTGTCCTTCAGGTTCATGGAAGAACAATCAGTTGAAACCTCTGACTATTGAGCAAGTAAACTACAGTTGACCATGTGAGAAAAACTTGGTTTCGCTAACTTGAATTCCCGCGTTAGATAAAGTCTCCCTTTGCGACTTAGTTAACGTCATGGCGAAATAGACTCTGAGGGGACCTTGCAATCATTTGAATGGAAACAGACAGTGGTTCGGAAGACTCCCCAATACCACATCCAGTCATTATGTCCGCCTCTATGGCATATCTGAGTAGAGCACGAACTCAGAGTCGTGTCCCGTTGCACAGTTTTTGGGTCACTCATGTTTCGTAACATGAAATTTGTTACTGCTATAAATTGCAGCATCATTGGTGCTCCTACTTTAAGTTTTTACTCATGAGCAGGCAGTCCAGGAGAAATAAATTCAGAGTCAAGAAATTCAATTAGATAATGAACTGCTTCTTCATCACTAATCCAATCTCTTTACTGACTTGTAAGTTCTTTCCTCGGCTTCATATAGCGTAAGAACTTGTTTGTTGATTTCTCATGCCTGTTCATATTAAGGGCTGAGAATTGCTCGTTTACAAAACATTTATTCTCAATAGATAGTACATCCTTAACTCTGTGAAACACCATTTCAATGATGTCAAATACGCAGTATATTCATGTGCTCAATTGAAATTAAAATCAACTAACAATACCTACTTGCCACACCTGTGTATTTTCAAAACAAACTTGTCTGTGAAGTTAGGAAAATACAGCTAAAAGCCCCATAACTTCGCTTCTGTACTGAATTAATAATCTATTTAGAGCCCATATTTTAAGTTAGGCACACACAAATCCAGTGTCAATGTTTCAGCTCACTATGTCTTATGGTGGCTGAGTTTACTTGTGACAAACATTTTTGCGTTAAAAGTCCATAACTTCACTTCTACGTTGAATTTCCAATCAATTCATAGCCTATATTTTAAGTTAGACCTACACAAATCTACTGTAAAAGTTTCAGCTTTATATGTCTTATGGTAGCTGAGTTACCTGTGACAAAGTTTTGCGGACAAACCGACAAACTGACAAACCGACAAACCGACAAACCGACATACCGACAAACCGACAGAAATTTTTCTAAGGGTGGATTCGGTTTCTCCAATGTATGAAACGTAAAGAAAACTTGAAATGAGTCAGTTCTAAGCAATGTACAGACAAAATCATTATTTTATTTATAAAGATAATGATTTTGTCTGTACATTGCTTAGAACTGACTCATTTCAAGTTTTCTTTACGTTTCATACATTGGAGAAACCGAATCCACCCTTAGAAAAATTTCTGTCGGTTTGTCGGTTTGTCCGCAAAACTTTGTCACAGGTAAACTCAGCTACCATAAGACATATAAAGCTGAAACTTTTACAGTAGATTTGTGTAGGTCTAACTTAAAATATAGGCTATGAATTCATTGGAAATTCAACGTAGAAGTGAAGTTATGGACGTTTAACGAAAAAATGTTTGTCACAAGTAAACTCAGCCACCATAAGACATAGCGAGCTGAAACATTGACACTGGATTTGTGTGTGCCTAACTTAAAATATGGGCTCTAAATAGATTATTAATTCAGTACAGAAGCGAAGTTATGGGGCTTTTAGCTGTATTTTCCTAACTTCACAGACAAGTTTGTTTTGAAAATACACAGGTGTGGCAAGTAGGTATTGTTAGTTGATTTTAATTTCAATTGAGCACATGAATATATTGCGTATTTGACATCATTGAAATGGTGTTTCACAGAGTTAAGGATGTACTATCTATTGAGAATAAATGTTTTGTAAACGAGCAATTCTCAGCCCTTAATATGAACAGGCATGAGAAATCAACAAACAAGTTCTTACGCTATATGAAGCCGAGGAAAGAACTTACAAGTCAGTAAAGAGATTGGATTAGTGATGAAGAAGCAGTTCATTATCTAATTGAATTTCTTGACTCTGAATTTATTTCTCCTGGACTGCCTGCTCATGAGTAAAAACTTAAAGTAGGAGCACCAATGATGTTGCAATTTATAGCAGTAACAAATTTCATGTTACGAAACATGAGTGACCCAAAAACTGTGCAACGGGACACGACTCTGAGTTCGTGCTCTACTCAGATATGCCATAGAGGCGGACATAATGACTGGATGTGGTATTGGGGAGTCTTCCGAACCACTGTCTGTTTCCATTCAAATGATTGCAAGGTCCCCTCAGAGTCTATTTCGCCATGACGTTAACTAAGTCGCAAAGGGAGACTTTATCTAACGCAGGAATTCAAGTTAGCGAAACCAAGTTTTTCTCACATGGTCAACTGTAGTTTACTTGCTCAATAGTCAGAGGTTTCAACTGATTGTTCTTCCATGAACCTGAAGGACAGACAGCTAATGTAGTGTATACAGAGGCATTTGTTTAACACTGTACTAATAATGGTGTTTTCTACTATTCTATAATTTCTAATTATAGTATTAGTATAATACTATAATTGATATGTTGGAATACCAAGTATAATAGAATTTTTGATTCCGTCAAAGACGGAACATTTGCTGGTGTATTATAAATAAATGTAACAAACAAATATTTTTTTGAATTTAAAATGTGGATAATATAAAAAATGATAATAAAGTAAAGGGATCTAGCCAGGGTAGCCAGTAGCTTGCTTGCTACTGACAGTAGTGCAAATGTATTATAAATAAATACAACAAAAATATTTTTTTTAATTTAATATTTGCGTAATATAAACACTGGTAATAAAGTAAGGTATGAAACCAAAGTATCCCAGTGGCTTGCGTGCTAGCTTTTGACTGGGAGCACGTTAATTAGAACTAACTCATTTCAAGTTTTCTTTACGTTTCATACTTCAGAGTAGCCACATGTACCCTTAGAATAATTTCTGTCTGTCGGTTTGTCCACAAAATATTGCCACCATAAGACATATAAAGCTGAAACATTGATTGTAGATTTGTGTATGTCTAACTTTAAATCTAATCTTTGTATACAGATGAATTTGTTTAGCACTGTACTAATAATGGTATTTTCTACTATTCTATAACTTTTAATTGTAGTATTAGTATAATACTATAATTGATATTTTGGAATACCAAGTATAATAGAATTTTTGATTCCGTCAAAGACGGGTACGTTTGCTAGTATATTTATAAGCACAAATGAAATTAAAACCAACTAACAATACCCTCTTGCCACACCTGTGTATTTTCAAAACAAACTTGTCTGTGAAGTTAGGAAAATACAGCTTGAATCCCCATAACTTCGCTTCCATACTGAATTATCAATCTATTTAGAGCATATATTTTAAGTTAGACATACACAAATCTAGTGTCAAAGTTTCAGCTCTCTATGTCTCATAGTAGCTGAGTTTACTTGTGACAAACGTTTTTCCTTTAAACATCGATAACATCACTTCCACGTTGAATTTCCAATCAATTCAGAGCCTATATTTTAAGTTAGATATACATAAATCTACAGTAAAAGTTTCAACTTGATATATCTTATGGTGGCTGAGTTTATTAGTGACAAAATTTTGCGGACAAACCGACAAACCGACAGAAATTTTTCTAAGGGTGAATTCGGTTTCTCCAATGTATGAAACGTAAAGAAAACTTGAAATGAGTCAGTTCTAAGCAATGTACAGACAAAATCATTTTTTACTTATATAGATACTAGTCAGTCAATACTGACTATAATATATAGTCAGTACACTATTTAGTTAAAACTTACAATAAATCAATTTAGTAACGTACTTATCTATTGAAAGTGGCGCACAATTACTTTTGATAGTTTTGTTCAATTGTTAATATTTGAGTAAGATTATTTATATCAAATATTTATGATAAAATTATCATACTTATTGGTTTCTAACTTATTGTATAGATATAGAAAACATCTGGAGTGGCCTACACTCAACTTTACTATATGTAAACTTAATATAAAACTTCTTAGGTATATAATATATAATGTCTCATTTAAACATAATATAATCGTCTAAATGGGAGATGTTTATTAGTGTTTCATTCCTGAGGTAGTACAGATTGTGATTGATCCACTTATTAATAGATAAGGCTTTTTTGTATGTCACAGAAATAATGGATATACAATCATTAGTATTACTACAGCAGTAGTAACATTATGAAAAGCTAAAGTGAAAATTTGCTTATACGAAATAATTTCTTACAAGAGAGCTTGGCTTTTGCTTCAATAGCCCGTGGATCTCTTACATAGATTATCTGACCTCCTTCTATATTTAATACTTAAGATAAATTATCCCATTTAGAACTTGCAAATATTTTTAATATTTTAAAAACATTACCAAGTTTTTGTCTGAAGTGTCAAAAACATGTAAGAAATAACGTCGTTTTCAAATAATTTATAATTTAAGATGTAGAATAATTTCATTTATTATTTTTAAAATAATTATTTTTTAATTCTGAATAATGTTCTACATTTTTGATCTTTTATCAAATTATTATACAGGAAATTTCATGGCTTGCTAGAGTTTTTTAAAAACTCACTTTTCTTTCCCTTTGTCAAAAATCATAAAAAAACCAATTTACTCTGAGGGAATGTTATTTTTTTCCACGTGCTCTACTCTGTTATAAGTTTGCTGTAAACGTATATTGAGAAAAAATATACTGGTAATTAGCCACCTTTGCATTCTTAAATCAACTTCAAAGCCGACTATCCTGTATTATTTTAAATTTAAAAGCTGGAAGCTTGAAAGTTAGAAAAATAATGGTATGAACTATTAGACTAGAATAGGTATAAAACTGGAAATTAGACAAAACATAGAAACCCTTCTATAGGACGTAAAAGTTCATTCCAAAAACTTCAATATCACCCAATAATAATGTTATTCATAAACGTAAAAAAATCAACATGTGATATTAAGCTTTGTAGAATTGTGTAACATATAGATTGATTAGAACAAACCCATTAGACAAACTAGATTGATTAGACAAACCCATCGTTTTATAAAAAGGATCAGAGGTTATATGTTTCATATACTTTATTGGTGTTGAATTTTTACATATACAAATTTTATTCTTCTTACATCACATATAAGTCGTTAAATCATTAAAAAATTTTCATTATACCTCTAAACATTATATTATATCGGTGAATTCACTGAAAAAATTCTAAGTCAATGTAAACAATGTAAAAAAATATAAAACGCGTTGTTTATCCGATTAAAATTTTTATATGTGGAGACCATTTCATTAGCTTTTTACCTTACGATATATTTTTTTTCTATAGACAATAACTCTTGTTACTTTACCATAAGTAAAGTATAGTGATCGTGAAAAAATTCGATCTCCAGATTTTCTTCATTTGTGTGGAAACTTCTGTTTGTTTATCCATTTTACCTCAGAATGAGTAAATACCACACAATGACGGATTGCACAACTAATGAATTGTAATGTATTTATATGGGACAATCAGTCTCGACATTTGACTATTCCAATATAAAAATTTGGTCCAAAAATGAATTAAATTTGTCAGTCGATCTACAAGTGTTTGTGAAAAATTAGAAACGAGTTTCATGCTATTCTTTGCTATTCATAATAATAAACGATGCTAATAATGCAAAGTCCTGCTAATTAAAAACTACTTAAATTATAATCATTACTTAGCAGGACTTTGCATTATTAGCATCGTTTATTATTATGAATAGCAAAGAATAGCATGAAACTTTTTTCTAATTTTTCACAAACACTCTTATGGTGGCTGAAAATTTAATTTCATATTGATTTAAAAATAAATTAAAAAAAAAAATTAATACGAGCAATAAATAACATAATCCTGCATCCCTCATCTTAAAATATCTACACTTAGATATGTGGTAGTCAGAATATTAAAACTTCATTTATCTGCAGTAGAATAAAATTACGTACTTAAAAGGGAAAATACAACCTAATGACAATGAATTTAATAAATTAGATTTAATTAAACATTAATAAATGCAGGAAATATCAACAGGAAGCAAAAAATTAGACATAATGTCAGTAGCCAAGAAAAAACTTCTTCAAATATCACAAATAGATGAATATACCTTATTGTAGGGTAAAAAGCCAATGAAATGGTCTCTAAATATAAAAATTTAATCGTATAAACAAAGCGTTTCGAACACGTAGTGTTCTTCCTCAGGCATTAACTAAAAAATACAATGTCATCAGAGAGTTATCTACCATATAGTTATATGTGGAGACCATTTCATTAGATTTTTACCCTACAGTGAGTAAATACCACATAATAACTTATTGCACTACATTAGGATATATTTTATTTGCATGGAGAAAGACACTAATAAACAAATAATTTTTTTTAAAAATAAAATATCAAATTACTGGAAGACTACAATCGTTTATATATATAAAAAGATTTCACATAAACACGTGAAATAACAATCAATGATCAAACCACAATGAGAAAATGGGAAAGCAAGACTAAGATCTTTCAACCGTAACAAGCGGTCTTCGTCAGAGTCAAAAACCCAACGTTTTATGTGTTACGTGAAACATTTCACGTGTTTATGTGAAATCTTCTTATAGATATAGATATAGATCGTATTTTATATATATATATATATATATATATAATACAGATCGTATTCGCCTGAGCTACCTAGTGTACGTGAAACTGGTCGAGTAAGCAGAAATATTTACGCAGTAAAATATTTCATTTTTTAGAACAAACACCTTCTTTAGGGTGTCAAACATAAGGCCCGTGGGCCGGATTCGGCCCATCTGGTGGTTCAATCCAGCCCGTGGGGTAAAACTGCATTATTTAAAAAAAAAAAGAATCAGTTTACCCTAATTTCCTTAAAAACCTGTGGTTCTTATATTATCCGCTAGGGGCAGAGTATTCTAGTACTCGCAGAGAACTCGAAAGGAACACTTCGGCGGAACTAACAGAAGGAGATGATAGCAATGAATGTGTGTTCTGAGTCTGTTAGCGTATCATCCACTTTTCATTTGTCTTTGCCACCTTTGTCTTCACCAGCCAAATATCTGTCTCAAAAAGGAAGAAAGTAGATACAAAGTGTCGGATTGGAATAAAGATTTTTATAATTGACTTATCTTTTTTGCACTAATTATTTGTATTACTGACTGATACAAAGAAAAAGGTAGACTTATTGTTAGTTGTATATAATTTTGTAATTAGTTTACTGGTATGGCCCCCTTGAGATCAAACTAAGCTGTATTCGGCCCCTAGACCGAAATGAATTTGACACCCTTGCTTTAGAACAGTGTTTCCCAAACTTTTTCGAGTGACCGCCCCCTTGGGTCCATAAACCTATAACTCAACACTCTTGAATAATAATCAGATTCCTAGACTACCAAATGAGTAACATTTTAATAATTAAATTAAAATAATTACTAAACGAATATTTATTTAGAATTCAATAGATGTATTGTTTCATAGTACATTTATGCAAAAGAATTAATACACAATAAAAGAAACTTAGATGAGAATATACTTTTAACATAAAAATGAATTATCAAAACAAATAATTTTAAGAAACCGTTTTCTAGAAGTTTCTAGGAAAACACCTTCGTGTTTTCACTTAAATTTAGAAATTATATTGCATGAACATTTTCATTTTATTGAAATAGAATTCCCGCTCCCTTTTGCATTATCGCCTCCCGATATCAAGCACCGCCCACTTTGGGAAACACTGCTTTAGAACAACAATTATATATATTAGAAAGAAGGATAAAATCTGTGTAATTATATTTTGTGTCATTAACAATTTGTTCCTATTCACTTTATTATAAGATAAAATTATAATACGTTTTATATTGTAATAGTAATCAATTGTGGAGTTTTTTTTTCTCCTGAATGAAAGGTGAGTTTGTGGCTTACGCAATGAATCAACAAAGTTTACCCTGGACTAAACAAAACGCCAATCAGCTATTCAAGGGTTACCCACGCCCAATGCAGCTTAACTACAATACTTTATTACGTTTATAAATGAAATCGAATAATTCTTACTTGAGAAGAAAGAATCAGAAATAGAGAACAGTTAGTTTTCATACACTGCGTATGATAAAGACTCAGGAAGCTTGATAGTAAGTGATTTGACACCATTTCTAATTACTCTAATTGAACCAATTTAATATTATCAAATAAAAAAATTGAAGAAATAATTTAAATGATTAGATAACAGATAGAAAACAACTGACAGATTTCATTTAATGCTAGACTATTGGAGAACCAACGCGCAGATTGAAATTTCCTTTATATATATACTTAAAATAAACTGTGACACATAGAAAGACACATAATAGTCTTACTTTTCAATATTTTGACCGTTATGAATAGTATAGCGCAAAAAAGTGATTAGAATGCTCTTTCGGAATATACAATTATTAAAGGAAAGATGAATTTTAAAATGTAAACAAAGGAGAGTAGAATAATTAGCAGCTAATAGAGCTGGAATTGTACAATCAGGCTTGCCACCCTAATTCTCCCGATCTCATTACACTTCATATCTTATAATCGATATCAACAAAATAATTAGGTTAGCTAGCCTGGATTAAATCCCTGTTTATTCACACCATTTATAATTGGTGAAAAACTTGACTAATACATCTGATATAAAATCAGGCTTGCCACCCTAACTCCTGCCGATCTCATTTCCCTTTGTATCTAAAATTGATATCAAGATTGGACAACCTGGATTATATTCCCGTTTTTTTTGTCATTATTGTTCTGTTTTTAAAAATTAAAACGGATGACTTTAAAAATCAAGCTTGGAACCCTAACACTGTCCGAACTCATTTCCTTTTTAGGTTGTTCTACCTGTGTTTTATGGGCCTGTTTTTTAATTATTCCTCCGCATTTTTTTCCTTACTGCCCCCTTTTTAAGTGCGAAGATCAAATTTCTTACATTATTACACGCAAACTGCACGTAAAAAGTTACTTTTCATCCTTTCTGGAGATAAAGCTCTTTTAGAGGTGTACTCAATTTATGATCCAGTGGAACAACTTGCTAATACAGCTGGGATTTTTAAAATCAGGCTTGCCACCCTAACTCTTCACAATCTCATTACACTTCATATCTAAAACTCGATATGTATCAACAAAATAATTAGATTGGCAACCTGGATTTTATTGCCATGCTTTTTAATTATTTCTCCGTTTTTTTTCGTTATTGCCCCGTTTTTAAGTACGGGTGATTAAATTTCTGACATTATTACTCGAACACTAGACTTTAAAAGGTAACTTTTCGTCCCTTCTGGATTTTTAATGCGATATTTTCTAATTATTTCTCCGCTTTTTTTCGTTATTGCCCCGGTTTTAAGTACGGGTGATTAAATTTCTGACATTATTACTCGAACACTAGACTTTAAAAGGTTACTTTTCGTCCCTTCTGGATTTTATTACCAAGTTTTTTAATTATTTCTCCGCTTTTTTTCGTTATTGCCCCGTTTTTAAGTACGGGTGATTAAATTTCTGACATTATTACTCGAACACTAGACTTTAAAAGGTAACTTTTCGTCCCTTCTGGATTTTTAATGCGATATTTTCTAATTATTTCTCCGCTTTTTTTCGTTATTGCCCCGGTTTTAAGTACGGGTGATTAAATTTCTGACATTATTACTCGAACACTAGACTTTAAAAGGTTACTTTTCGTCCCTTCTGGATTTTTAATGCCATGTTTTTTAATTATTTCTCCGTTTTGTTTCGTTATGCCCGTTTTTAAGTACGGGTGATTAAATTTCTGACATTATTATTCGAACACTTGACTTTAAAAGGTTACTTTTCGTCCCTTCTGGATTTTTATTGACATGTTTTTTAACTATTTCTCCGCTTTTTTTCGTTATTGCCCCGTTTTTAAGTACGGGTGATTAAATTTCTGACATTATTACTCCAACACTAGACTTTAAAAGGTTACTTTCGTCCCTTGTGGAATGTTTTATTTTGAAGACAGTTGGTTGTGACAGAGGGAAGCTGAGTTCCCCTGGGACAGCAAGCTGCAAGGTGTGATCCTGAGCTCCTTCTTCTACGGCTATATCTGCACTCAGCTGGTGGGTGGCTGGCTGGCCACCAGGGTTGGTGGTGCGAGGCTCTTCTGTCTCGGCATCGCTGCAACGGCAGTCGCTACTCTGTTCACCCCGCCTGTTGCCTCGCTCTCCGTCTATGCCTTCATTGCCCTCCGCATTCTCGAGGGCATATTCGAGGTAATAAAACACTTTCACCCAATTTATAGTTTATATTATAATATTGTTAAAAGTATCGACCGTCAAGTGAAAACAAAATAAAAGTTCTTCAGGTTCAAATTAAACTCCCATTGCCAACTTGTCGGTTATTATTTAAAACCTTTTTCTTGTGCCTTGTATAAGAAAAATCTTATATTTCTTCTGTTTTGTAGGCCTATGAAAAAGGTTTTAAATAAAAACCGAAAAGTTGGCAATGAGAGTTTAATTTGAACCTTAAGAACTGACTGAGTCCTGATAAACTTTTATTTTATACGTATATGTGCTCCTACATATAGTTGGGATTTGATTTTGACGAAAACCGCTTGTTACGGTTAATGATCTTTTTCTGATTTCATACTATGATTTATTTTTATTTTTATTTCACTTGCATATTGTGAAATCTTGTTATATATACATTCGTATACATATATACAAGATTTCACATAAATATGTGAAATAACAATCAATGATCAAACCACAATATGAAGTGGGAAAAAAAGACTTCTTTTTCGATTTAATATTGTGGTTTGATCATTCATAATCATACACACACACGCACACACACACACACACACACACACACACACACACACACACACACACACACACACACATATATATATATATATATATATATATATATATAAAGATTTCACATAAACACGTGAAACAACAATCAATGATCAAACCACAATAAGAAATGGGAAAACAAGACTAAGATCTTTCAACGAAACGACGAAGATCGCTTGTTACGGTTGAAAGATCTTAGTCTTGTTATATATATATATTTATATATTTATTTACTCTTCTTTATATAATCTAGGAGGCCTCAGAGCGTATTTTTTCTTCATTCTGATTCTTCCTACGACATTTTGTTCTATATACATATCTTAGGTGATATATGTATAATATATAACATATCTAGATAATATATATATATATATATATATATATATATATATATATATATATATATATATATATGATCAAACCACAATAAGAAAATGGGAAAACAAGACTAAGATCTTTCAACCGTAACAAGCGGTCTTCGTCAGAGTCAAAAACCCAACTGAAACACTAGATGCAGAGAACATCTGTTCTATATATATATATATATATATATATAAAACAAAACTAAAATTTATCTAAACTCTGCCAACGTTTCGGTTTTTATTTAAAACCTTTTCATAGGCTCATATCACATCCATGAATTTGGCCTATGAAAATGGTTTTAAATAAAAACCGAAAGGTTGGAAATGAGAGTTTAATTTGAACCTGAAGAACTGACCGAGTCCCGATAAACTTTAGTTTTGTTTCTATTCCACGGTCGATAATTTTATTAATATATATATAACGTAGGGACATATCCTAGAATATTCAAGGTGAATTTTTTTACAACGAAAACATAACAACTAATCAATGGGTTGCTCAGGTAATTAGAGAGACTAAGAGACCAATGTAGCCGAGTGCCTTGTGTGCTCGCCTCTGGACTAATAAATTTGGTGTTTGATACCTATTCTGGCTCTCGATTTATTCACATAGGAGATGAAAAAAATCTAAACACGCCGTCCCTCGGAGAGGACGTTAAGCCTTGGCCCCAAGCCTGTAGGATGTCAGGAGCCCATTACAGTTCTCCTACTGTTAACTATACTTGAGTTAGGCAAAATATAGGACTCTCAATGTAGGATGTTCATTGTGTGGTATCATAAAGAGCCAATATTATCATAAAATTATCATAAATCTTTTATATTAGCAAAAATAAGCAAAAAACGGAACATGTTTTAAATTATTCTCTTAGATCTTTTAATATCAGGTTAGACTTTATTACAAATCGTCTCCTGATAAGCTTCGCAATGACCTTGATGAGATGACTAATAAATATATAGTATTTTTTAAATGTCGTCTTCAGTGGTTTAAAACATTCGGGCATTCTTCATCAGTGGTATGAGAAGAGCAGACACATGTCATTATGTGTTATCGTGTACCAGTTTTCAGTGTAACCTTGAATCGATAGTTCTCTTTGTAGTAGATTAGTCTCAGTCCATATTACTTTATAATAACTTAGTTTTTATTTTCGTTTGTTGATTTGATTAGCAATATGTCTTAACAGATTTAATTTATGTGTAACTTTTTTGAAATGTCAATCTCTTAGTCTCTCTAATTACCTGGGCAACCCATTGATTAGTTGTTATGTTTTCATTGTAAATACATTCACCTCGAATATTCTAGGATATGTCCCTTTGTTTTATATATATATATATATACGTCGTTGGATCATGTTCATGGAACATTAAATGATAGGTCATAGTATTTAAAAAGGCAGTAGTGTAAGAACTGCAGTACTACTTAGAGTAGAGGTTCCCAAAGTGGGTTCCGCGGAACCCAGGAGTTTCTTAAAGGACTGTCTGGAGTTCTGCGAAAAACATTTAGAAAATACATTTTTCTAAATTTTTTTTTTTAAGTTATGAATTTATTTTGACTTTCTTGTGCATCATGAAGCCGAATAATGTTTATATCTACATATACTCATAAATAGAAGTGGTCAAAATTTTATTCATATTTAGAATGAATCACTTGTCAGTTTTTGGAGCAATTTGATTCCCGAATTCTATTGGAAACATAGTACTTCTCTCATTTCTGTCACTTCCCACTACGTACTTATGTGAAACTGGATTTTCCCTTTAAACCAGGGGTTCTCAACCTTTGTTTGCTTGTGGACCCCCTAAAAGCTACTTGTGGACCCCGTAAAAGCTACTGTGGACCCCCACTCCCCCGGATACTTAAAAAACATAATTATATAAATTTATAAATAAATATTTGTTTTTGGGTAAATGAATATAGTTAATCAAGAAATAATTTCATTACATCTACATCGCATGCCGAAATACAAAAATGTTTTTAAAACAATAACAAAATATTTCTTTATTAACATTTTATAAAGTACCCTGAAATAAATTGTAACAGAATCAATTTTGAATGTACCATTGGAACATTTTAACAAACTGAAGAGGATATTAGGCCTTATATTTTAATGATGTGTGAATATTGTACAGCCTACGCTGAATATTGTACTTACTACGCTTTGGTTTATTTTTTGTTTGCTGATAAATTCATTTAAACTTAACATAGAGCCCTAACCACGTGTCATGGACCTTCAGAATACTACTTTTCTCATGGACCCCCAGTAATCCTCTGTGGACCCCTGGGGGTCCATGTGGACCACGTTGAGAACCTCTGATTTAAACTGTCATAGAAACCAAATACCGAAGTAGACATAATGTTGCTGCTGATTTGAGAATCAAACTCTCAACTATAAAGCCAAAAATGATTACAAAACAAACTCTGTGTTAAAATTGCTAATAATTCTGTTTTATGTGTTATGCACTTGTGGAAAATATGAAAATTAAAACCTTTTAGTTTTGAATTTTTATTCGAAAAATACACATTGCAGTAATATTACTTTTTTAATTGTTTTTAAACATACATACTATTTAAAAAGGCATATGAAAGTATTTATATTATGAATGTATAAAATGATGAATCTGGAGTTCCCGGGAAAGTTACTGCAATCAAAAAGGGTTCCGCGCCGAAAAAAGTTTGAGTCACTCTGACCTCCAGAGTTGGATTACCAAGCACTATGGGCGGGTGTCCATTTACTCCAGGGCAGAGTTTTTCAAACGTTTTTCGATGCGGAACCCTTTTTGGTTCCAGTAACTTTCCCGGGAGCCCTAGATTCTAATAATTTCATACAATCATAATATAAATACTTTCATATGCCTTTTTAAATAGATGATATGTATGTATGTATTTAAATAGATGTATGTATGTTTAAAAACAATTAAAAAAGTAATATTACTGCAATGTGTATTTTTCGAAAAAAAATTCGAAACTAAAAGATTTTAGTTTTCATATTGTCTACAAGTGCATAACACATAAAACAGAATTACTAGCAATTTTAACACAGAGTTTGTTTTGTAATCATTTTTGGCTTTAAAGTGGAGAGTTTGATTCTCAAGTCAGCCCGAGCATTAAGTCTACATCGGTATTTAGTTTCTATTGCAGTTTAAAGTTCTACCGAACCTGTTCAGCTACAGGTAAGGTCAGTAACCTTCCCCCCCCCCCCTGGTTTAATGAAGTTGTGGATACATATATAGATATTGTTTTGCAACATGTTTGATCTCCTTGGTTTGTTGGTTTCCAGGGTGTCACCTACCCCTGCATTCACGCCGTGTGGAGCCAATGGGCACCTCCTGCAGAACGCTCTGCTATGACTTCTTTTGCCTTCTCCGGCAGCTATCTGGGCACTGTTGTGTCCCTTCCTTTGTCTGGCCTTCTAGCGCAGCAATTCGGATGGCAATATGTCTTCTACGTCACAGGTAAAATACTTTCCGTATATCCCTACTAGATGTTACACCCCACAATGATCAAACTGCTCTTTGACAGCTTACAGCTAATCATCCACTTCTGACTGCGTCAGAATTCAGAAGTAAAATGACTGCGTTTTTTTCATTTTATGCATATCATTGATTTCTGTAGTGTTTTCACTGTTGTTGGTATCACCTTGTCAGACAGCCTTAACATACTCGTAGCTTGAATCTCTCCGGCTCTTTCACTGTATATTTATGCTATTAACGATGTTATGATTTCCTATATTCCGAGTTTTTTTTTAAAATTTTTTTTATACCTCACTAAAAGTAAAGTATAGTAGTCAAAATTTCATCTCAATATTTTGGTTGATTTACTTACTTTCAGGTCTCCAAAATCCATTTTTGATGTATATATAAAAAGATTTCACATAAACACGTGAAATAACATTAAAATAATCAAATCAAATAACAGCACAGAGTTTTGTGGGAGTGTTGTGAGTTTTAGTGAAATTTGATTTATTTAGTTTCTTTGAGTGAACAGTGTTGAGGTTACTTGTAATGTTATATTATTAGTCTAGTCGAAAGTTTTGTCCGGTTAAGATTGTTATTCCTTTAAATAATGTAAAATTCATTTTCTTAGTTTAAAAAAACTCTTACTTCTGTAAGTTATATTGTTTTATTTATCTCTAAATACTTCTGCTTATAATATTCATAAGTTGTAACAATTCATTTCTTATTGTTTATATGATGGATGTTCATATGTAATTTCTTATTAGCCTTTGTTTGTATACCTATGAAAAAGGTTTTAAAATAAAACCTAAACGTCGGCAATGAGAGTTTGATTTTTGAACCTAGAAAATTTAACCAAATCCCAATTAGATAACACACCTATATATATATATATATATATATATTATATATATATATATATATATGTATTAGCGTAATTAGATAGCAGACCTTCTTTAATACATACACAGTTAAATTTCTTGCCAATTTCTATGTGAATAATTTTTCGATACAGCTTCGAGCACGAGAAATATCATAGAGAAATTGGCAAGAAATTTAACTATATATATATATATATATATATATATATATATATATATAACTAAAGTTTATCGGGACTCGGTTAGTTCTTCAGGTTCAAATTAAACTCTCATTGCCAACGTTTCTGTCTTTATTAAAAACCTTTTTCATAGGCCTACAAAAACAAAGAAAATATAAGAAATAATACAATTATTCAAAAATCAAACATACATAAAAGTGCAATTAGTTACAATTAAGAAATTACAATAGAAATTTTGACTATAGGTTAGTGAGAAAACTTACAGAAGTATAAATTTTGAAACAGAAAACTAAGTATTACATTACAAACTATTTTACAAAGAAAAATAGTATGTGGATTTTAACAACAACTGTAGTCTGAATGAACACGTGACACTGAACTGAAATAAGCAAGCAAGGTAACCAAATTTCACCAGACAACCAAAAAGACACTAACACAATTTTTCATCTATCAACAATGTTTAACTTAACACACCCGAATAAATACTATTTAAACTTGAAATGTCACTTCTATAATTAATGGATGACTGGTCTGATGGATAATTTATTTATCTGTGCAATAATTTAATAGGCATACAATTAATTATATAAACAAAAACCAAAGTAACACAGCACAAACACTACATAGCAGTTGAAACTCTCTTTTCAGTATTTCGATCATCTTCAGATGTCACAAGGTGAAGTTATACCTCGAAGGAATGACATTCAAATAAAGAAGTCGATTGTGAAGGCCGTATTGCTGAAAAGTAAGAAATAAATACCGTGACGATTACAAAACGTAAACAACAGTGAAATGAATATGATATCGCACGATAAGAATAATTGAGCAATTATGGTAATTGCTTAGTCTAGGGGTCGAAAATTACCAGCCTTATCAATTACTAGTAAATTACAGTCAGCAATATATGACCTCACAGGTTGTTTTAATAATTTGAGTTTCTATTATAAACAAATTGTATAACTTGTTTACAAAAAGTATTTTATTACAATATATATTGAAAGAGTTAACTTCAATAGTAAATTAATGCATGATTACTTCTTTTTTAAACATTTAAAAAAACTAATTAATACAAACATTTCTTAATAGTTTTATAGTTTGTCATAATGACAAAGGAAAAAAGACGGCTAATTGTAAACAATGCTTTGATACAGTGGCGTATCAACTATCTCCCCCCCCTCCCCTGATCAATGATAGTCTTTTAACCTTCAAAGTTCTAGAAAGACTTCAAAATATTTATTTTCATATAATTACAATAAAGGTTCTAATTTCATTCTGCTGTTATTTGTCCCAGACTTTCATCTTGTTACAGTACTCGAATACATGTACAGTCGTCATCAAAGAAAACCAAAGATTTTTCAAAACTTAAAACGTATAAGTCAAATCATATAAAAATGGTTAAATTAAATTAACTAGTTACGCAAATAAAATATAATATACTTTCAACCACTTTAAAAAGAAAATAGTTTTGTAAAATTTAAAATACATTTTTTTTAATTTGCAAATACTACAATTGAAAAATCCGTTAAAAAACATTATTACACAAATAAAACATAAAAATAATTACGACCAAAAATGTATACCAATGTATACCAAAAATGTATAAAAATGTATACCAAAAGTCATTTTGGTATACATTTCCTGATTTGTTGTTTATTTGTTTGCTTTTTATTTATTTTAATTTTTTCTATTTTGTATTTTTACTCTAAATGCCGCCATCTGGCACATTTTGCCAGGGTGTCCGCCCGGGAAAGTACAACTGTAAGCTTTTTAAATTGTAACAATTTTGACTGATAATTCATGAATGAAAGATGATGATTCATTCTGAAAAGTTGTGAGGATGTTGCATTTACATTTTTATTTTATTTTTGTAATGTCACGCAAAGTAATAATGTCACCTATAATATGGATTCGTCGCTTCGCCCTGTTTTGGTATTATTCAGCGCTCCCAGCTTATTCAGCCATATCGCTGAAAACAACAACAAAACAGACTGATGCCTTTTTATTTCGTGAAAGCTCTTTCGCCGCATCTCGGGAGCTACAAGCTCTAGCCTAGGATAGAGGCAAACTAAACCTCCGAGATACGCCCGAGGTGGACCACGCGGAGGCGAGCTTTCACGACCCTACATCACAAAAAAGAAAATGAAAATCTTATAACAATTTAATGAAACCAAAGCAAAAAGTTCCCACTAAATAAAAAATATTCTTCTTAATAAATTTAAAAAGAAGCATATTTGTTGATATTTTTTAACTTCTAACACTTAGTCTTATAACACAAAACTGGAAAATAAACTCCCGTTATTTTAGGCTTTCATGTAAAGGAAAACAAAAGAAAAACAAGAACATTAACGTTTCTCATGCGTATGTAGATCTTACGAAAACCGGTGTATTCAACATGGTCGTTGCTTTACCCTGTTTTGATATTAGAACGTGTACCCAGCCTTACGGCCATAACACGTAAAACACGTTGCTTTACCCACCAACACATAACTACCTATGTGTCTCGAATGCAATCAAACGTTTTCTAATGAAGTAATGAAACCGTCTCGACTCCGTGATCATCCCCAAAGGATGCAAGCCTCTTATAAACTGTTACTGGCTGACATCGTAGTCAGACTTTTCAGTTTTCGTTTTTCGTAACTCTACAGATATTAGATTTGGTTACAAATATTCTTGTTTTGTCTTAGTGGGCGATTGGTCAAACAAGGTTGGCAAGCACTGATCTATACTATTATAAAAGAAGCTGTGTCAATCTGTAAACAAATGTAAACAAATCCACCAAGTATAACAAACGGTACATTATTCCAAGATGGATTTTTAGTTTTTATAGCCATTTAGTTTTTAGTCCCTTTGCTATACTCGTAATTTTATGTAATGTTTTTTTGTTAGTTGCTAATGTTAGTTTTAGTTTTTGGCAAAATTTCATTGTCCGAGAGTAAGTCGTTTAGAGATGGTTAGAGGTAGTTAAAGCCAGAACATGTTATTGGCCGAAAGGTCAGGGTGCATGCATATGAATCAAACAGGTTAAAGCCAGAAGGTCCACTAGTCATAATAAAAGGGGAAATATGAAACTATAGTACAAAGTATTAGACTTGTGTGACTCGAGGTCTAGCAACTGCTATATTGTTGTACATCGTTGGGTGTAGGTTCAATAACAGTTGCGTCATGTTATTGGCTGAAAGGTCAGGGTGCATGCATATGAATCAAACAGGTTAAAAGTAGTTAGAGGTTAAAAAGCACTTCCTGAAAACAAAAAATGTTTTATAAAACCAATTTTTACTTTACTATAAGTAATGTATAGTGATCTTGAAAAAAAAAATCATCTTGAAATTTTGACAGAATTAGCTGTTTTGAAGTCGCGGAAGTCGTTTTATGAAGTTTTTTCGATGGTGTTTGTGTGATTGTAGGTGGGTGGGTGAACCACTTTAGTTTGTGGTCACGCTTTGATGTTATGTTTCGTTATCATTCCAATGTTATGATACTTTTCAAACATTTAACAATTGATAAAAAATAAAAATAATTTAAGCAAAAGATTTGATTTTTATCATTTATTTTATTCTACCTCTGTAAATAATCAAAAAATATTTTAAATAAGAAGACATTATTTATAACATTTCTACTTTACTGTAAGTATAGTGATCGCGAAAAAATTTAATCGTGACATTTTAACGGAATTACATGTTTTGAGGTCCTAGAAATCGTTTTATGAAGTTTTTTCGACGATGTCTTTGTGTATGTAGGTCGGTGGGTGAATATATATCCAAAGATCGATGCCTACGCTACGGTCCACAATCTTTGATGGATCAAGTTGATATTTTACACAAAAATGGCTCTCTTTGTCTAGATGAGCCGTATTGTTTGGGATCAATTACGGATGGCGGGAAAGTCTCTTTTTATCCTAAACTAATAATTCTAGAAATTTTAGCATTATCTTTAAGAATACAATAACAATTAACCAAAAATAACATCAACATTTTAAAACAATAGCGATACAAGCCATAATGTTAAACGGATAAAAATGAAACTATACCTAAAAATTGAAAAAAAAATAACAATTTACGTAAATAAATTCATGAAATTTCAATTATGACAAAGAGAAATAAAGCTATAAAAACTGAATATTGATCCTGGACTAATGAATTACTTGATACATGTGCCGTATTTCTTTACATTTATTAACATTGTTTACGTAGACTTAGAAATTTTATTCAGAATTCTCTGAAATAAAATTGATGTGTAGAGGTTTAATCAACATTTTTTAAATAATTTTAACAACTTAATATGATATGTAAAAGAATGTAAAAACTAAGTGGCAATGATCATACATTTCTGATGGTGATCCATGATATGGTGGATTTATCTAACAAAATGCTCTAATCAATCTATATTTCACAGAATTCAACAAAATTTAATATCAGATTTAGATTGATTATTAAATTATGGAATATGGTGTTATGGAATAAGTTCTGGTGTTGTGGTAGGGAAGGGAGATGTGTGTTCTCAGAAGAAGAGAATTCACTATCTGATAAACGATGCAAGATTATTAATTTTTATTGAAATAAGATACTTGGTTTAGTGAGTATAAAATCTAATGAAATAATTACATTAATCAATAAATAAATGACGTTTATTGTCTCGTTGGTATCTATTATTGATTTTGAGTAAGGATTGATATAAGTAAAATAATGATTTTGTCTGTACATCGCTTAGAACTGACACATTTCTACGAAACCGAATCCACCCTTCGAAAAATTTCTGTCGGTTTGTCAGTTTGTTGGTTTGTCGGTTTGTCCGCCAAATTTAGTCACAAGTAAACTCAGCCACCATAAGGCATATCAAGCTGAAACTTTTACAGTACATTTGTGTATGTCTACCTTAAATATAGGCTCTGAATTGATTGGAAATTCAACGTAGAAGTGAAGTTATGGACGTTTAAAGCAAAAACGTTTGTCGCAAGTAAACTCGGCCACCATAAGACATAGCGAGCTGATCCTTTGACACTGGATTTGTGTATGTCTAACTTAAAATAATAAAATTATGCGTATACCTAAATAAAATTATTAACTTTTAAATAATGTAACAAAAACATTTTTTGTTACATGTACATACACGTATGTACAATACGTGTTTCTGAAAATTACCAAAGAAAAATGGAAATATGCAAGAAAAAATAGGTAAACTATTGTTGTTACAACAGTAAAGGAAGTAATATACAACGGTTTTCATTAAATTATATTATTTTATATTATAATTGGATTATTAATAAGGTTGAATTATGTGAATTAACCTTGGATTATTTTATTTAACCCGTTGTACACTTTATATCTCCTCTATACCCTTAGTATTTATAAGCACGTCGCCTATATTGAATATATTGAATTTTAATAACCTTGGCACCTTATTGAAGTCTTTTGATTAGTCATTCTATTGATAAACCACATGACATGCTAAATGAATGGAGATAGATAAACAGGATTTTATACAGGGTATCCCAAAGTATAAACACACTTTAAATAATTGTAATTTAGTTGTTTATTGTATTCGTTTTATATTAAACATGTAAAAGAATTTGTAAGCACCATTCTATTGTTTTTTCTCCACCTTTTTTCTTCCTGTTGTCAGTTCAGGTCCGCTGCCTATAACGCTCAAGGTGTCACATGTTGCGTGCACCTTTTAGCACCTGATTACTCAATTGCTTGTTTTTTTTTTGTTGTAAAAACATCGCAAGTGAAAAATTTACATGCCTGATTAGCCTATTCTTTTAGTGACGATAGTTGAAACCGAAGTGGTAATTGGAAATGCACACTTTCTTACAAAGATTGAAGTGTTGAGTCGACTCCTTTCAAATTAAATGGTTCCATTAACTATCGCAGTTGTGGGGGAAACTGATTATCTGTAGTTATGACCGACCACTATGTTACTTCATCAGGAATTTGTTGACTCCACTGTGACTGGTCTTGTTTACTTCAACTTATTGGAACTTCCAAAGTACCACCAGAGTCTGGATCATCGTCTTTAAGAGAATGAACCAATAAAGAATTTAACTTTTTTACTTAGTTTTAAAAAAAAACTTTGTTAAAAAAGGTTTTTGCAACCAAAAACAAACAACTAAGTTATCAGCTGCTAGAAGGTGTACTCTTTTGTTTTGTGATTGTCATCCCGTTATAGGCAGTATGTGGACCAGAAGGGACAACTGTAATAGAACGGGTGCTGACAAAACATTTTTGTCATGAAAGGTTGCAAATCCTTTTATATCTTTAAAATAAAACGAAATACAATAAGGATCTTAATTACAATATTTAAAGTGTGTTTGTTTACATTATTTTGGGACACCCTGTATATGAACTTACCGCTATACGTATATTTCAACATATATATATATTTATATTTCTTTAAACACTTTTTGCACCTTTGTTTTAGTTTCTTTTCTTGTTAACTTTTCTAATTTTCTAATTAGTGTTCTGATGTTTTCTGGGATATGAAATATTAACTGTCCAAAAGTTTTATCTTTAAAACTCATTGTTCACAATATACACTCATTAACAATTAACCGACGTTTCAGTCTCCATGGACCATATTCAGGGTATTTTTTTAAAATTTAACAGACTACGGCTAGAAACTTATATAAACTAAGATTAAAAAACTATACAAAAAACAATAACACAGTCGACATGCATAATGCACCATTATCAAAACACTAATTAAAAAATTAGAAAAGTTAACAAGAAAAGAAACTAAAACAAATGTTCAAAAAGTGTTTAACGAAATCTGTACGAAAGAAAATCTGCTCCCTAATTATACAAATATATTATATATATATGGTCTCCAACCGTCTCTGAAACAGTGCGCTTGGTTTCCCTCTCTTATCTCTCCTGAAGACCGCTCAAACCAAAAATTAGAGACTGTAAGTGTGTTATTTTGATTTCTCTATGTTTCTTTGTCTATATTGAACTTATATTATATATATATATATATATATATATATATATATATAATATATATATAAAATGAAAAAAGACAACAAATAGAAGAAGCGAGAAAACTTACTGGATCGATATTTCGATTGAAGTTCGTCGTCAGGGAGAGAGTAGAAGAGAAGAAGAAGAGGTACGTGCGTTCACTTGCACTGGCAGAGAGCGACTGGGGGTTCCAGGCGGTAGTCTCCAGTTCATATATATATATATATATATATAAAGCTTTCACATAAACACGTGAAATAACAATCAATGATCAAACCACAATAAGAAATGGGAAAACAAGACTAAGATCTTTCAACCGTAACAAGCGGTCTTCGTCAGAGTCAAAAAACCCCTCAGTTGGGGTTTTTGACTCTGACGAAGACCGCTTGTTACGGTTGAAAGATCTTAGTCTTGTTTTCCCATTTCTTATTGTGGTTTGATCATTGATTTATATATATATATATATATATATATATATATATATATATATATATATATATATCCAAAAGATATATATATATATCCAAAAGATATATATATATATATCCAAATATATATATTCAAAAGATATATATATATATATATAATATATATATATATATATATATATATATATTTCAAAGGAATCTAATGGTGTTGGTTTTCTTTCTAGGAATAATCGGAGTGGTTTGGTGCTTCGTGTGGATGTGGCTGGTGAGAGACAGGCCAGACCAAGACCCCAGGATCTCCAAGGAGGAACTCGACTTGATACAGATGTCTTTAGGCACGAAGAACCAATCCGAGAAGGTATTACCTTTCATCTCTATACTGTAACTTAGAAAGAGGTCAAGAAAGGTGACCCGCTCTGGGTGGCTCTTGATAGAGTGTGGCATTTTGAGAGAGTATGAATAGAAAATAGAAAAAAAATTAAAATAATATAAAGCTAACAAAAAGATCTAAAATTTTATACCAAAATGCGTTAAAAAATGAGTTTTTAAAGTTGTAAGAGTTTTTATATTTTATGGGTCAAAAACTGTTTTTAAAAAGATTTTTCAACTGTATTACTAACAAATCAAAAATATATTCATTTTAAAATTGTCATAACTAGATTTTTTTAAAGGTGTTGAAAGTTTATTATATTTGTTTGCTTAGCTAGTTAATTTACTTTACAAATTTGTTTATGATACGTTTTTGTGTTTTGAAAAATTTTTTAGTTTTCTTTGATGACGTCTGTATATTTATATGAGTATTGTAATAAGATGAAAGTCTGTGACTAATAACAGAGGTCTAAAAATAGATCATTGATTGTAATTCCTTGGAAATAAAATATATTTTGAGGCATTGAGGAATTTTGAAGCTTAAGGAATTATCAACGATCGTGGCATGGATAGAAAAAATAGTGGGTATGCCACTGTTTCTATATTCGTTAACTATTTACGAGAGGGGCTAAAAATTACAGCTTTATTTTAAACTTGTTATAACTAATATATTGTAATATATGTTTATGGTTTGATGTTATAGGAATTAAATTCTTGTTACTGTTTCTGTGTTATTATTAACATTAATAACGTTTCTACGTTATTATTTTACGTAGAAAGTAAGAGTGTGGTATAGACTTCAGTCTGGATTGTGGGTGTTTTCATCTTTGACTGTAAGCACCGTGCTATGAGATGATATCTGGCTATGCTTCACTGCTTGAGAAAACATTTCAGATTTGATCTCAATGATCAAATCAGTTTCTCTGTGTGAATGCTCAAAACCTACTTCTCACGGGTTTTCGTTGACTGTTCAACTAACAACGTGCAATAAATTCTCTCTTTTGTATTCTTCTTCAGTAATAAAGATCTTCAGAGGCTTGTAGTAGGGTACTTTTCAATCACTTAATCTATAACCTGAAGCTAAATTAGCGTATTAATAAAAAAAAAATACTAAACGGAAAACTTGTTGTTTGTTTTTTTTTCAACTTCCCTACGAATAAGGCTTTTTACTTTTTTTGTGCTGTTCAAGGGGGATGAAGTTGTCTCATTTATTATTTGGCACCCATTTTAGTAATGGGCGAGCCACATTACCTGTTCCTTCCCTCCCTTCTACATTGGGAGTTCTAAATTTTGCCTAACTCAAGTGTATTTGAGAGTTGTGATCTTTAACGGGTATGTACGGGTATAATGACCTGACGTTGTACAGGCTCGGGACCAACGGATTAACGTCCTCTCCGAGGGTTGATGTGCTCAGATTTATTCACCTCTCCCGTGAATAAATCGAGTGCTAGCTGGGGATCGAACCCCGGGCCACCAGTTCAGAGGAAAGTACGTTAACCACTGATCTAACCTCCCGCCTTCCCTTTCAAAAACTAAAATGATTTATCCATTCATTTTATGTTATGAATCAATATCATTATACTGATGTTATTCTTACAGATTATTTATCCTTGGAAAGATATTTGCAAATCTGTTCCTGTTTGGGCCGTAGTGGTTGCGCATTTCTGCGAGAACTGGGGATTCTACACTCTGCTGACCCAGTTACCAACATTCATGAAAGGTATAAAGGCATATATTTAAAATATACCAGTGTAAAGGGTGTCTTAACAACAGCTATATATAACAAGAGAACTGTAGAATTGTGAAAACACCTCGTGCGTGTACATTGTTAACGGTGGTGTAAAGCAGTGAGGCTAAGTATGTAACATAGAGACTTCAGGCAAAGCAGTGAGGCTATGTATGTAACATAGGGACTTCAGCATATATATATATATATATATATATATATATATATATATATATATAGGTGTGTTCTCTAATCGGGGTTCGGTCAATTTTCCAGGATAAAAAATCAAACTCTCGTTGCCAACGTTTCGGTTTTATTTAGAACCTTTTTCATAGGCCTACAAACAAAGGATAATAAGAAATCACATATCAACATCAAACATATACATAATATGAAAATGGATTGTTACAACTCATGAATATTACAAGCAGAAATATTTCAGAGATACATAAAACAATATTACTTACAGAAGTAAGAATTTTTTAACTAAGAAAATAATCTTAACTATAATAGAAAAAGAAAAAGATGAGCAAAGAAGGAAGACACTTGAGATGTTATATATTAAAAAGGATCTAAGTTCGATTAATCATAGAAGTGATATTACTAATTTAAGTAATATTTATTCTGGAGTGTTGTGCTGAGGTTATTTGTAATGTTATCTTATTAGTCTAGTCGAAGGTTTTGTCCGGCTAACATTGTTGTTCCTTTAAATAATGTAAATTTCATTTTCTTAGTTAAAAAATTCTTACTTCTGTAAGTAATATTGTTTTATGTATCTCTGAAATATTTCTGCTTGTAATATTCATGAGTTGTAACAATCCATTTTCATATTATGTATATGTTTGATGTTGATATGTGATTTCTTATTATCCTTTGTTTGTAGGCCTATGAAAAAGGTTTTAAATAAAACCGAAACGTTGGCAACGAGAGTTTGATTTTTTATCCTGGAAAATTGACCGAACCCCGATTAGAGAACACACCTATTCTATCAAACGGTCGATATATTATTGAATGTGTTATATATATATCATAATCAGAATTCGTTCAGCAGTGGCAGAAAGTTCAGGCAAATCAGAGAGGCTAAGTATGTAACATAGAGACTTCAGGCAAAGCAGTGAGGCTATGTATGTAACATAGAGAATTCAAGCAAAGCAGTGAGGCTAAGTATGTAACATAGAGAATTCAGGCAAAGCTGTGAAGCTATGTATGTAACATAGAGAATTCAGGCAAACTAGTGTGGCTAAGTATGTAACATAGAGACTCCAGACAAAGCAGTGGGACTTTTGTCTCCAGTTACATATATATATCATAAGTAGAAATCGTTCAGCAGTGGCAGAAATTTATTTTTACCACAAAAAATCAATGCTGTTCATTATTTGTGCAATCTGTTATGGTGTGGTATTTACTTTACTGGGGATTTCATATGAATATAAATATCTGTGACATTTAGTTCTTAATATTGTGAATTACAATTGTTTTATATTTTATAAAAAAATATAATATCTGTAACATTTAAGAACGTCAGAGTGAATTATTAAAGTTGAATGCGATATATGAATGTTGAATTGCACTGTTGAGGTTTTTAACAAGGGATTTGTATAAAAATTTAATACTCATGTATTAGTATGAGTTCTTGTTTTTTTAAGATTTAGGATTAAATAAATCATTTTTCATACAAATTCTCTTTTTAAAAACCTCAACAGGTCAATTCTGCATTCATATATTGTATTCAAACTCCAAATAATTCACTCCGATGTTTTTAAAGCTCACAGATATGTTTATTTTTTAGATGTTTACCTGAAGAAGAACACTAAGTGTTTGAAACGCGTTGTTAATTTCATATTGAACTTTTTTGCGTGGAGACGTAATTCTTGAAATCTTCAATGCTAGTTGATAATTTTGTGATGGCCAGCATGTTATGCTGAATCAGCAAAACGATATTGGTAGAATATTTATTTCATCTTTTTTTTATTAGAAATAAATTATTCATTAGTTTGATTTTAAAACGATTTGTGAGAATACGAGAATATTGAAGGTTTATCGGAGACCTATATCATGAAGTAAATTAGTTATTGGGGTTTTGATAAGTTCAATCATTACTGAAGAAATTTAAAAAAAAAAAAAAACTGTTTGGTAATTTGTTTCAGATATTCTGGAGTTTGACTTGAACAAAACGGGATTTATGTCTTCCGTGCCTTACCTTGTTATGGGAATTTCACTGCAGTTTGCGGGCAAACTTGCTGACTACATGTGTAACAAACAAGTCCTGTCAACGACCAATGTGAGTGACTTTATCTGAAAGCAGAACTCAGGTGCGAGGATGAGTTCTTTGTACTGTTTCAATGGTTGTTTCAGGTGAGGAAGTTGTTTAACTGTGGTGCTTTCATCGGGCAGACTATCTTCATGACTTGCGCTGCCAATCTGTTGACCCCCGCTGGAGTCGTCACATGTCTTGTCATGGCTGTTGGCTTGGGGGCTTTTGCTTGGCCTGCGTTCAGGTTCACGCCATTTTATAATAATTACATCATATATATATACATATCAATGATCAAACCACAATAAGAAATGGGAAAACAAGACTAAGATCTTTCAACCGTAACAAGCGGTCTTCGTCAGATTCAAAAACCCAACTGACGAAGACCGCTTGTTACGGTTGATAGATCTTAGTGTCTTGCTTTCCCATTTTCTTATTGTGGTTTGATCACTGATTGTTATTTCACGTGTTTATGTGAAATCTTTATATATATATATATATATATATATATATATATATGATCAAACCACAATAAGAAATGGGAAAACAAGACTAAGATCTTTCAACCGTAACAAGCGGTCTTCGTCAGAGTCAAAAACCCAACTGAACACGAAGTTTTCAGTTGACTCTGACGAAGACCGCTTGTTACGGTTGAAAGATCTTAGTCTTGTTTTCCCATTTCTTATTGTGGTTTGATCATTGATTGTTATTTCACGTGTTTATGTCAAATCTTTTTATATATATATTTTATATATATATATATGTCAAACCTGCTGACTTTTATTTATAATCTTTAGTTTATCTAAAATTTGTTTCAAAATTGTTTCAACAATTTCTTATATAAATTTAAATTTGTTTCTTTAAACGTTTAACTATATTATACCTGAAGATGACTTATATATAGTCGAAAGCTTGTGTAAGTAAAATATATATTGGTTGCTAATTCATTTAACTTGTCATGATTTGTTAACATAACTGGAAAAGTTCAAATGTCTCAGGCAAAATTAATTTGGGATTTACCCAAATTAGGCAGTAAAAGATGATTTGCTGCCTACCAATACAAATATATATATATATATATATATATATATATATATATATATATTTGTATAAATAGGCAGCAGATCCTCTTTTAAACAGGTATCATTAAAATTAACCGCAGTCTCAGCATTCTAACCGCTTGTTTCTTGTTCATTATTGACCTTTGACCTTCTCTTTATATTAACCTGTACTATCCTTTTAATTTATTTATAGCAATGACAAAGCATGAGTCATCGATTTTAATTTAACATGTCACTTGGCCAACAGAACTTCCACTTCCAATCAAACTCTCATTGCCGACGTTTCGATTTTATTCAAAATTTTTTTCAAAGGCCTACAATACAAAAGAAATTAAGAAATTAAATACGTACATTTTTAATACAATAAAAATAAAATAAAAAAAGGAACCTATCTAAAGAAATTACAATGAACTTACAAAAGTAGGAATATTTAAAAGTGAACAAACTATTACAAATTGGATTACTAAAACATTTTTGAAAAAGATTTTGAATAAAATTGAAACGTCGGCAATGAGAGTTTGATTGGATGTGGAAGAAACTGACCGCATCCCAATTTATCCTTTTTAGTTATATATCTGTCCCACGGTCGACAATTCCGTCGACCTTGGTTATTTGTCCATTGGTTATTTGCATATCTAATCACAAGGCATTTAATGAAACATGTATGAATGAAGGTCTCCTGCTAAAATATGTATATATATATTTTATATTATTTATAACATACTATATTTTAGTTTGCAGTGTCTAAAATAAACCTTATGATGATATTTTGAAGGACCGAAACATATCGTTTTATATAGTTAAGTGTAATCGTAAATTAATCTTAAGTATTAGTGTAAAAATAAGTGAATACAATTAACTATGGACAGCTGTTACATACGCTCTCTCCTACCACAAGGAAATCCATCAGAAAAATGGAAAATCTTTCCAAAAAATTAACCAGAGTGGAAATAGGTGAGGAATTCGTAAATATATATATATATATATATATATATATATATATATATATATACAGATATACTTAAAATTAAATTAAATATACTTAAACTGTGACACATAGACAGAAACATAACAAAGACTTATTTTTCAATATTTCGACCGTAATAGCGGTCGTCCTCAGGAGAAGAAGTGAATTGACAGAGGGACGACAGTCAACTAAAGAACTCACTGGATGAGAGCTAAAGGAGTGTCCTCAGTCTCACTAAAGCAGTGTCCTCAGTCTCACTAAAGCAGTGTTCTCAGTCTCACTAAAGCAGTGTCCTCAGTCTCACTAAAGCAGTGTCCTCAGTCTCACTAAAGCAGTGTTCTCAGTCTCACTAAAGCAGTGTCCTCAGTCTCACTAAAGCAGTGTCCTCAGTCTCACTAAAGCAGTGAGGGCTATGCTTTAGCCCTCACCCAGTGAGTTCTTTAGTTGACTGTCGCCTCTCCGTCAAATCACTTCTTCTCCTGAGGACGACCGTCATTACAGTTGAAATATTAAAAAGTGAGTTTTTATTATGTTTCTGCCTATGTGCCACAGTTTATTTTAAGTGCGATCTGTCCTGCCGGACTGTTTTTCGTTTAACATGGTATATATATATAATAATTAAATGAAACGGTCAAGCAGACTTTTCAATAAAAACCAATTAAAAAGAAGATAGCACACAGATATATGCAGGAATAACTCACTTCTATATTTCGGCCATCATAAAAAGCGACACTCTGCAGAGTGTCTGAGTTGCTCTGCCTTCCTGATGACGACAATGGTCGAAATATGGAAGTGAGTTATTCCTGTGTCTATCTGTGTGCTATCTTCTTTTTAATTGGTTTATATATATATATATATATATATATATATATATATATATATATATATATGTAAAACTAGCAAACGTACCCGTCTTTGACGGAATCAAAAATTCTATTATACTTGGTATTCCAAAATATCAATTATAGTATTATACTAATACTACAATTAGAAGTTATAGAATAGTAGAAAATACCATTATTAGTACAGTGCTAAAAAAAAGCCTCTGTATACAAAGATTAGATTTTAAGTTAGACATACACAAATCTACAATCAATGTTTCAGCTTTATATGTCTTATGGTAGCAATATTTTGTGGACAAACCGACAGACAGAAATTATTCTAAGGGTACATGTGGCTACTCTGAAGTATGAAACGTAAAGAAAACTTGAAATGAGTTAGTTAGTTCTAATTAACGTGCTCCCAGTCAAAAGCTAGCACGCAAGCCACTGGGCTACTCTGGTTCCATACCTTACTTTATTACCAGTGTTTATATTACGCAAATATTAAATTAAAAAAAAATATTTTTGTTGTGTTTATTTATAATACATTTGCACTACTGTCATCGGCGAGCAAGCAAGCTACTGGCAACCCTGGCTAGATCCCTTTACTTTATTACCATCTTTTATATTATCCACATTTTAAATTCAAAAAAATATTTGTTTGTTACATTTATTTTTAATACATTTGCACTACTGTCATCGGCGATCACGCAAGCCACTGGGCTACTCTGGTCCCATACCTTACATTATTACCAGTGTATTTATTAAGCAAATATTAAATTAAAAAAAAGTTGACAGTTATATATAATACATAGCAAACGTACCCGTCTTTGACGGAATCAGAAGTTCCTGTTTTAGTTTATTGCCGTGTGCCTATTGCCTTTCGGCTATACCACGGAGGAATCAGAAGTTCCGTCATTTTTGGTATTTCAAAATGTCATTAGAAATTATAGAATAGTAGAAAATACCATTATTACTACAGTGTTAAACAAATGCCTCCAGCTTATACACTACATTAGCTGTCTGTCCTTCAGGTTCATGGTAGAAGAAAGAGTTGAAACCTCTGACCGTTGAGCATGTAAACTACATTTGACCATGTGAGAAAAACTTGGTTTTCCTACCTTGTATTCCTGCGTTAGATGAAGTCTCCCTTTGCGACTTAGTTAACGTCATTGCGAAATAGACTCTGACCCGACTTTGCAATCATTTCAACGTAAACAGACAGTGGCTCGGAATCAATGGTATGTGAAGTATACACACAGACTCCCCAATACCACATCCAGTCATTATGTCCGCCTCTATGGCATATCTGTGTAGAGCACGAACTCAGAGTCGTGTCCCGTTGCACAGTTTTGGGGCACTCATGTTTCGTAACATGAAATTTGTTACTGCTACTAAATTGTAGCATGATTGGTGCTCTACTTTAAGTTTTTACTCATGAGCAGGCAGTCCAGGAGAAATAAATTCAGAGTCAAGAAATTCAATTAGATAATGAACTGCTTCTTCGTCACTAATCCAATCTCTTTACTGACTTGTAAGTTCTTTCCTCGGCTTCATATAGCGTAAGAACTTGTTTGTTGATTTTTCCTCCCTGTTCATATTAAGAGTTGAGAATTGCTCGTTTACAAAACATTTATTCTCAATAGATAGTACATCCTTAACTCTGTGAAACACCATTTCAATGATGTCAAATACGCAATATATTCATATGCTCAATTGAAATTAAAATCAACTAACAATACCTACTTGCCACACCTGTGTATTTTCAAAACAAACTTGTCTGTGAAGTTAGGAAAATACAGCTAAAAGTCCCATAACTTCGCTTCTGTACTGAATTAATAATCTATTTAGAGCCCATATTTTAAGTTAGGCACACACAAATCCAGTGTCAATGTTTCAGCTCGCTATGTCTTATGGTGGCTGAGTTTACTTGTGACAAACATTTTTGCGTTAAACGTCCATAACTTCACTTCTACGTTGAATTTCCAATGAATTCATAGCCTATATTTTAAGTTAGACCTACACAAATCTACTGTAAAAGTTTCAGCTTTATATGTCTTATGGTAGCTGAGTTTACCTGTGACAAAGTTTTGCGGACAAACCGACAAACCGACAAACCGACAAACGGACAAACCGACAGAAATTTTTCTAAGGGTGGATTCGGTTTCTCCAATGTATGAAACGTAAAGAAAACTTGAAATGAGTCAGTTCTAAGCAATGTACAGACAAAATCATTATCTTTATAAATAAAATAATGATTTTGTCTGTACATTGCTTAGAACTGACTCATTTCAAGTTTTCTTTACGTTTCATACATTGGAGAAACCGAATCCACCCTTAGAAAAATTTCTGTCGGTTTGTCGGTTTGTCGGTTTGTCGGTTTGTCGGTTTGTCGGTTTGTCGGTTTGTCGGTTTGTCGGTTTGTCGGTTTGTCCGCAAAACTTTGTCACAGGTAAACTCAGCTACCATAAGACATATAAAGCTGAAACTTTTACAGTAGATTTGTGTAGGTCTAACTTAAAATATAGGCTATGAATTGATTGGAAATTCAACGTAGAAGTGAAGTTATGGACGTTTAACGCAAAAATGTTTGTCACAAGTAAACTCAGCCACCATAAGACATAGCGAGCTGAAACATTGACACTGGATTTGTGTGTGCCTAACTTAAAATATGGGCTCTAAATAGATTATTAATTCAGTACAGAAGCGAAGTTATGGGACTTTTAGCTGTATTTTCCTAACTTCACAGACAAGTTTGTTTTGAAAATACACAGGTGTGGCAAGTAGGTATTGTTAGTTGATTTTAATTTCAATTGAGCATATGAATATATTGCGTATTTGACATCATTGAAATGGTGTTTCACAGAGTTAAGGATGTACTATCTATTGAGAATAAATGTTTTGTAAACGAGCAATTCTCAACTCTTAATATGAACAGGGAGGAAAAATCAACAAACAAGTTCTTACGCTATATGAAGCCGAGGAAAGAACTTACAAGTCAGTAAAGAGATTGGATTAGTGACGAAGAAGCAGTTCATTATCTAATTGAATTTCTTGACTCTGAATTTATTTCTCCTGGACTGCCTGCTCATGAGTAAAAACTTAAAGTAGAGCACCAATCATGCTACAATTTAGTAGCAGTAACAAATTTCATGTTACGAAACATGAGTGCCCCAAAACTGTGCAACGGGACACGACTCTGAGTTCGTGCTTTACACAGATATGCCATAGAGGCGGACATAATGACTGGATGTGGTATTGGGGAGTCTGTGTGTATACTTCACATACCATTGATTCCGAGCCACTGTCTGTTTACGTTGAAATGATTGCAAAGTCGGGTCAGAGTCTATTTCGCAATGACGTTAACTAAGTCGCAAAGGGAGACTTCATCTAACGCAGGAATACAAGGTAGGAAAACCAAGTTTTTCTCACATGGTCAAATGTAGTTTACATGCTCAACGGTCAGAGGTTTCAACTCTTTCTTCTACCATGAACCTGAAGGACAGACAGCTAATGTAGTGTATAAGCTGGAGGCATTTGTTTAACACTGTAGTAATAATGGTATTTTCTACTATTCTATAATTTCTAATGACATTTTGAAATACCAAAAATGACGGAACTTCTGATTCCTCCGTGGTATAGCCGAAAGGCAATAGGCACACGGCAATAAACTAAAACAGGAACTTCTGATTCCGTCAAAGACGGGTACGTTTGCTATGTATTATATATAACTGTCAACTTTTTTTTAATTTAATATTTGCTTAATAAATACACTGGTAATAATGTAAGGTATGGGACCAGAGTAGCCCAGTGGCTTGCGTGATCGCCGATGACAGTAGTGCAAATGTATTATAAATAAACACAACAAAAATATTTTTTTTTAATTTAATATTTGCGTAATATAAACACTGGTAATAAAGTAAGGTATGGAACCAGAGTAGCCCAGTGGCTTGCGTGCTAGCTTTTGACTGGGAGCACGTTAATTAGAACTAACTCATTTCAAGTTTTCTTTACGTTTCATACTTCAGAGTAGCCACATGTACCCTTAGAATAATTTCTGTCTGTCGGTGTGTCCACAAAATATTGCTACCATAAGACATATAAAGCTGAAACATTGATTGTAGATTTGTGTATGTCTAACTTAAAATCTAATCTTTGTATACAGAGGCTTTTTTTTAGCACTGTACTAATAATGGTATTTTCTACTATTCTATAACTTCTAATTGTAGTATTAGTATAATACTATAATTGATATTTTGGAATACCAAGTGTAATAGAATTTTTGATTCCGTCAAAGACGGGTACGTTTGCTAGTTTTATTTATAAAGATAGAGGCTCCATGCTTGTGTGTGTGTTGGGGGGGGGGGGGGGGGGGAGATGTTTTAGTACTCAAACTACATGTTGCGGAGCATTATACATATCTGGAGGATATCAGGCTACTGGAAAGCAGCCATCTAACCATTTTGTCATGAAAGTTCTGCAAGGAGTGTTTTTTTAAGTCATATCTGCTGTTTGCCTTTTGAAAGCATGCTTTGGCCAGCACTTTAATGTCTGTGCGTGTAAGACTCTATTCTTTGTTACTGATGATAGGAATATGTTTCAGTGTGAACCATCTAGACCTCGCCCCCCAGTACGCCAGTGTTCTCATGGGACTGTCCAACACTTTCGCCACCATCCCGGGCATCATCAGTCCCCTCATCACAGGCTACATCGTCACCAACAAGGTACCAATCTGTATCACACACGCTCTTATAATCGCATTTTCAGTTCTTTTAAATAAAACTCTTTAATACATTAAAGAAAACTTTTAATTTTTTTGTTTAAAGGGACCAGGTTAGCTTAAGTATATTTAGAGCAGGGATCCTTAACGAGTACTTGATATCGTACAGGCTCGGGACCGATGGCTTAATGCCTTTTCCTAGGGACGACATACTCAGATTTATTCAGCTCCCCTGTGAATAAATTGAGGGCCAGGTGGGCATCGAACCCTGGACCTACCAGTTTAGAAGAGAGTACATTAACCTGGCCTCCTAGATCTGATTTCAGTAAATTAGTAAGAACAGGGTGGCCAACCCTGGGAGGTTTGGTACCAGAGTATGGCATTTTGAGGGTGGAACCAGCGGATTAAAGTCGTCTCCGAGGGACAAAGTGCTCAGATTTAGTCACCTCCCACGTGATATAGAGGGCCAGAGTTAGTATTGAACCCCGGACCTTCCAATGCAGAAGCGCGCACGTTGCTACTATTCTAAGTTATACGAAATCGGAATATATTCTTTTCCCTGGATTTTTTTGACATCGGTTTGGTTGCTTAATATAAGATAATAAATAATCAGAAGAAATCGGATTCAGAGGGTCCATGAATGGGTAAATCATTTTAGTTTTTGAAAAGGAGGGGGGGGGGGGGCAGTTAGCTCAGTGGTTAACGTATTCGCCTCTGAACTGGTAGGTCCAGGGTTCGATCCCCACCTGACCTTCGATTTATTAACGGGGGAGGTGAATAAATCTGAACACGTCGTCCCTCGGAGAAGGACGTTAAACAGTCGGTCCCGAGCCTGTACAATACAGGTACTCGTTAAAGATCCCCTACTCTAAATACACCTGTGTGTATCTATATGACTCCTAATATAGAATTAACAGGTCGCCTATTACTAGAATAGGTGCCAAAGAATAAATGAGCCACAATTTTGGCCTCTAGTATAGCAATGAAAAATGAAATCCTTATAAGTGTGGGCGTTAGAAAAGAAAAAAAACAAAAAACCTGTTTGTTTAACCTCTCACTCCAGTGAAAGTGACCAACATGAACAGAAACAACGTATTAAATGTATTAGCAGTGAATATCAAAGCGTGGGGCCAGGGTGGCCCAAAGACTGACGGCTCTCCTCTGTTTCGGGAGATTCGGGGTTCGACACCCACTCTGGCCCTCTATTTATGAAATATGAGAGAAGTGAAAAGAAATCTGAACACGTCGTTACTCAGAGAAGACGTTAAGCTGTCGGTGCCAAGCCTGTACGATGTCAGGTACTCGCTAAAGGTCCCCACTCTATATAAACTTGTTAGGAAAAATTTAGGCCTCCCAATGTAGAACGTTCATTATGTGGTATAACAAATAGCCAATCTTTGGTTTTTGTGTGTTCTCTCGTTGGATGTCTGCAACCTAACCTAAGTATACATTAGTATGTGGAGCTTAGGGATCTATGTCAGCTAGCCGAGACAACCTTTGGGTTTGTAATTAACAGTGCATGTGAACACCCATAGTGGGGCCATGCAGCTCTGCCACAAGCTGCATCGGCTTACATATATATGTGAAATAAATACCACAATAAACAATATATATTAATTAAAATGCTCTAAGGCCTTTGAATTAATATATATTGTTTATTGTGGTATTTAATTAATATATTATATCAAGAGTTATTGTTGATTATTAATTTATATATATATATATATATATTTCACTGAACAACTGACCGTATTTTATTTCACTGATGTCATTTTCTTCACCAGTTTTTCAAGGTTTCTGAATACCTTCTTCTTTCCTTCATCCAAACGATGGAGAATGTTAATTAAGTGGGTACCGACATGTTTCGACTGGCTTCCAGTCATCTTCAGTAAAGTGACCATTTTTTTTACAATGAAGAGGACGAATTTTTTTTTAAAAAGTACAACTTAAACAAAGAAACATTTTATTAATTGAAATGAAAGTACAATAATTATGCTTACAATCTTTTTAAATATTTAATTAAATGAATATTTTTCCATTGAGTGAACATTTTTTGTCAACATATCATTTTCTAACAATATATGGGAAATTTCAGAGCAAGATATATCCTTCAAATTAAATTTTACAGTAAGTGCTGCAGCTAGAGTGTCAATATTTAATCTTGATTTTTCACTGGGCCAAAAATCATTACCAATTGAAAAAACTCTTTCAACTGCTGCATTAGTACCAGGGCAGCTTAACACAAATTCAACAAGAATAGCTAAATTTTCATATGGAATGTGTTCCTTTTTGAAATAGTTAAATATTTCAACCCATCTTTCATCAATTTCAACATACTGATCTTTCCATATATCTAACTTATCAGAATTTAAATTAAGATTTAGTCTTCTTATTTCATCAAACAGAGCATTGTCATAAATTTTAATATCAGGCATTCCTGTCAATAAAAACTCAACACACTATTCAATATCTGCCCATTAACTTTAGATGAAGTCAACAAACACCATTGAAAACTGTTATTTGTTGTCATATTTGTTTCTGACCATTCTTCGACATATTGAAAACATGTTTGGTAAAAATTCTGGATTTCTTTGATAAACTTATTCGTTACGCCCGGATTACAGTTTACAGAAATCGTTTATATATATATATATATATTATATATATAACCATATATATATACATATATCCACAGGTTCTTTGAACCTAGGGCTAGATAACCACTGACTTTACCTGTAGCTGACCAGGTTCAGTAGGAGTTCAATCCGAAACTCTTAAAATAGGTCCATGAAGGGGTTTTATCTCAATCCTTCTAACTGAGGTGGGACTCGTAGTGGCTGTTGGTTCTCACCCAAGTTGGGTAGACCTTTATGGTCACTGTGTGAGAAGCAGTAACTTCTCGGGAGGATGCCTGCTTAGCCATACGGGGAGCTAGAGATCCCAATCCTTTACCAGTGGGAATGGACCTTGAACTTAGCTGATTAGATAGGACAACTGGTACTTGCCTGGTAGAGGCTCGGCTCTGGACGGGAGCTTCGAGTGGGGACGATTAGATACCACCCCTTCGAGCCCTTATATGTTCAGTTCACATAACTAGCACAGACCAGGTGGCGTTTAGCCAACGAGAGGTTTTAATCTCTCTCTATGAATCGTTTCTCATTAGATACTAACTACACTCCTCACAATGACGCCATGATAGGGTTCGAATAACTACTAGTTGCAAGCCCTGATCTCGGGGTAACGGTGTTTACCCTCTTCGGAGAGAGACGACCGAATTCAAAGAAATCCGATGGTGTACCTAAAACTCGCGAGGTCACCTTCGGCAAGATCGCAAATTTGATTTGTGAATATTGTTGAGTATATAGGCGTGGCTAAAGGGCGCCACGTAGAAAACATCGACCTGCTCTGCTTTGTTCCATATAATGGTCGAAAGGCTGAATGGTTTATGAGAAGAAATCAAAACAGGTATACCTATAACTGTAAGGTATTGTAGGTTTTAGTTTGACCACTTCACCTAATTAATGGTATTATGATTATTAAATATTTGTTCCAGACGGAAGCCGAGTGGAAGATAGTGTTTTACATAGCGAGTACTATCTACCTGCTAGGAGCTATCTTCTACGGCGTATACGCCTCAGCTGAGAGACAACCGTGGGCTATGATTGCAGACAACACTGAAGAGAGGACCAGCAAAGGCCAGGCTGATGGGACTGGCGTAGAAGAGGACGAGCGGCCTCCTAGCTATGACAACTTGGCCTTGTCCCTGCATCCCTCTGATCCCGTCAAGGTCTCCACCGAGCCCTAGTCGTCAATCCCCCAAAGCACTCTCATTAGTATGAGACTTATACAAAAACCTAACTTTCAAAACATATCACACGATCAAAGCTAACCTGCGATAATTAACAGTTGTCTATTTAAGTCAGAGGTCATCAAGTGTTTTGGTTTTCGGGCGAGAAGAACTAAAGAGCCTTTTTATTGAAGAGCCATAGAAATATGAATTTATTTCTCTTTTGAAAGACTCAGTACTAAATAAGTGATTATCAATTACTTTCTGAAACTAGAAACAAACACTCACACAAAGACAAATATTTTATCTAGTTAAAAAATTTTTAATTTGAAAATACTATAGCTGAAAATCCGTTTAAAAACAGTATTGGCTATAAATCATTGAAACAATTTCGACCTTAAAAACTCATTTGTTTATACAATTTTAGTTTTTTTGTTAGTTTGTTATGATTTTAAATGTTTTCTATTTTCTATGTTTATATCCTCAAAATGCCACCCCCTGGCATGTGCCATTGTCTGGAATGTGCCACAGTATGGCATGTGCCACTGTCTGGCATGTGCCACTGTCTGGCATGTACCGCTGTCTGACATGTGCCACTGTCTGGCATGTACCACTGTCTGGCATGTGCCAAAACCCTGCTCTTAGGCAGCTACTGCATGAATGGAGAATATTTAAAGGAATTACTGCAAACTTTCTATGTCATTTATACTTGTGATTATTTCTAATTTTAGCAAAGTTTTTGTTATTTAACAGAGATCAATGGCTGTGATGACATTGTGATGATGGTAAATATAACAATTTGTTTGTTTGTTTTCTTGCCACTGTTCATTGTCTGAACTAAATAAATAATAAAATATATGAAATTGAATGGGAATCGAACCCAAGACTTTCACATTAGAGGTCCAACATGCCATGCTCTAGACCTGAGGTTCCCAAAGTTGGTTCCATGGAACCCAGGAGTTCCTTAACGGACTGTCTGGGGTTCCACCAAAAACATTTAGAGGAAACATTTTTTCTATATATATATATATATTTTGGGGAGCAGGCCTTCATTTATACACGTTTTATTAAAAGTAATGCCCAATTTAGCTTTTACACTTTTTCTTATCCGTTTTTCAAGTGTTCTCATACTTGACTTCCATGGTTCTGGAACTAAAAACATAAGTTCACCAATTCTCTAGGTTGCACATATAATAATTTGCAAATGTGACCCCAAGTGGGGAACCCATGGCCACGCCATCCGTCTGGTAGTACATGCTCCCGTCTATGTGGCAGAATGGATTTTTAGTTGTACATGCTATAAGTAATTCTTTCAAGATTTTCTGTTTAAATGGTGGAGGGGGTAGCGTAGCGTGGTTGTAGGCTACATTACATTATTGTTGTGCAACCTAGAGAATTCGATTATCGCTAGAAATCCAACCTGGAAGCCTCATATATATTGTAGGTACGTTGATGACTGCTTTGTGATGATGGATAAGCCGGAATATATAGATGAGATTAAATCTGCTTTTGAAGCTGAATCGGTTTTGAAGTTTACATATGAGATGGAAACCAACAGTAGCTTAGACTTTCTTGATGTTAAAATAAAGAGTAATGGAGAAAACCAGACTTTTGTCACTTCAGTGTTTGTAAAGTCTACGAATAGTGGAATACTTTTAAACGCTAAAAGTGAATGCCCTGACAGATATAAGGACGGCATGATTAAAACCCTCATTCGAAGAGCGTATAAGACGTCATCTAGTTGGGAATTATTCAAACAAGAAGCAGATAGGCTCAAAGAAGTCCTTATTAACAACGGATATAGTAATCGACAATTCGATTCCATCTTGAAAGGTTGCCTGAACAAACTTCATGGTAGTGATATTCAACAGAATCCCGAAAACAAAGGCGCAACACATTTAGTATATTATAAAAACCAGTTTTCGGAAGCTTATAAAACGGATGAACGTATACTAAAAGGAATTATTAAGAATAATACATCATGCCTCAAGCCAGATGACAGATTAGAATTACGAATTTACTATGCCAACTCTGCCACTTCAAGAATGGTAATTACGAACAACCCACAAAAGAAAGCAACCCTTCAGAGAACTAATGTTGTATATGAGTTTAACTGCAAATTAGGGAACTGCGAGTCCCTACGCTCGAAATACGTTGGTTCCACCACAACCACGCTTTCACGAAGGCTCACCATGCATCTGGCATCCGGAGGACCCAAAGAGCACGTTAGGTTAACACATGGAGTGCAATTAACCAGGGAAATGTTAACAGACAATACTGTAATATTACAACAAGAACATGACCACACAGATTGCAAATTTTGGAAGCTATCTTGATCCTCGAAAAGCAACCTAGTATTAACAGCCAAGGAGGAGGATTTTTCAAGAATTCTAAAATTATATGAAGGCAGTCAGAAGGCGAACCAGTCTGGGAGAGGTATAGAAGTTAATCGATTACCTTCCCAGATACAAATGACGGATGGAAGGTAAACCAAGAGCCTGGTGAAACCTCAACATACCTTTACCTTTGATAACCTCCCTAGTTGTGAATATGTGTTATGGACTCGTTATGTTTATTTTAGTTTATTTCAATTGTTATTCACTTTTCGATCATTAATAATTTTATATATTCTTTAACCTTGAAAATGGTCAACGATGACCGAAACATGTCGGTGTATAGTAATAAAAATTTTGGTGAACTTATGTTTTTAGTTCCAGAACCATGGAAGTCAAGTATGAGAACACTTGAAAAACGGATAAGAAAAAGTGTAAAAGCTAAATTGGGCATTACTTTTAATAAAACGTATATATATATATATATATATATATATATACATTTTTTTTAGTTGGTATGGATTTATTCAGTGTTTTTTGTGAATTATGAAACCGAAAAATGTGTATATTTACTTTTTTTCCTGCAAAACAGTACTCCTACTTGAATGGAGTTTATTGCAATATTTTCACATGCTCCATGTTTTATGTTACATATGAATAATACTGATATAGTATATTCAGTATACTTATACTTACAAGTATAAGTAGAAGTGGTCAAAATTTTATTAATATTTAGGATGAATCATCTATCAGTTATGAAGATATCTGATTCCCAAATTTCCTGCTATTGCAAAAATAGCACTTCACACATTGCTACCATCTCCCACTACCTACTTAGGTTTTCTTTTTTTAGTGGGTACCGATTTATTCTGTGTTTTCTGTTAATCATGAAACCGAGAAATTTGTATATCTACTTATAAACATAAGTAGAAGTGGTCAAATTTTATTCATATTTAGGATTAATCACTAGTCATTTTGTGGAGCTATCTGCTTCCCAAATTTCCTTCTATTGCAAAAATAGCACTTCACACATTGCTGCCACTTCCCACTACCTACTTATATGAAACTGGATTTTCCCTTTAAACTGCTATAGAAACCAAATACTGAGGTAGACTTAGTGCTGGGCTAACTTGATAATCAAACTCTCAACTATAAAGCCAAAAATGATTACAAAACAAACTCTGTGTTAAAATTGCTAGTAATTCTGTTTTATGTGTTATGCACTTGTGGAAAATATGAAAACTAAAATCTTTTAGTTTTGAATTTTAATTCGAAGAATATACATTGCAGTAATATTACTTTTTAATTGTTTTTAAATATACATACTATTTATAAAGGCATGGGAAATTATTTATATTATGATTGTATAAAATTAGAATCTGGAGTTCCCGGGAAAGTAACTGAAGCAAAAAGGGTTCCGCGTCGAAAAAAGTTTGAGAATCGCTGCTCTAGACCAAAGAGACCTGCTTACAATAGGCTTGCTATTGACATAAATAACGTCTTGTATACTATAAATAACATTTTGTTTTAGAATAATAACTGCCCAACTGTCGGATTTGTTTGCATTTATTTTCAATGTTTGCCTTGACTTAGAAATTTTTTAACTGAAATAAAATTGTTATTTAGAAGTTATTAAAAAAAATTTAAGTGTTCTAAAGAGTGAAGATAATACTCGTATATTAGAAGAACAAAGTTGTTAAATGTAAAGTTGAGTTTAGGCCCCTGAAAATATTTGATCTTTTTTTTTCATTTTTGTTCGAATTGAATATTTATACTTAAAGCAGGATAGCGTCTTTTGGGTTAGCTATATGTTAATAATTAAATTCCAAATTAAGGTTAGCTAAAGGTTACACGACATTCACTGACAGTTGGTGAAGCTCGCCGGGTCAGCTAAATTTTATAATTAGCAAACCTTTTGAGTTCGGCGTGTCGAAATTTCGAAAAATTGAGATATGATTTTCGTGGCATATCAAACATCGCAAAAGTATAACTAAAAAGTAAATATAAATATTTATAATTTTTTTAAGTTACCTAATGATTTGTTTAATGTCATTTAAAATACAAAAAACAAAATATAATATTTTAGCGTTTAGAATTTATCATGTTTCCAACATTTAGAATTTCATATTAATATAAATATTAAAACAAAATATTTAATTTCTAACGTAGTGCAATCAGTTATTATGTGGTATTTACTCATTGGAGCGTCAAAGCTAATGAAATGGTCTCCACAACGTGTTTCGAACACGTAGTGTTCTTCTTCAGGCATTAACTACGAATATAATGTCATCAGAGAGTTATCTATAGTACAAAGTAAATATAGTACAAAATAAAATAAGGAAGAGAGTACGAATCTAAGGGTGAGTGTCTGTGGTACGACTGACTGGGAATAGGTTGGGTGAGGGTATGGAGTGTACATCTGTTTCATATTGGATGGCAGGTACATTTCATTGTTATTTCTTTTTTCCTAAACGTTAGGCTGGGCCTTTATATTTGTCTAAAATTTGCTTTAAAAAGAAAATATAAATATTTATAATTTTTGTAAGTTAATTATTAGTTTAATGCCATTTAAAATACAGCAAACAAAATATAATATTTTAGCGTTTAGAATTTCATATTAATATCAATAACCAAAAACAACGGATATTCCGGAGATTAAATTAACAAACTAATTAGAAGGAAAGAGAGAAATAAAATAGTCAGTCATGTATTCCCCATATTTTATTTTTACTTTGTACTATAGATAACTCTCTGATTTATAGTATTGTATTTTTTAGTTAATGCCTGAAGAAGAACACTACGTGTTCGAAACGCGTTGTTTATACGATTAAATGTTTATATGTGGAGACCATTTCATTAGCCTTTTACCCTACAATATATTTAAATGTTAAATTATTCTTATTAATGCCATTTAAAATACAAAAACCAAAATCATGAAACCAGAATTTAGCATATTCGCATTTAGAATTTGGTATGTTTTAGAATTCAACATTTTTATATTAATATCAATATTAAAATAGTATGTTTAAATGTTTTTGATACGTTTATTTGTTACGCAAAACTATTGTGCTTACAAGTCTGGTTTCAGAAATAAAGTATTAATTATTATTTACAGAATTAATATTTTTATTAAATACCAATTTTGGCTGTTGTGATAGATAAGTATTCAAATTATGATAGTTTTTATCTTTGAAGATGCGTGTCACCATGAATAAGGTAGCGTGTCAATACTGACAGGCGTGTCAAAGGTTCGCCATCACTGGCAAACTAGCCATCACTTTTCGTCTAGCTGCTAGACGAAAGCTCCTGCTGAAGTCTTTCAATAAGAAAATTGCAAACTCATAATCAAGAATTAGATCCTAAGATTAAAGATGCAAAAGAAACACAAAGTCTTTGCACAGAAAAATGATTTATATTGGGGAATGAAAAAAAAAATTACGTCTACACAAAAAAAAAAGCATAATATGAAAACTAACACTTAGTGTTTACATCTAAAAAATATACATATCAGTGAGCTTTAAAAATGTCAGAGTGAATATTGGAAAACGAATGCAATATATGAATGTTGAATTAGCACTATTGAGGTTTCTCAACAAGGGAATTAGTATGAAAAATGACTTATTAATTCTGAACCTTAATAAAACATGAACCATAATAATAACCTTAATAATAAACCTTCAATTTTCATAGTAGTCGAGTTAGAATAGTCAAAACGACAAGACTAATGAAGAAATTTCGGATAATTTAATAATCTTTTCCATTTTCATGGAATTAGTTTAACAGAAGTCAAGGCGTGAACAATAATATTGTAGGGGTCGCGAATTTGTTATTTTTTTATATTCTCATAGTAGTCCTGTTACAATAGTCAAGAAAACAAGACTAATGCAGAAATTTTGCTTAATTTGATAAAGTTTTCCATTTTCATGGAAATGGTTTAACCTAAGTCAAAGCTTAAACAATAATATTGTAGGTGTGGTGAATATGTTATTTTTTTATATTTTCATAGAAGTCCTGTTAGAATAATCAAAATACAAGACTAATGAAGAAATTTTGCTTAATTTGACAAATTTTTCCATTTTCATGAATTTTTTTTAACACAAGTCAAGGCGTGAACAATAATTTTGTAGGTGTATTGAATTTGTAATTTTTTTATATCTTCATAGTAGTCGTGTTAGAAACGTCAAAACGACAGAACTAATGCAGAAAATTTGCTCAATTTGATAAAGTTTTCCATTTTCATGGAATAGGTGTAACAGGTGTCAAAGCGAAACAATAATATTGTAAGTGTAGTGAATTGGTTATTTTTTTATATTTTCATAATAGTTGTGTTAGAATAGTCAAAACGAGAAAACTAATGCAGAAAATTTGCTCAATTTGATAAAGTTTTCCATTTTCATGGAATTCTTTTAACAGAAGTCAAGGCGTGAACAATAATATTATAGGTGTGGTGAATTTGCTTTTTTTTTATATTCTCATAGTAGTCCTGTTAAAATAGTAAAAACGGAAAGACTAATGAAGAAATTTTGGTTAATTTGATAAATTTTTCCATTTTCATTGAATTGGTGTAATATAAGTCAAGACGTGAACAATAATATTCCAAGTATAGTGAAATTATAATTTTTTCATATTTTCATAGTAGTCAAGTTAGAATAGTCAAAACAGAAAGACTAACGAAGAAATTTTGGTTAATTTGATAAAGTTTCCATTTTCATGGAATTGGTGTAACATAAGTCAAGGCGTGAACAATAATATTCAAATTGTAGTGAAATTATAATTTTTTCATATTTTCATAGTAGTCAAGTTAGAATAGTCAAAACAGAAAGACTAACGAAGAAATTTTGGTTAATTTGATAAAGCTACCGATTTCATGGAATTGGTGTAACAGATGTCAAGGCGAAACAATAATAGTAAGTTTAATGAATTTGTTATTTTTTATATTTTCATAATAGTTGTGTTAGAATAGTCAAAACGTGAAGACTAATGAAGAAATTTTGCTCAATTTGATAAAGTTTTCAATTTTCATGGAATTCGTTTAAAAGAAGTCAAGGCGTGAACAATAATATTAAAGGTGTGGTGAATTTGTTTTTTTTTTACATTCTCATTGTAGTCCTGTTAAAATAGTCAAAACGGAAAGACTAATGAGAAATTTTGGTTAATTTGATAAAGTTCCCATTTTCATGGAATTGGTGTAACATAAGTCAAGGCGTGAACAATAATATTCAAATTGTAGTGAAATTATAATTTTTTCATATTTTCATAGTAGTCAAGTTAGAATAGTCAAAACAGAAAGCCTAACGAAGAAATTTTGGTTAATTTGATAAAGCTACCGATTTCATGGAATTGGTGTAACAGATGTCAAGGCGAAACAATAATAGTAAGTTTAATGAATTTGTTATTTTTTATATTTTCATAATAGTTGTGTTAGAATAGTCAAAACGTGAAGACTAATGAAGAAATTTTGCTCAATTTGATAAAGTTTTCAATTTTCATGGAATTCGTTTAAAAGAAGTCAAGGCGTGAACAATAATATTAAAGGTGTGGTGAATTTGTTTTTTTTTTTACATTCTCATTGTAGTCCTGTTAAAATAGTCAAAACGGAAAGACTAATGAGAAATTTTGGTTAATTTGATAAATTTTTCCATTTTCATTGAATTGGTGTAACATGAGTCAAGGCGTGAACAATAATACTCCAATTATAGTGAAATTATAATTTTTTCATATTTTCATAGTAGTCGTATTAGAATAGTCAAAACAGAAAGACTAATGAAGAAATTTTGCTTAATTTGATAAAGTTACCATTTTCATGGAAGTGGTGTAAAAGATGTCAATGCGAAACAGTAATATTGTAAGTGTAATGAGTTTGTTATTTTTTTATATTTCCATAATAGTTGTTTTAGAATAGTCAAAACGGAAAGCCTAATGCAGAATATATTGTTAATTTGATAAAGTTTTCCATTTCATGGAATTGGTGTAACATAAGTCAAGGCATGAACAATAATATTCAAATGGAGTGAAAATATAATTTTATTATATTTTCATAGTAATAGTGTTACAATAGTCAAGACGTGAACACGAATGCAGAAAATTTGCTTAATTTGATAAAGTTTTCCATTTTCATGGAATTGGTGTAACAGATGCCAAGGCGAAATAATAATATTGCAAGTGTAATGAATTTGTTATTTTTTTATATTTTCATAATAGTTGTGTTAGAATAGTCAAAACGGAAAGACTAATGCAGCAAATATTGTTAATTTGATAAAGTTTTCCATTTTCATGGAATTCTATTAACAAAAGTCAAGGCGTGAACAATAATATTATAGGTGTGGTGAATTTGTTTTTTTTTTTACATTCTCATAGTAGTACTGTTAGAATAGTCAAAACAGAAAGACTAATGAAGAAAATATTGTTAATTTGATAATGTTATCCATTTCATCGAATTGGTCTAACAAAAGTCAAGGTGTGAACATTAATATTCCAAGTGTAGTGAAAATATAATTTTTTTATATTATCATAGTATTCGTGTTAGAATAGACAAAACGGAAAGACTAATAAAGAAATTTTGGTTAATTTGAAAATTTTTCCATTTTCATTGAATTGGTGTAACACAAGTCAAGGCGTGAACAATAATATTATAGGTGTGGTGAATTTGCTTTTTTTTTTTATATTCTCAGAGTAGTCCTGGTAAAATAGTAAAAACGGAAAGACTAATGAAGAAAATATTGTTAATTTGATAATGTTATCCATTTCATCGAATTGGTGTAACATATGTCAAGGCGTGAACATTAATATTCCAAGTGTAATGAAAAATTAATTTTTTTTTATTTTTGATATTATTCGTGTTAGAATAGTCAAAACGGAAAGACTAATGACAAATTTTGATTAATTTGATAAATTTTTCCATTTCATTGAATTGGTGTAACATAAGTCAAGGAATTAATAATATTCCAAGTGTAGTGAAATTGTAATTTTTTTATATTTTCATAGTAGTCGTGTTAGAATAGTCAAAACGTCAAGACTAATGCAGAAAATTTGTTTAATTTGATAAAGTTTTCCATTTTCATGGAATTCATTTAACAGAAGTCAAGGCGTGAACAATAATATTATAGGTGTGGTGAATTTGCTTTTTTTTTATATATTCTCAGAGTTGTCCTGTTGTAAAGTTTGTTTAGTTAGTATTTTTTTTCTATTTTCATGCTGCTCATGTTAGAATAGACAAAACGAAGAGAGAAATACAAAAGGTTCGTTAATTTTGATATATTTTTTCATTTTCGTAGTTTTCCAGTGAGAGTAGTTAAGGTGTGAAGAATTATTTGTTAAAGTTTGTTCAATTGGTATTTTTTTATCTTTTTTCATGCTCCTCATGTTAAAATAGTCAAAACGAAGAGAGAAATACAATAGGTTCGTTAATTTTGATATATTTTTCATTTTCATAGTTTTCCAGTGAGAGTATTTAAGGTGTGAACAATTATAGTGTAAAGTTTGTTTAGTTAGTAATTTTTTTCTATTTCCATGCTTCTCATGTTACAGTAGTCACAACGATGTGAGAAATACAATAGAATTGATAATTTTAATATATTTTTTTGTTTTCATAGTTTTCTAGTGAGAGTAGTTAAGGTTTGAACAATTATAGGGTAAAGTTTGTTTAGTTGGTAATTTTTTTCTATTTTCCTGCTCCTCATGTTAGAATAGTCAAAACGAAGAGAAAAATACAATAGGTTTGTTAATTTTGATCTATTTTTTCGTTTTCATAGTTTTCCAGTGAGAGTAGTTAAGGTGTGAATAATTATAGGGTAAAGATTGTTTAGTTAGTAATTTTTTTCTATTTTCATTCTCCTCATGTTAGAATAGTCAAAACGTAGAGAGAAATACAATAGGTTCGTTAATTTTGATATATTTTTTCATTTTCATAGTTTTCCAGTGAGAGTTGTTAATGTGTAAACAGTTATAGGGTAAAGTTTGTTTAGTTGGTAATTTTTTTCTATTTTCATTCTCCTCATGTTAGAATAGTCAAAACGAAGAGAGAAATACAATAGGTTCGTTAATTTTGATATATTTTTTCATTTTCATAGTTTTCCAGTGAGAGTTGTTAAGGTGTAATCAGTTATAGGGTAAAGTTTGTTTAGTTGGTAATTTTTTTCTATTTTCATGCTCCTCATGTTAGAATAGTCAAAACGAAGAGGGAAATACAATAGGTTTGTTAATTTTGATATATTTTTTCATTTTCATAGTTTTCCAGTGAGAGTTGTTAAGGTGTAAACAGTTATAGGGTAAAGTTTGTTTAGTTAGTAATTTTTTTCTATTTTCATTCTCCTCATGTTAGAATAGTCAAAACGAAGAGAGAAATACAATAGGTTCGTTAATTTTGATATATTTTTTCATTTTCATAGTTTTCCAGTGAGAGTTGTTAAGGTGTAATCAATTATAGGGGAAAGTTTGTTTAGTTGGTAATTTTATTCTATTTTCATGCTTCTCATGTTAGAATAGTCAAAACGAAGAGGGAAATACAATAGGTTTGTTAATTTTGATATATTTTTTCGTTTTTATAGTTTTCCAGTGAGAGCAGTTAAGGTGTGAAGAATTGTAGGGTAAAGTTTGTTTAGTTAGTAATTTTTTTCTATTTTAATTCCTCTCATGTTAGAATAGTCAAAACGAAGAGGAAATACAATAGGTTTGTTAATTTTGATATATATTTTCTTTTTCATAGTTTTCCAGTGAGAGTTGTTAAGTTGTGAACAATTATAGTTTTAAGTTTGTTTAGTTGGTAATTTTTTTCTATTTTCCTGCTCCTCGTGTTAGAATAGTCAAAACAAAGAGAAAAATACAATAGGTTTGTTAATTTTGATCTATTTTTTCGTTTTCATAGTTTTCCAGTGAGAGTAGTTAAGGTGTGAATAATTATAGGGTAAAGATTGTTTAGTTAGTAATTTTTTTCTATTTTCATTCTCCTCATGTTAGAATAGTCAAAACGTAGAGAGAAATACAATAGGTTCGTTAATTTTGATATATTTTTTCATTTTCATAGTTTTCCAGTGAGAGTTGTTAATGTGTAAACAGTTATAGGGTAAAGTTTGTTTAGTTTTTAATTTTTTTCTATTTTCATTCTCCTCATGTTAGAATAGTCAAAACGAAGAGGGAAATACAATAGGTTTGTTAATTTTGATATATATTTTCCTTTTCATAGT
>JAPFBL010000338.1:0-347500 GCA_026182355.1 Hermatobates lingyangjiaoensis
CAAACCCAATAAGAATGGGAAAACAAGACTAAGGTCTTTCAACCGTAACAAGCGGCTTCGTCAAGTCAAAAACCCAACTGATTGTCTCTGTTGGGTCAGTTGGGTTTTTGACTCTGACGAAGACCGCTTGTTACGGTTGAAAGATCTTAGTCTTGTTTTCCCAGTCTTATTGTGGTTTGATCATTGATTGTTATTTCACGTGTTTATGTGAAATCTATATATTAATATATATATATATATATATGTGTTCCATTAAAACGTATGCCTATTTCTATTTTAACACATTTTCGAATTAATTTTTCAAATTTCCTTACCTCTGGCTTCCATAAGTTTGGAACAAGATACATCAGTTCTCCAAAATTTATCAATAGCCAGGCCAGTGGATTTACAAGAATTCTGAAGCTGTATAAAGGCAGTCAGAGGACGAACCAATCAAAGAGAGGTAAAGAAAATACCCTGGGGAAACCTCACCTTGTCACTACCTGTTGATAACTTCCGTTGTTATGTTTATGTGCAGTTGACTTTGCGAATAGTTTATTTGAGTTTTTTTCCGTTTAAAATTATATTAGTTTTAACTAAATTGTGAAACTACGTTTGTAAATAACATCCTTATAATGGTCGATGAATACCGATACATGTCGGTATACAGAAATAAAAATTTTGGAGAACTGATGTATCTTGTCCCAAACTTGTAGAATCCAGAGGTAAGAAAATTTGAAAAATTAATTCGAAAATGTGTTAAAATAGAAATAGGCATAGGTTTTAATAGAACTTGTATCAATGATGGCCTGCTCCCCAAACATACGAACATATATATATGTTCGTAAATGAATATGTTCGTAAATGAATATGTTCGTAAATGAAATAAGGAGAAGAATAGTAAATGAAGCAATAAACAATTTAAAAAAAAATAAATAAAAAAATAAAAATAAATAAATAAAAAATTAAATTAACGGTACAAGTTAAGGCCAGGAGGAGAGCAAGCTTTGAGAAGACAAATAATTGCCTCCTCTGAAGCTCTTAAAGTAACCCGAGAAGACGGAACAGGGATATGATTAAGGACTTGGACCCGGAAGTAGTGATTAAAATCCAGTCCATGGGAATTACAGTGGATAGCAATAGGGAGGTTTTTGCGTTGACCAACGGAAGCCCTGTGACCATTCATACGTAAGTTGAGCTGCGTAGAGGCCATACTAACGTAGAATGCATCACACTGGGTGCAGTCCAAACGGTAAACGCATATATATATATATATATATATATATATAAGAAGTAATAAAAGAGGGACTGACTTGTTGTAGCACTCAGCTGTGATGGGGTGACCGTAGGAGCTCTGGTAGAGCAGAGGAGGATTCTTGCTCAGCCTTGGGGCAAAGCCAGCGACCTTGGCAAAAGTAGTTCTGCAGCCACCTGGAAACAGCAACAAACTCATCAGAACAGGTATAGAGCTGCTGCTTCATCACACAATAGTCTGTCTTAAGTATTGAAAGAACCGTCTTACTGCCTTGCCTTCATGTGGGTATTTCTAGATCTCTTCTTAAACTAACCAACATGATAACATACCAGCCAACATGCTAACATACCAGCCAACATTATAACATACCAGCTAACATGCTAACATACCAGCTAATATTCTAGCATGCCAGCCAACATGTTAACATGCCAGCCAACATGTTAACATACCAGCTAACATGATAACATACCAACCACCATGATAACATATCAGTCAACATGATAACATACCAACTAACATTCTAGCATGCCAGCCAACATGTTAACATGTCATCCAACATGATAACAAACCAGCCAAAATGCTAACATACCAGCCAACATTATAACATACCAGCTAACATGCCAACATACCAGCTAACATTCTAGCATGCCAACCAACATGTTAACATACCAGCTAACATGAGAACATACCAACCACCATGATAACATATCAGTCAACATGATAACATACCAGCTAACATTCTAGCATGCCAGCCAACATGTTAACATGCCATCCAACATGATAACATACCAACCAACATTATAACATGTCAACCAACATTATAAATACCAACCAACATTCTAGCATGTCATTCAACATGATAACATACCAGCCAACATGTAAACATGTCAGTCAACATGTTAACATACTAGCCAACATGATAACATACCGGCCAGAGGGTCAGGCTAGCTCAGTGGTTACTTCCTCGCCTCTGAACTGATAGGAGCGGGGCTCGAACCCCACCTCGCCCTCGATTTATTCACGCGGGAGGTGAATAAATCTGAGCGCGTCGTCCCTCGGAGAAGGACGTTAACCCATCGGTCCCGAGCCTGTACGATGTCACGTACTCGTTAAAGATCCCTACTCTAAATACACTTGAGATAGGCAAAATTTAGGACTCCCAGTGTAGAATCAATCTTCATTGTGTGGTATCACAAAGGGCCAATGCTTGGCCTAAGTGTGTTCCCTTGTGGGACTGCCACTGCAACCTAACCTAATAAAAACAACATACCGGCCAACATGCTAACATATCAGACAACATGTTAACATATCAGCCAACATGCTAACAGCTTTATATATCATATCTAAACATTTTTTATTCATAATCATTAATACTTTAATAAAATAACTATTATTATTAATATAATAATACTATATTATTATTTAAATAAAAACTACTACATATAATATATTATTATAAATAAACATAATTAATATTAATACTCATATTACTAAATAAAATATTTATCTAAATATTTTAGTTAAATTACATATTAGTATGTAATTTAGTAAGTAAGATTTACTTACTAAATTAAATATTTAATAATTTACAAGTATTTTGTCATAGTTCTCGTACTTTGACTAAATATATATATTAGATGTTCAAAACACGCAAGACAACACCGTTGAAGTATTTTGTCTTAGTTTTCGTACTTTCACTAAATATATATATTAGATGTTCAAAACACGCAAGACAACACCGTTGAAGTATTTTGTCATAGTTCTCGTACTTTGACTAAATATATATATTAGATGTTCAAAACACGCAAGACAACACCGTTGAAGTATTTTGTCATAGTTCTCGTACTTTGACTAAATATATATATTAGATGTTCAAAACACGCGAGACAACACCGTTGAAGTATTTTGTCATAGTTTTCGTACTTTGACTAAATATATATATTAGATGTTCAAAACACGCAAGACAACACCGTTGAAGTATTTTGTCTTAGTTTTCGTACTTTCACTAAATATATATATTAGATGTTCCAAACATGCGTGACAACACCGTTGAAGTACATCTGTGTAAACCGTAGTATTATGGTGCCGTAGTATAACAGCGTTGAATTTGTTATATATATATATATATATATATACATATATATATATATATATATATATATATAATATATATATATATATATATAAATAATATATATATATATTATATATATATACGAGTTCGAGATTAGCAAAGAGCAACACACAAAGTAGGGAAACACACTTACAGACTCAAATTTTCGGGTAATCCGTCTTCAGGAGAAAAGAGAATGGGAGACCAAGCACGTTGTAGGCGCAACGGCAAGTAACCAACCCGGCAACCGCCAGTGCTGTCAACCGTACCCGGTCTTAAAGTATAAAATTAGGAGAAGATATAAACAGAAGCTCAGATAAGCAGTACTGGTTGGGTAAAACTATAAGTAGGTGAAAAATTATAAACAATATAAGATAAAAACAAACTATAAGAAACAAAAATAATGATAGAGAAAAGAAGACAAAATAAATAAATAAATAAAAATAAATACAATACAAAAAACTTGCATTGGTTGTTTTAGTAAATAAAAGATAGAGACTGAATAAAAGGGTAAGTATGGGAAACTAGTTAAGAATAAGAATTTAGAAAAATAGAATAGGATAAAACAAATGTGTTTCCCTACTTTGTGTGTTGCTCTTTGCTAATCTCGAACTCGTATTGTGTCCAGTTTGGATCGTATTTCGTTTTATCAGTGAATATATATATATATATATATCTTTATAAATATAAATATTAGAATTATTTCACTATCGCTATAACAAAGTAAAATAATAGTTTACTTTAGATTACAAAAGTAAGCCAGTGTTGCCACCCAAACAGACCCGCACAACACTGACTGACTTTTCTTCCACCCGCCTGACCTTGACTCAGTTCCCAGGATATCAACCTCTTTAATCAACTACTACCACTTCCTATCCACAACCTTCTTTTATTATTTGGACGTCTTCTTTTTATAATAATGTAATTCCTTGGTATGGGGCGTCGTGACCTTCATGTCAGGTAGGCCAAGCGTGTTGTTTGGCATTATTGTGCTCATTGTTTGCAGATACAACATACACCTGCAGAAATTAGCGTATATATATATAAAGATTTCACATAAACACGTGAAATAACAATCAATGATCAAACCAGAATAAGAAAATGGGAAAACAAGTCTAAGATCTTTCAACCGTAACAAGCGGTCTTCGTCAGAGTCAAAAACCCAACTGCTTGTTTTCCCATTGTCTTATTGTGGTTTGATCATTGATATATATATATATATACACTTTTTTGGTGAAAATACGATCCGAAAGGGACAAATACAGTTCAATGTACATAAAGAAAAGTAGAGAAATTAAAAACACACACTTACAGTCTCTAATTTTCGGTTGAACCGTCTTTAGGAGAGATAAGAAAGGGAAACTAAGCGCACTGGTACAGAGACGGTTGGAGACCAACAATGTCGCCACATACGCGCCCGGTCACAGAGAATAAGGTAGACAAGAATCTATTTAAGATTAAATTAAAATAGGAATATGAAAAATAATAATAAACACAAAAACAAATAAAATAATAAAAACTGAGGGATGAACAGAAGAATGATACAGAAATAAAATTTTTAATTTTTAAAAAATTTTATATTAATTTAAAAAATAAAATAATTTTTAATTTTTATTTATATATCATTCTTCTGTTCATTCCTCAGTTTTTATTATTTTATTTGTTTTTGTGTTTATTATTATTTTTCATATTCATATTTTAATTTAATCTCAAATTGATTCCTGTCTACCTTATTCTCAGTGACCGGGCGCGTATATGGCGACATTGTTGGTCTCCAACCGTCTCTGTACCAGTGCGCTTGGTTTCCCTTTCTTATCTCTCCTGAAGACGGTTCAACCAAAAATTAGAGACTGTAAATGTGTGTTTTTAATTTCTCTACGTTTCTTTTTGTACATTGAACTATATATATATATATATTATATATATATTATATATATATATATAAAACTGGATGTCTTTTTCCACTTTGTTCAATTTCGTCTTATATTTTTCCAAATTACGAAATTTTTTCATTAATTCCGAGTTCAACATAAAAATTAAGTCACCATAATTTTTTAATGTATTATTGGACATGTTTCGTTGTTACATCCACCATCTTCGTAAATTTCGTAATTTGGAAAAAGACAAGAGGAAATTGAACAAAGTGGAAACAGACAACTCTAGACAGTGTAGTCGAAGTTTTTTGTCCGGTTAACATTGTTGTTCCTTTAAATAATGTAAATTTCATTTTCTTAGTTAAAAAAATTCTTACTTCTGCCTATGAAAAAAGTTTTAAATAAAACCGAAACGTTGGCAACGAGAGTTTAATTTTTTATCCTGGAAAATTGACCGAAACCCCGATTAGAGAAGACACCTATTCTATCAAACGGTCGATATATTATTGAATCTGTTATATATATATATATATATATATATATAATAAAATAAAAAACGAAGGAAACACACAGAAAGACACAGACATAACTCACATCGATATTTCGACAATCGTCGTCATCAGGAGGTGCGAAGAGCGAAGAGCGAAGAGTCCCGCAGGAAGACAGGGCGGTACTGAACTCGGAAACCGCAGCCAGTACCCCACCACTTACCACCAAGCGGGGGAAGGGAGGGAAGGAAATGAAGAGCCAAATTAAGACGTAAAAGGAACGAGTAAAAATTATAACTATAAAAAATTATAAAAAAGTAGATAAATCAAATTAAAATTAATAAAAATAATAAATAAAAAGTAAAATAAAAAATAATAAATAAATAAATAAAAAATAATAAATAAATAAATAAATCATAAATAAATTATCGGCTGAGGTTGAGTCCGGGGGAAGAGCGAGCATCAAGTAAGCATATGTATGCCTCCTCTGAAGCTCTTAGGGTAACTTTATTGTTGGATTCGGGGATCTGTTTCAGGATCTGAACCCTGAAACAGTCATTGAAACTGAGTCCATGCGAGTTCGCATGGATGGCTACAGGATAGTTACTGCGTTGACCGACTGAAGCCCTATGACCATTCATACGAAGGCTCAACTTATTAGAAGTTAAGCCAACGTAAAAGGAGTCACACTGAGTGCAATCCAGTCGGTAAACACAGTTGCTCGAGGTACAGGAGAATTGACCTGAACCGGGTAGGAACTATGGTGGAGAGGGGAATCGAAGGAAGGATTAGGATTAACAATCAGGCAAGTTTGACAGCCACGGCGTCCACATTGTTTCATTCCAGGAACAGGATTGGAAGGCTGAGGGGAAATATGAGAGAAAATGCTTTTTAGATTGGCAGGTTTACGGTAGGAAATAGAAGGGGGGTGATTAAAGATGGAAGAAGTAGAAGTAGAAGTAGACAGAATCGGAAAAGACTCCTTAATAACAGCACGAAGCTTATAAGCGCCAGGGAAGTAGGTTGTCAGGAAGAAGGAAGTGTTACTTCTATCCCTCTTGGGTCTGGGTTGGTGGGAGATGTCAGCCGGTAAAACACGACTATCAATGAAGGAGCGAGGATAGCCTCGTTCAGAAAATTTGTCCTTTAAGAGGTTAAGGTGATGTCTGCGGTCTTGGAGATTATTGCAGATATTGTGAATACGGAGGGACAAGGATCGAGGTATAGACTTTTTTACCATGGGATGGATGGCAACTATTGTAATGGAGGTACTGTTGGGAGTTGGTGGGTTTTATATGTACGGAAGTCAAGAAGTGTCCATTGTCTAAAGTAACGTCAACGTCAAGAAAGGTGATAAGTCTGTCGGAGATGTCGTAAGTGAAAGTGATGGAGGGGCAGAAATTTTGAAAGGAGTGTAGGAAAAGTTCTAAGTTATGTTTGCCATGGGGCCAAATGAAGAAAATATCATCAATAAAACGGAGATAAAGGAGTGGAAGAAGTTGACAGGTGGCCAGGAAATCCTGCTCTAATTTGGCCATGAAGTGTCTTTCTGTGTGTCTTTCTGTGTCTTTCTGTGTGTTTCCTTCGTTTTTTATTTTATTGTAAAAAAGTCCGCTGGACCGTTTCTTTTAATTGTGTATATATATATATATAATATATATATATATATATATGTTGATAAAAGTATCGACCATGAAGTAGAAACAAAAAAAAAAGTTTATCAGGACTGGGTCAGTTTTTCAGGTTCATATCAGAAGTTCTGCCTATGGAAATGGTTTTCAATAAAACCCGAAACGTTGGTAATGAGAGCTCAATGTGAACCTGAAAAACTAACCGAGTTCTGATTTTAACTTTTATTTTGTATATATATAATATATATGAGTTCAAAATCGAAGAGAGTAACACATAGAGTAAAGAAATACGCTTAGAAACTCAAATTTTCGGGTAATCTGTCTTCAGGAGAAAAGAGAAAAGGAGACCAAGCACGTTTGCAACACAAGTAACCCAAAACATTGCGTACATAGAAATATATAATATATATTATATAAACTAGATTTTTCAAAATAACACACAGAAATGAAATCACTAATATATTTCGATGGCCTCGTCATATGATCATGTACTCCTCTTGAACTACATATCTTTACATAGTTCATATATATGTTTATGTACTCTTCATGGGCCAAGAATGTCTTATATGGCTCGTATATATGATCAGATATTCCTCTTGGAGCACATATTACCTTACATAGGTCATATATACGATAACGAATTCCTATCTCTTATTTACATAGGTCATATATATGATCACATATCCCTCATGTCGTACAAACCTCTTATTACATAGGTCATTTATATGTTCATATATTCCTCATGTTCCACAAATCTCTTACTTTCATAGGTCATATATATGATCATGTCTCCCTCATGTCGTACAAATCTCTTACATACATAGCTCATATATATGATCATATATCTCTTCATGTCGTAAAAACCTCTTATTACATAGGTCATATAAATGTTATATATATGATCATGTATTCCCCATGCCTCACATATCTCTTACTTACATAGGTCATATGTATGATTATATATTCCTCATATATATGAGGACTCACATATCCTCACAAATCCCTTACTCACATAGGTCATATATATGATCATACTTCCCTTCATGTCGTATAAACCTCGTAATACGTAGGTCATATATATGATCGCATATCCCTCATGTACAAACCTCTTATTACATAGGTCATATATATGTTCATATATTCCTTATGTTCCACAAATCTCTTACTTTCATAGATCATATATATGATCATGTATTCCTCGTGTCCTACAAATCTCCTACTTACATGGTCATATATATGATCATGTATTCCTCCAGTCTCACAAATATCTTACTTACATAGGTCATATATATGATCATATATTCCTCATGTCCTACAAATCTTTTACTTACATATGTCATATATATGATCATATATTCTTCACACCTCACAAACCTCTTACATACATAGGTCATATATATGAACTTATATTCCTCAAGACTCAGAAATCTCTTACTTATATTGGTCATATATATGAACATGTATTCCTCATATCCTACAAATCTCTTACTTACATATGTCATATATATGATCATGTATTCCTCATGTCCTACAAATCTCTCACTTACATGGTCATATATATGATAATGTATTCTTCTTGGACCACAAATCTCTTACTTACATAAGCCATATATATGATCATATATTCCTCTTGGACCACAAATCTCTTCCATAGATCATGTATGTCAAATTATCATATACTCCTCTGATTATTCTCTCAGTTCGTTGAGTTTACGTACTAAAGTTTTGAAGAAATCACTATATATATATATATATATATATATGACTATATTGTGAATTAGTATATATATTTATACAAAACACATATTTACTTATAGTTCCTTCCTTTATCATATAATAAGTATTATAAATTAACTAATATAATACTTATTATATTAATTATATAATATATATATATATATATATATATATATATATAAATTATATATATATATTATATATATATATATATTATGCTTGTACGAGTGGACGCACGTGCCTCTTCCTCTTCCCTTCTTCTTCCCTTCTTCTCCCTGACGACGAACTTCAGTTCGAAATATCGACCCAGTAAGTTTTCTCGCTTCTTCTATTTGTTGTCTTTTTTCATTTATATATATATATATAATATATATATATATATATATATAATAAAATAAAAAACGAAGGAAACACACAGAAAGACACAGACATAACTCACATCGATATTTCGACAATCGTCGTCATCAGGAGGTGCGAAGAGCGAAGAGCGAAGAGTCCCGCAGGAAGACAGGGCGGTACTCAGTTCTTCGCTCTTCGCACCTCCTGATGACGACGATTGTCGAAATATCGATGTGAGTTATGTCTGTGTCTTTCTGTGTGTTTCCTTCGTTTTTTATTTTATTGTAAAAAAGTCCGCTGGACCGTTTCTTTTAATTGTGTATATATATATATATTGTAATGCTATATCAACTGGATATCCTTTTATGACTTACTTGGTTGTGGTTGCTGCGCATGAATTTGACCACGAATAAAACAAAAAACAACAAAAGTCACTAGAGGTATTTTAGAATAAGAATAATTTATTTGCATCGTTTTTTGTTTAAAAAAAAATAAAGCAAATAAAAAGCCGATTAAAATACGTCTATATTATAATATCATGGTTCTAAAGCGGTAACTCTCCACACAGGTCCACGACTAGATTCTAACTGCCTAGTTCATGCCTGTTTAAATAGGCTCCTCCCACTTTTTACAGGTGTACCATAAAACAAAATATCCCTTTTGTATAAAATAATTTCTCCTTTTAGTTTGGGGCTGTAGAATTTTTATTTTTTTAAATATTATACACTACGGTAACTGGGGTCCTATTTAATAATTAATTATATTTATTTAACAATAAAACCTCAACATTTATGTATATTTATAAAGCTGGGAAAGTATAAAAATTTTTAATGGCTATTAATCGCACAATTAAAGATTTTTGTTGTAACTATAATATCGGTGGAAATTCTAACAACTAGTTTGACTTTCAATACAAACATTATTTGTTTAAACACAGAAACAGTTAAAAAGCTTAAAGGTTACAAAGATATTTAGGTGAAAGTAACTGCTAATATCTTTATATATAAAGTTTGTGAGTTTGTTTGTTTGTTCACCTATTTCCCGAGGAGATACAGACCTGAAATTAAGTATATATTATTTACTACCTGAATAATGTTAAATAAAAGAAAATTATCACTATATTCCCAAAATTGGAGCCATGGTAGCAAGTGTCTTGCGACGATAGTAGTGCAAAAATATTATAAATAAATGTAAGAAAAGTTTTTTTTTAATTTAATATTTGCGTATTACAAACACTCTTAATAAACTAAAGCAGTGGTTCTCAAACTGGGGTCCGCGGTACCCTAGGGGACCGCGAAGGGGTTGAAGGGGGACCGCGAAGAGTCCATTCAGTACTTGAAATGGTCGACTAGCCCATTTGGGATTGTTACAGTCATAATGACATCGTTGTTGTTGGGAAAGGATATCAAAGCGTTGCATCTCAAATTACACCTTTTTCCGTTTGAAGTTCCTGGATAGATGTAAAACATATTTTCTGTGAATTGTCAATTAGTGATTTTTGGATCCAAATGGTACAGTCCTATCCTAAAGTTGCAAAGCTGGCTCTAAAGGTGCTGATTCCATTCGCAACCACCTATGAATGTGAGACAGCATTTTCTGCATTACTTGCCATCAAAACAAAATCGCGAAACAGGTTAGAAGCTACAAATGATATGAGAGTTGCACTTGCCAAAACTAAGCCAAATATAGAAGAACTGGTTGAGGCAAAGCAAATGCACCCATCACATTGAATGAAGTTTTAATATATTTCAATGATGCTATTTTCTGATTGAAAAATTGATTAAATAAGATTTTTTTTTGTTTTAATAGAAATCGGTAGCAATTTTTTGATAACATATTTTTGTGTTTGAATAAACGTTTGTTTCCCCAAAATGTTTTGTTCCAGTAACCTATATGTTAACTGGTTGTTATAAAAGGGTCCGTGAGCCATCTAAAATATCATAAAGAGACCACCATGCAAAAAATCTCAAAATAGTTTGAGAACCACTGAACTAAAGAGATGGAGCTAGGGTAGCCCACTGGCTTGCGTGCTCGCTGATGACAGTATTGAAAATGTATTATACATAAATGTATCAAATAAACTACTACATTAAAGGTTAAAAATGAATAATTTTAGAAACAAACTTGAACACAACTGTCAGATAAAATACTAATGTTCTAAGGTAATATTACAAAGACACATTCCTTTCATTAATGTTATTTTATATTTGGTAAATAAATTGAATATTTCAATTTACAATTTTTGTTTGTTTTAAATCAAATAAATATTAAATATTAAATATATTCAGGGGCTACTGTATTATGAACGGAGCCTTAAGGGTACTAGGCGACCTCCTTGAGTAAATAGCCTTACTCTGTTATGTGGTGCTCTACCGGAGTGGACAAAATACCATTGATGGAGCTTCAGGGATTTTCTCCTGTTAGAAGAAGGAAGTCCGGAGACTATCCTCCGGAAGCGCAGAGGGTCCAAAAGCGCTAACTAGTAGGAACCAACCTCCCACAAGTGCACCTAAGGACCACAAGAAGACCGTCCCGAAGAAGGAGAAAGGAAGTTACTTTCTCCTGAAACATAGGGAGCCTGAATGGACATTACCAATGATGGCTTGTGCAGATTCTGTAAAGAAGAGGAAGAAACACCGTTGCACCTGCTGACTGACTGTAAGACAACTTTACTGCACAGAGGTAGATGATTTGGGAAACTCAACAAAACCATAGAAAAACTTTTACCGCTGAAACCAGTAAAAGTGCTGAGCTTCTTGGAGGCGTTGAAGCGAACTGTTGGGGTACTTTAGTACAGAAGAGGGGAAGTACAATAGTTCTTTCTTTTAAGAATATAGTCACCCTCAAATAATAATAATATACAAGCTCCCTTTTATGTTTCTAATGAAACAATTCATAACGATTTAAAAAATTCCTTTTATCCACCAAGAAATTCGATACGATACCGCAAATTTCATGAATCTTTACCCTCCAACATAAACCCTTTTTAATTTAGCAATTATCATCCCGCCAAATTCCTACCAACCCTACCAGAAGGCTAAAAAGATGTCGGCCCCGAGATTTACTCAGCAATACTAACTGATTTCCAGTGATCACAATAATTTCACTCTTTTATTTCATTTTGTTATGTATCACTTATCAATATTATTTGTTACCTGCTGGGTAGGGGCCAGGTTAGCTCAGTGGTTACGTACTCGCCTCTGAACTGATAGGACCGGGGTTCGATCCCCACCTGCCCCTCGATTTATTCACGTGGGAGGTAAATAAATCTGAGCACGTCCTCGTTAAACTGTCGGTCCCGAGCCTGTACGATGTCAGGTACTCGTTAAAGATCCCTACTCTAAATAGACTTGAGTTAGGCAAAATTTAGGACTCCCACTGTAGAATCAATCTTCATTGTGTACGACGTCAGGTACTCGTTTATGATCCCTACTCTAAATAAGCTTGAGTTAGCAAAAATTTGGGACTCCCAATGTAGAATCAATCTTCATTGTGTACGATGTCAGGTACTCGTTAAAGATCCCTACTCTAAATAAACTTGAGTTAGCAAAAATTTAGGACTCCCAATGCAGAATCAATCTTCATTGTGTACGATGTCAGGTACTCGTTAAAGATCCCTACTCTAAATACATTTGAGCTAGGCAAAATTTAGGACTCCCACTGTAGAATCAATCTTCATTGTGTACGACGTCAGGTACTCGTTTATGATCCCTACTCTAAATAAACTTGAGTTAGCAAAAATTTGGGACTCCCAATGTAGAATCAATCTTCATTGTGTACGATGTCAGGTACTCGTTAAAGATCCCTACTCTAAATAAACTTGAGTTAGCAAAAATTTAGGACTCCCAATGCAGAATCAATTTTCATTGTGTACGATGTCAGGTACTCGTTAAAGATACCTACTCTAAATAAACTTGAGTTAGCATAATTTAGGACTCCCAATGCAGAATCAATCTTCATTGTGTACGATGTCAGGTACTCGTTAAAGATCCCTACTCTAAATACACTTGAGTTAGCAAAAATTTAGGACTCCCAATGCAGAATCAATCTTCATTGTGTACGATGTCAGGTACTCGTTAAAGATCCCTACTCTAAATACACTTGAGTTAGCAAAAATTTAGGACTCCCAATGCAGAATCAATCTTCATTGTGTACGATGTCAGGTACTCGTTAAAGATCCCTACTCTAAAATACACTTGAGTTAGCAAAAATTTAGGACTCCCAATGCAGAATCAATCTTCATTGTGTACGATGTCAGGTACTCGTTAAAGATCCCTACTCTAAATACACTTGAGTTAGCAAAAATTTAGGACCCCCACTGTAGAATCAATCTTCATTGTGTACGATGTCAGGTACTCGTTAAAGATCCCTACTCTAAATACACTTGAGTTAGCAAAAATTTAGGACTCCCAATGCAGAATCAATCTTCATTGTGTACGATGTCAGGTACTCGTTAAAGATCCCTACTCTAAATACACTTGAGTTAGCAAAAATTTAGGACTCCCAATGCAGAATCAATCTTCATTGTGTACGATGTCAGGTACTCGTTAAAGATCCCTACTCTAAATACACTTGAGTTAGCAAAAATTTAGGACCCCCACTGTAGAATCAATCTTCATTGTGTACGATGTCAGGTACTCGTTAAAGATCCCTACTCTAAATACACTTGAGTTAGCAAAAATTTAGGACCCCCACTGTAGAATCAATCTTCATTGTGTGGTATCACAAAGGGCCAATGCTTGGCCTAAGTGTGTTCCCATGTGGGACTGCCACTGCAACCTAACCTAACCTAACCTACCTGCTGGGTAGTTGTAATAAAATAATAAATACAAAAAAATTTTTCAAAATAAATATTTCTATTTTCTTTTTCTCCAAGGTATCTAAACGTCAAAATAACTTAAAAACAGTCAGTTCTAAGCAATGTATAGACAAAACCTGTACACATGTACATAGTTATTTTTATGTGCCTTATAATGTAGAAAGTAGGGAACTGATAGTTGATTTTAATTTCAACTCCATTTATCATTTAGAACATTTGTATTTTACCTGGCAGTTGTGTTCAAGTTTCTTTCTAAAATTATTCATTTTTAATCTCAAATGTAGTAGTTTATTATATATAGTTACATTTATTTATAATAAATTTGCAGTATTGTCATCAGCCGAGCACGCAAGCCTCTGTGCTACTCTTGATTCATCCCTTTATTTTATTACCAGTGTTTATATTTTGTAAATTTTAATTTAATTTTTTTTTTGTTACGTTTATATATAATACATTTTCACTACTGTCATCGGCGAGCACGCAACCGACTGGCTACCTTGGATCCATGCCTTTACTTTATTACCATTGTTTATATTATTCAAATTTTAAATTCAAATATTTCTTTGTTACATTTATTTGTAATATATTTGTGCTACCGTCATCGGCAAGCACGCAAGCCAGTGGGCTACCCTGGCTCCATGCCTTTGGTTTATTACCAGTGTTTATAATAAGCAAATATTAAATTAAAAAAAATTTTATTACATTTATATATAATATTTTTGCACTACTGTCATCGGGGAGCAGGCAAGCCAGTGGGCTACCCTGGCTCCATGCCTTTGGTTTATTACCAGTGTTTATAATAAGCAAATATTAAATTAAAAAAAATTTATTACATTTATATATAATATTTTTGCACTACTGTCATCGGGGAGCAGGCAAGCCAGTGGGCTACCCTGGCTCCATGCCTTTGGTTTATTACCAGTGTTTATAACAAGCAAATAATAAATTAAAAAAAATTTTATTACATTTATATATAATATTTTTGCACTACTGTCATCGACGAGCAGGCAAGCCAGTGGGCTACCCTGGCACCAATTTTGGGAATATAATGATGATTTTCTTTCGTTTAACATTATACAAATAATAAATAATATATATTTAATTTCAGGTCTCTATCTGCACGGGAAATTTGTAAACAAACAAACAAACTCACCAACTTTATATGTAAAGATTATCAAAAGGTTAGTTGGGATTATTAGCGCTGGAGCGCTAGTGTCGATCTTGTTGTTACGCCATGATTGTTGCTATAGTAACGTGTTGTTTAAAACATCGCCGGCTGATTTTTTTCACTCCCCCTTATGAAAATGAACATTTCATATATAAAGTTCATGAGTTTGTTTGTTTGTTTGTTTGTTCACTCATCTTCCATAGAGATAGAGACTTGAAATTAAATATATATTATTTATTACCTGAATAATGTTAAATAAAAGAAAATCATCAATATATTCCCAAAATTGGAACCAGGGTAGCCCACTTGCTTGCCTGCTCTCCGATGACAGTAGTCCAAAAATATTATACTCGTATATAAATGTAATAAAAAAATTTTTTAATTTTAAAATTTGAATAATATTGTGGGGACAACACTGTGACTGAGGTAACACGGATAAACAGATGATGCAGGTTGAAAAACGTTGTAATTTTTTGGTATCCTAGGTTTTATTGTCGTGGTTTCTTACAAGTGCTTTTAAACAAAACTTTTATAAAATTGTACTTTGTGTTATTCGATTAACCACGCTCTGCTACCAAAATATAAACAATGGTAATAAAATAAATGCGTGGCTCCAGAGTAGCCCAGAGGCTTGCGCGCTCGCCGATGACAGTAGTATAAATGTATTATAAATAAATGTAACAAATATATAATAAACTACTACATTAGAGGTTAAAAATGAATAATTTTAGAAACAAACTGGAACAGAACTGTCCGATAAAATACGAATGTTCTAAGGCAATATTATAAAGACACATTCCTTTCATTAATGTTATTTTATGTTTGGTAAATACATTGAATATTTCAGTTTGCAAGTTTTGTTTGTTTTAAATATATTTCATTGAATTGATGTTTCATTTATATATAGGATAAAATTAATATTTTTTTTTATTTTTAAATGATTTTAATTTTGCTAAATATACTTGATGTGCATATATCTTGAATCATGTTAAGAATACTATAACTTTGTAGGGTAAAAATCTAATGAAATGGTCTCCACATATAACAATTTTAATGATATAAACAACGCGTTTCGAACACGTAGTGTTCTTCCTCAGGCATTAACTAAGGATGAGTGCCTCTGAATAAGACTTATTCAACTGAATCAGTCCTATTCAGAGGCACTCATCCTTAGTTAATGCCTGAGGAAGAACACTACGTGTTCGAAACGCGTTGTTTATATTATTAAAATTTTTATATGTGAAGACCATTTCATTAGATTTTTACCCTACAATGAGTAAATACCACATAATAACTGATTGCACTACGTTAGAATACTATATCAAAATCTTGGGTCATATAAGAATCTGTTTCCATGCCTTAATCACAAGAAACAATTATTAAAATTATCCCTGTCAATCATGTTGAGTGAATTAATTTCAATATCTATTGTTATAATTTCTGAGTGACACAAAGGGTCACGGGTACTCTAGTATATTATACACCTGTACTACTTTCATCGGCGAGCACGCAGGCTACTTGCTACCTTGGCTCCAATTTTGGGAATATAATGATAATTTTCTTTTATTTAACATTATTCAGGTAAGAAATAATGTTAAACAACACGTTACTATAGCAACAATCATGGTGTCGTTCAAACAAGAACGCCACTAGCGCTCCAGCGTTAATGATTCCAACTAACCGTTTGATAATGTCAGACGATTTTGTACTTCTCTCTCTAAATGTACCGCGAAATAAAACACTACCAATCGCTAAAAAAAGAATCCTCCAACTCATTCCCTGTAAATATACTATATATAAATATCAGCTATATTGCTGAATACACAAAGCACTTTGTAAATATAGTGAATTAAAAAAACGTGAATTACAAATATCTGGTGTATTTAACAATGTCATGGTCATTGACACCCATTTTATGAAATAACAACATAGGGAACTACATGTGTCACCCATCCAAGTAGGAACCACGCCCAACGTTGCTTTACTTATGTGAAGTGGAACCGGTGTATTTAACAATGTCATGGTCTTTGACACCCATTTTATGAAATAACAACATTGGGGAACATACATGGTGTCACCCATCCAAGTGGTAACCACGCACAGCGTTGCTTTACTTCGATGAAGTGGAACTGGTGTATTTAACAATGACATGGTGTTTGACATCCATTTTATGAAATAACAACATTAGGGAACACATATGGTGTCACCCATCCAAGTGGTAACCACGCCCAAACTTGCTTAACTTCGGTGATGTAGTACTGGTGTATTTAACAATGTCATGGTCTTTGACACCCATTATATGAAATAACAACACAGGGAAACATACATGGTGTCACCCATCCAGGTGATAACCACGCCCAACGTTGCTTTACTTCGGTGAAGTGGTACCGGTGTATTTAACAATGTCATGGTCTTTGACACCCATTTTATGAAATAACAACATTGGGGAACATACATCGTGTCACCCATCCAAGTGGTAACCACGCCCAGCGTTGCTTTACTTCGATGAAGTGGAACTGGTGTATTTAACAATGTCATGGTCTTTGACACCCATTTCATGAATGAACAACATAGGGAAGCATACATTTGTCACCCATCCAAGTGAAAACCACGCCCAACGTTGCTTTACTCCGGTGAAGTGGTACCGGTGTATTTAACAATGACATGGTCTTTGACACCCATTTTATGAAATAACAACATTGTGGAACACACATGGTGTCACCCATCCAAGTGGTAACCACGCAAAACCTTCCTTAACTTCAGTGAAGTGGTACCGGTGTGTTTAACAATGTCATGGTCTTTGACAGCCATTTTATGAAATAACAACATTGGGGAACTGACATGGTGTCACCCATCCAAGTGGTAACCACGCAAAACCTTGCGTAACTTCAGTTAAGTGGTACCGGTGTATTTAACAATGACATGGTCTTTGACAGCCATTTTATGAAATAACAATATTGGGGAACACATATGGTGTCACCCATCCAAGTGGCAACCACGCCCAACGTTGATTAACTATTGTAAAATGAAATCGGTGTATTTAACAATATCATGGTCTTTGAAACCATTTTATGATATAAAAACATAGGGAAACATACATGTGTCACCCATCCAAGTGGATATCACGCTCAACGTTGATTGACGTCGGTGAAGTGGAACCGGTGTATTTAACAATGTCATGGTCTTTGACACCTATATTATGAAATAACAACATTGGGGAACACACATGGTGTCACCCATCCAAGTGGTAACCATGCCCAACCTTGCTTAACTTCGGTGAAGTGGCACCGGTGTATTTAACAATGTCATGGTCTTTGACACCCATTTTATGAAATAACAACATTGGGGAACACACATGGTGTCACCCATTCAAGTGGTAACCACGCCCAACCTTGCTTAACTTCAGTGAAGTGGTACCGGTGTATTTAACAATGGCATGGTCTTTGACACCCATTTAATGAAATAACATCATAGGGAAACATACATGTGTCACCCATCCAAGTAGTAACCACGCCCAACGTTGCTTTACTTTGTGAAGTGGAACCGGTGTATTTAACAATGTCTTGGTCTTTGACACCCATTTCATGAACGAACAACATAGGGAAACATACGTGTGTCACCCATCCATGTGGTAACCACGCCCAATTTTGCGTAATTTTGATGATATAAGGGGAGCCGATGTATTCAACAAATCTATCCGGTCTTTGACCCAAAATCAACAGAAAAGAATTAAAAAGCAACAATTATCAAATTTCAATACGGCAAACACCCAGGAATTTTATATAAAAGCTATCAGTAAAAACATTCAGTTGTAAGATGTTACTGATTAAGAACATAGCAAGTTATAATGTTTATCAATCCAAGGGAATCCAGATACAACTAGGATTAAATACAGATTCAAAATAAACTGCCTTCATGACTTGCTAATTACATGATGGCTGCAATTGCATTCTTTTCAAGGGCATATTGATGCAGTTACAACTAGATTATAGTGACAGTGTTGCGCAAATGTTTTCAAGGCCGGATTATATTTCCCTAAATGGATTTTTTTTTTTTTTTGCCTGAAATCGTTAATATTCAAGGTTTAAATTAAGCTCTATTTGCCAATTCATTAATATAAAAAAAATTCACATTAATTACATGATTAATTTATTCTCCTATTGTAGTAGACAGGCAGTGCTCGGGAGCCAGAGGTTTTTTTTTTATGGAGCTGAAGACATAAAAAATTTCGCTGACTCCGGAAAAGACTGAGGAACACACATGGTGTCACCCATCCATGTGGTAACCAGGCCCAATGTTGCTTTACTTCGGTGAAGTGGAACCGGTGTATTTAACAATGTCATGGTATTTGACACCCATTTTATGAATGTACAACATAGGGAAACATACATTTGTCACCCATCCAAGTGGTAACCACGCCCAACGTTGATTAACTATTGTAAAATGGAATCGGTGTATTTAACAATAGCATGGTCTTTGAAACCATTTTATGATATAACAACATAGGGAAACATACATGTGTCACCCATCCAAGTGGATACCACGCTCAACGTTGATTAACGTCGGTGAAGTGGAACCGGTGTATTTAACAATGTCATGGTCTTTGACACCATTTTATGAAATTACAACATTGGGGAACACATATGGAGCCACCCATCCAAGTGGTAACCACGCCCAACCTTGCTTAACTTTAGTGAAGTGGCACCGGTGTATTACACAATGTCATGGTCTTTGACAGCCATTTTATGAAATAACAACATTGGGGAACACACATGGTGTCACCCATCCAAGTGGTAACCACGCCCAACCTTGCTTAACTTCGGTGAAGTGGTACCGGTGTGTTTAACAATGACATGGTCTTTGACACCCATTTTATGAAATAACAATATTGGGGAACACATATGGTGTCACCCATCCAAGTGGTAAACACGCTCAACCTTGCTTCACTTTAGTGAAATGGTACCAGTGTATTTAACAATGTAATGGTTTTTGACACCCATTTCATGAACGAACAACATAGGGAAACATACATGTGTCACCCATCCAAGTGGTAACCCAGCCCAACGTTGCTTAACTTCGGTGAAGTTGTACCGGTGTATTTAATTTATTCATCCATTGTAGTAGACTTACAGGCAGTACTCGGAAGCCGGAGCTGGAGTGGGAAGCCAGAGGTTTTTATTGCTGGAGCTGAAGACATCAAAAATTCCACTGACTCCGGCTTTGAACCACAAAACTTGTTGACATATCAACATTGAAGCAAAACACTTTCTTGTTGACTAGTTTTAATGAACCGATATTCGGTCTGGAAAGACTCACTGTCTCTTCTTAACCTTTGACCAAGAGCGGTTAACTTTTGACCTAGAGGTTTTAACTTTTACTTAGGTGTAGTTTCCTATCTATGTATAAATCTATTAGTAAAAAGATTTCACATGAACACGTGAAACAACAATTAATGATCAAACCACAATAAGAAATGGCAAAAACAAGACTAAGATCTTTCAACCGTAACAAGCGGTCTTCGTCAGAGTCAAAAACCTAAATGACTGAAATAGGAGTAGGTATCGCAGATGGTATTCATCGATAAAAAGATTTCACATAAACACGTGAAATAACACAAATAACAGTTATTTCACGTATTTATGTGGAATCTTTTTATCGAAATTTAATAGTATAAAGAACGCATTTCGAACACGTAGTGTTCTTCTTCAGGCATGAACTAAAAAAAATACAATGTCATCAGTTAACACTACGTGTTTGAACCCGTTCTTTATATCATTAAATTTCTATATGTGGAGACTATTTCATTAGCTTTTTACACTACAATGAGTAAATTACCACATAATAACTGATTGCACTATCTTAGAAAATAAATTTATTTTTTATTTGCAAATATAGTAATCCCTCAGTTTTCGCGGATAATGAGGACTGAAGACACCCGCGAAAAGCGAAAATCCGCGAATAATGGACGCGCCTTTATAAAAAGCCTCTAAAGCTCAAACAACGACCTTTCCAACAGAGAGAGAATCTCTGACCTTACTGAATACTGTACTGTGTTGTAAATAAAAAAGAAAAACAAAAAGAAAAAATTACGTCTTCACCGACTATAAGAGAGAAAGAGAGAGAGAATTATACCCATAATGTATTATACAGTAAGTAATAATGCAAGTAAACGAAATAAAAACATTCTTAAATATCCTTTATTTTAATTTATAGATGAAAAGGCCTTTTTTTTGATAGTTTTATTATTATCTTGTTACAATTGATTATTCTTTAATATTTTTCATTAATTTTTAGTCTTTATTGAATATTTTTTAACAGGTTTTATTAACCTTTAATTTAATACTGTAGAATATATTTTGACCCAGCAAGTCACTGGTTGTTTGATATCTTTCTTGATCGTACAAGAAGAATCCTGTATATTTTCTTCTCTAATAGTAACTACTATACTTTTTCATTACGAGTTGTATTGTTTTTTATTTTTTACTGCAATTACAGTTGAATATTTTTTTTATATTTTTTTAATTTTTAATTGAACATTTCAGGACCCCGCGAAACACTGAATTGCGAACTAGCGAGGGATTACTGCATTACTAGTGATGGGATTCAGCCGGTTCGTGCGAACTGGTTCTTAAAATATTATGAGTTCGGCGAACCGGTTGTTAAAATTACGTAAACCCCTATTCAGACCTGTATTAATTAGCCCACTATCAAACTACAGAAGTGTCGAGTGACTCACGTAACCTGTGCATGTATGACAACGTAATTTGCGCATGTATATACCATATATATAACTAAACAATGTACAGTGAAACCTCTACATTCGAGCTACTCTACTTACGAGAAACTCGAGATACGAGAGGTCTTTCGAGCAAAAATCTTGCTCTACATACGAGAGAAAATCCAAGTTACGAGAATTTCCAGATGGTTCCGCTAGGTGGCCAAGTTACGAGAATTTCCAGATGCTCCCGCTAGATGGCCAAGTTGCGAGAATTTCCAGATGCTCCCGCTAGATTTAAGCTTTTTAATGACACTTGCCTTACACATTTCGTAACATTTTGAAAGGGAGGCAGAGACCAAACTCCTTGATAAGTTTTTCTTCAAAAGACCTATAGAAAGTGAAAGTGTTGCGATTCAAGCTAAAAGGGCAAAAGAAATCGAAGAAAAGTAAAAACTGATACGTAATGTTAAAAAGCAAAAAAAAGCAGAAAAAAGTGCATAAATAAATTAGTGCCGTAAAAAAAAATTGTTTTTCAAAAGTTAACTTTAATTTTAAGTGGAAGTGCTCATAATAAATGCTCATAATAAACTCTCATTTTATTTCGTTAATATCATCTTATTTATCTTATTACTGTATTTTTATGTTCAGTCACTATTTGAATGTGTTTTAGTAATTAGGAAGATGTGTTCATAGTTATTTAGGGTTAACTTGAATGATTTTGGGAGGCTGGGAACAAATTAATTGGTTTTCAGTTATTTCTTATGGGAAAAATTCGCTCTAGATACGAGCACGATCCGGGAACGAATTAATCTCGTATGTAGAGGTTCCACTGTAGTTTCCGAACTCATAATATTTTAAGCACCGGTTCGCACGAACTGGTTCTTAAAAAATTTGAATCCCACCACTGTGTATTACAGTTTAAAAACAGTATTAAACAAAACATAAAAACATATTACGACCTTAAAAATTCATTTTGGTATAAAATTTCTGATTATTTTAATTTTTTTTCTATTTTTACCACCCCACCCTTAAAATGCTGCCCTTAGCACTGACAGAAATTTTTTGACCTCCCCCTCCCACCCCCTTTGCTATGCCACTACTTCTGTAGATTTAGATTCTGTAGAACAAATCTAAAAATTAATCAACTTGGAACGTAATTCGCAACAGCAATTTGATTTGGTTGCAGTGGCAGTCCCACAAGGGAACACACGTAGGCCAAGCATTGGCCCTTATTGATAACACACAATGAAGATTGATTCTACAGTGGGAGCCATAAATTTTGCCTAACTCAAATGTATTTAGAGTAGGGATCTTTAACGAGTACCTGACATCGTACAGGCTCGGGACCGACGGTTTAACGTCCTTCTCCGAGGGACGACGTACTCAGATTTATTCACCTCCCGCGTGAATAAATCGAGGGCCAGGTGAGGATTGAACCCCGGTCCTATCAGTTCAGAGGTGAGCACGTAACCACTGAGCTAGCCTGGCCCCCAGCAATTGGATTTATTTTCGAATTTCATACAGGTAATATGTTATCATACAGTAAAATATGATAACCGATATTCCGTTAGAATAGTGCTTCTAGAAATTTAGATCCTTTTCACTAAATTTGCTTGTCAATAAAACCACGAAATTATTAAATTATTTCCAACGAAATCCAGACACTTTTTTTACTTTACTATAAGTAAAGTATAGTGATCGTGAAAAAATTCGATCTCGAGATTTTGACGGAATTACATGTTTTGAGGTCCCAGAAGTCGTTTTATGAAGTTCTTGCGATGATGTCTGTGTGTGTGTATGGGTGGGTGGGTGAGTGTGTTAGCATTGCTTGTTACCACGCTACGGTCCAGAATGTTTGATGGATCAAGTTGATATTTTACACAAAAATCGGCCCCATAGGGAAGAAGATCCCTATTGTTTGGGAAGAATTATGCATGATGGGAAAGTCACTTTTTTTGCCAAAAACCGTTTTTTTTTAAACATTTATTTCTCTTAAACTGATAACCCTAGAGTTTTGAAATTTTGACATTATCTTTGAGGTTACAAATGGAACAAACGAAAAATATATTCAGAATTTTAAAACAACAGAAAATTTTTTTTTCAATAAAATGTAAAAATTTTGACTTATAATTCAATCTCAAACCTTGTGAGAGCGATACAAGCCATACTGTTTGACGGATCAAAATGAAACAATGCCTAAAAATAGAACATTATGTGGAGAATGAGTTGAGATATTTTTTTTGAAAATTACGTTCGCTAATGGGGCGTTACAGTACGATTTCTGTTTTCAGAAAATGTTTTTTTGACGCTAAACGGCTCATTAAAAAATAATGAAAATTTGACCAAAAATTGAACAAAAAATTAGCTATTCATAAAAAAAAATTCATGAAATTTCAATTACGGTAAAGAGCAATAACGATATAAAAACTGTTTGTTTATCCTAGACTATGAGAACACCTGCTATACTTGTCGAATTTTTTATATTTTTTTACATTGTTTACATTGACTTAGAAATTTTTTGAGCGAATCCACTGAGATAAAATTGATATTTATAAAGGAACAAATTTAAATTGTTTATTGACTATATGAGATGTATGAGGAATAATATTGTGCAGGAAAATGGTAACACTCACTCAGTAAAAATTCGTATATATGTTATTTGACAAAAGGGGAAGGAAAATGATCTTATTAAATACTAAGAAGCCATAAAATTCAAAGTATAATAATTCCGTAAAAAACCAAAAATGTAAAGATAATTTAAAATTGATATCTTTCGTTTAGAGATTAATAAATGTAATTATCGTACATCTTTAATTATAAATCATCTTAAAACAACATTTCTTCGCTGTTTATGATGTTTTTCAGAGAAAAAAAGGTATTTTCCTGTTTTAAATTTGAAAATTTTACTTTAATATTCAATGTAGAAGGACGTCAAGTAAACGATGTAAGAAGTCCACTGGCTATTTGAACAAAAGTCATGTTCTCTTGTAGGAGAATGTTTCGTATCAAGAAATGTTCACATTGGTTTTTCAAAAATGTTATTACTGTTGTAGTTATACTAATGAAATTATTTGCATCAGCTGTGTGATGTACAAAAATAAGCATATATAGTGATATGTCCTTCAATCACTATCTTTACTACCTCAGGAATGAAAGACTAATAATCATATCCCATTTAGATGTTTACGTTATGCTTAAATGAGACGTTATGTGTTATATACTCAAAGAATTTGCTATTAAGTTACTTATAGTAAAGTTGAGTGTAGGCCACTCCAGATTTTTTATATTAATAGATACTCTAAAACTTTTTCAGATTAATTTAAAAAAAAATCCAAGTTTCATTTACAAAAATACAAGTTTAAATTAAAACAAGTACGGTTAATCCACATTACTTAAGTTTATTGGCAGACCAAATCTCTATATATATAAAAATGAATGTATGTCTGTTTGTTTGTACTCGATAGATTCAAAAACCATACATCCAATCGCCGTGAAAATTTAGGAAATTATTAGGTATATCCTCGGGAAGGTTTATGTAAAGTTTTTTAAAAATCAGAGTTGTGATTCAGGTAATATCTCAAAAATATTATAATAGATAAGGTTTGCTGTATAACCTGTTTGTTTACATTTTGACTTTAATTGGTAATGGCAAACGCAGGTAATTGAAACGATTTGTCGGTTTAAAATTCATGTCATTATATTTAACAGATACGACATATCACATTTAATGAGCTAAGACTTCTTTCAAAAATTTCTCGACATATTGTTCGGCAAAAAATATTCCTTGTAGGGTAAAAATCTAATGAAATGGTCTCCACATATAAAAATTTTAATGATATAAACAACGCGTTTCGAACACGTAGTGTTCTTCCTCAGGCATTAACTAAGGATGAGTGCCTCTGAATAAGTCTTATTCAGAGGCACTCATCCTTAGTTAATGCCTGAGGAAGAACACTACGTGTTCGAAACGCGTTGTTTATATCATTAAAATTTTTATATGTGGAGACCATTTCATTAGATTTTTACCCTACAATGAGTAAATACCACATAATAACTGATTGCACTACATTAGAAATAAAAAATATTCCTTTTATTATTTGTTTAATCTAATCTATGAACTACCAATTGTATTAGACAATGTGTAATATTTATAATCAGCGTTAGATTATATCTTTTTTTTGCGTAATCTATAATTTTAATTCTGTAATAATTTCGTTTATCTCAAAAAAAAGTTAAGTGTAACGGAACTATAGAAAATTTAAATTGTTTTCGTTTCATGTAATTTATTATTAGAGTTGGAATTAAATTGTTTCCCGGGTAAAGCCGGGTAGATCAGCCAGTATCATATCAAATAATATAATTTAATGACAAACTTTGTTTAAACTGCTACCCGCAATATTGTGATAACAATGTTATAGTTACTTTGACTTTAATTTTTTTTCCTTTCACTTCTTTGATCGAGTATTACCTGATTTTTATAACGTTTATATTTTCCAGCTATTCTTCACCTTAAGATTATAATTATATAATATAATAATGAAGAAATAAAATGTTTCATAAAAATATATACTGATAAGTTAACATTGATGTATGTACAATAGTGCTTCTTTAAAATCACCAGGAAAAAATGAAAATATAGACGCCAAAGTAAATGGAGCAGTGAAAGAAGCAATTTGTACAAAGTTTTTCATTAAATTATATTCTTTTCTGGCTAGAGTGTACTTTAGAAGCCCCAGCGTTTACAAAGACAACCTTTACACAGAGGTTATAAGGGTTTCACTACGGCAACTCATACTTATATTGCAGTAATGTTTCTTTCAATATAAGTTTAATTAGTTCTTGCTATATTTCTGGTTTGGGAGAACACTAAACACTTCTTTGAGTCTACTAAATAGACATTACTTAACTGAAATTATCAATTACAACAAAATCCATCCATTTTTTACATTTTCAAATTATTAAAACACATTCAGTTTTATAAACATTTTATTGATTTGTCAACTCTGAGGCTCCTAAATTCCCTCTGTATCCCCTGAATTTGTATTTCATCTATAATTTTCAACTTAAGATTACAAAATAATGAAAAAATAAAATGTTTCATAAAAATATATACTGATGTTACTTGAAAAGGTTATATACAATAGTATTTCTTAAAATCACAATGAAAAAATGAAAGCCAAAGTAAGTAAAACAGTGAAAGAAGAAATTTGTACAAAGTTTTTCATTAAATTGTGTTATTTTCTATTATATTTGGTCTATTAATAAGCATCGCTTTTGAGTAATGTGTATTAAACGTATACGTTTTAAAGTAAACTTGGTTTATTCTACCTTAAAGTTGGACTACTTTAAATTAACTTGAAAAAGTGTTAGAATACAGATATGATAAAACAGGAATAGAGTATTTTAAACAAAAAAGAAAACCTGTTAAATTAATTATTATTGGTTGACTCGTAGACAGCTGGTTTATTCATATTTTACCAAACTTTAGATATAAGTTTCGGCTAGTCACTTTAAACAATGCTTTTAGGAATTTCTTCACAACAAGTAAGGATTAAGTAAATACGGCTATTCTTGTAGTTCACTGTTACCTTGATAACACTATCATCCACCCGTATGTTTGTCGCAGTGTTGCCCCATCTTGCTTAATAACTAGGAACAGGCTAGGTGATGCGATTTCTCTGTTTCACTGTTACCCAATACTACTCAACTAAAAGTTACTTAATTACCCTGTTTAAGTTTACACAAAAACAACGTGAATTTGCAACATGTCTATTTCGTATTAGGATTCCTTTTAACTTTACTATAAGTAAAGTATAGTGAATCGTGAAAAAATTCGATCTCGAGATTTTGACGGAATTATATGTTTTGAGGTCCTAAAAGTCGTTTTATGATGTTTTTGCGATGATGTCTGTGTATTGTGCGAGTGGGTATATTAGCATTACTTGTTACCACGCTACGGTCCAGAATCTTTGATGGATTAAGTTGATATTTTACACAAAAATAGGCCCTATAGTGTAGATCAGGGGTTCTTAACCTTCGAATGATTCCAGTGACCCCTAATGGATTGTCCAATATAGTACTATACCTCCTTGACTTGACTGTTGAAATAATTATTACCAATCCAATTATTTGCCAGTATGTCTTCCAAATATGTCAATACCTTGAATATCCTGTACTTAGGATATGAATTGAGAGGAATAGAACATGAAAAAATCATCAGCATTGATCATTTTTTTACATTTCTAGTGAAAACAAAATTAAAGTTACAGTCCATTTAGATTTTACAAGCATAACGACAGTGAACAAGAACATAAGCATAACTAAAAAAAAATAACCTGTGAACAATAATAGGTACAAAACAGAAGAAAATAACGAGAGATACTAAAAAAATACCTGATTACGAGAGATCGAGTCCCATACCCCCAGTATTTGGGTCCCATACCCCCAAGGGGTATGGATATCCCCGGTTAAGAACCCCTAGAGTAGATGATCCCTATTGTTTGGCAAGAATTATGCATGACCCGAAAGTCACTTTTTTTGCCAAAAACCAGTTTTTAGAAAACATTTTTTTCTCCTAAACTGCTAATTCTAGACTTTTGAAATTTCAGCATTATCTTTGTGGTTAAAAAATGGAATAAACGAAAAATTTATTCAGAATTCTAAAACAACAGGAAATTTTGTTTTCTAATGAAATGTCAAAATGTTAACTTATAATCCAATCTCAAAGCTTGTGAGAGCGATACAAGCCATACCGTTTGACGGATCAAAATGAAACTATGCTTAAAAATAGAACATTGTATGGAGAATGATTTAAGATAATTTTTTCCAAAATTACATTCCCTAAAGGGCGTTAAAGTACGATTTCTGTTTTCAGGAAATCTTTTTTTCTCGCTAAACGGCTCATTAAAAAATCTGGAGTGGCCTACACTCTACTTTACTATAAGTAACTTAATGTCAAATTTCTTGAGTATATAAAACATAACGTCTCATTTAAGCATAACGTAAACATCTAAATGGGATATAATTATTAGCCTGTCATTCCTGAGGTAGTACAGATAGTGATTGAAGGACATATCAATTTATAAGCTTATTTTTGTACATCACAAATAATTTATTATTTGCAAATAATTTCATTAGTATAACTACAGCAGTAATAACATTTTTGAAAAACCAAAGTGAACATTTCTTGAAACGAAATAGTATCCTACAAGAGAACATGGCTATTGTTCAAATAGCCAGTAGATTTCTTACATCGTTTACTTGACATCCTTCTACATTGAATATTAATGTAAAATTTTCAAATTTGAAACAGTAAAATACTCTTTTTTTCTCTGAAAAACTTCTTAAACAGCGAAGAAAATGTTGTTTTAAGGTGATTTGTTAATTAAAGATGTAAGATAATTACAGTTATTAATCTCTAAACGAAAGATTTATATTTTGAATTATCTTTTACATTTTTGGTTTTTAACAGAATTATTATACTGGGAATTTTATGGCTTCTTAGTATTTAATAAGATCATTTTCCTTCCCCTTTGTCAAATAACATATATACGAATTTTTTTTTAATGAGTGTTATCATTTACCTGCACAATATTATTCCTCTTACATTTCTATAAGTCAATAATATATTTTCATTTTTCCATTAGAAACATCAATTTTATCTCAGTGGATTCGCTCAAAAAATTTCTAAGTCAATGTAAACAATGTAAAAAAATACAAAAAATTCGACAAGTATAGCAGGTGATCTCTTAGTCTAGAATAAACAAACAGTTTTTATATCGTTATTGCTCTTTCCCGTAATTGAAACTTCATGAATTTTTTTTTGTGAATTGCTAATTTTTTGTTCCATTTTTGGTCAAATTTTCATTATTTTTTAACGAGCCGTTTAGCGTCAAAAAATCATTTTCTGAAAACACAAATCGTACTGTAACGCCCGATTAGCGAATGTAATTTTGAAACAAAATATCTCAACTCATTCTACACATAATGTTCTATTTATAGGCATAGTTTCATTCTTGTCCGTCAAACAGTACAGCTTGTATCGCTCTCACAAGGTTTGAGATTGAATTATAAGTCAAAATTTGTACATTTTATTGAAAAAAAAATATTTCCTGTTGTTTTAAAATTCTGAATATATTTTTCGTTTGTTGCATTTGTAACCTCAAAGATAATGTCAAAATTTTAAAACTGTAGGGTTATCAGTTTAGGAGAAATAAATGTTTTAAAAAAAACGGTTTTTGGCAAAAAAAGTGACTTTCCCATCATGCATAATTCTTCGCAAACAATAGGGATCTTCGTCTAAATTGGGCCCATTTTTGTGTAAAATATCAACTTGATCCATCAAAGATTCTGGACCGTAGCGTGGTAACAAGCAATGCTAACACACTCACCCACCCACCCACCCACCCACCCACCCACCCACACACACAGACATCATCGTAAAAACCTCATAAAACGACTTCTGGGACCTCAAAACATGTAATTCCGTCAAAATCTCGAGATCGTTTTATTTCACGATCACTATACTTTACTTATAGTAAAGTAAAAATCATGAAAATTTGACGAAAAATAGGAAAAACATTAGCAATTATTAAAAAAAAATCATGCACCTTCAATCAGGGCAAATAGCAATAAAGGTATAAAAACTGTTTGTTTATCCTAGACTAAGGAAACACCTGTTATTCTTGTCGAATTTTTGATATCTGTACATTACTATAAGTAAAGTATAGTGATCTTGAAAAAAATGTGACGAAATTATACGTTTTGAGGTCCCAAAAGTCGGTTATGGTTTATTATACTTAGCCGTATAAGCCTTGAGAACATTTTCTGATCCCAGTCATTTTAAAGGTTATTAAATCAAATAAACAAGAGTGCCTTGATTAAACTGTAGTGGGTGTGACCTGATTACTAAGGACATTAAAGAACTGCTAGGAGTGATAAGAAACGAAGACAGCCTTTGACGAGTAGCCATCTAGTGGGGTGGCAGTGGTTAATCGATTACACGCATTCAGAATGAAAGGCTTTGTTAGCTAGCTGACGAGAGGGTCCTTTGTTGTTTACCATTAAAGTGTCATGTTATGGCTTTGAGAGTTAACTGCAGGTATCACCAGATTAGCATATACTAGCCCTCAGTGTACCACTATAAGGAGCTATATATATATATAATATATATAGGTGTATAATAAAATCGGGATTCGGTCAATTTTCCAGGATCATAATCAAACTATCTTTTTTTAAAAGAAAGACTTTATCAACATTCTTATTCAATAAGAACTAATAAAAGTAACGCAACTGCTTTAGCATTCCATGCTTTAAACGAAGGTCACATGTTCGATTTTGAAGAAGCAATTATAGTAGATAAAGAACAGGATGAGCAAAGAAGAAAGACCCTCGAAATGCTATATATTAAAAAAGATCTAAGTTCAGTTAATCATAGAAGTGACATTACCAATTTGAACACTATTTATTCAGGAGTGTAAAGTTGATTTTAGTGAAATTTAATTTCCTTAGTTCCTTTTTGTGTTCTTTGAGTGAACAGTGTTCGGTTTACATGTAATTGTAATCAGTTAGTCTGGTCCAAGTTTTTGACCAGTTAAGATGTTAGTTCACTAACTATCTATTGTTACTTCATTTTATATAATGTAAATTTCATCATTTTTCTAATTCAAAAATTCTGACTTCTGTAAGTTCATAAAAATATTTATTGCTTTTCTATTACTTCTACTTGTATATATATTTTTGTTTTTTCACAATTGTAATATTCCATTTTGATGTTAGTTATATGTTGATGTTTATATATGATTTCTTGTCATCCTTTGTTTGTAGGCCTATGAAAAAGGTTTTAAATAAAACTGAAACGTCGGCATTGAGAGTTTGATTTTGATCCTGGAAAATTGACCGAATCCCGATTTTATTATACACCTATTCTATCCAACGGTTGATATATTATTGAATTATATATATATATATATATATATATATATACCTCATTAAATATCTTGCCAACATTAACTTTAGTATGTTTCCTATATACCTTTTCAAGGTTTCGAATGCATTCGAAACCTTGAAAAGGTATGTAGGAAACATACTAAACTTAATGTTGGCAAGATATTTAATGAGGTATGTTTAAAAGAAGGTCTGCTCCCAAAGTATACCAATATATATATATATATATATGATCAAACCACAATAAGAAATGGGAAAACAAGACTAAGATCTTTCAACCGTAACAAGCGGTCTTCGTCAGAGTCAAAAACCCAACAGTTGGGTTTATGACTCTGACGAAGGCCGCTTGTTACGGTTGAAAGATCTTAGTCTTGTTTTCCCATTTCTTATTGTGGTTTGATCATTGATTGTTATTTCACGTGTTTATGTGAAATCTTTTTATATATATATATATATATATATATATATATATATATATATACATCATGATTTGTTTTCTTGACCCAATATTTATATGATGTAATTTTTTTGAGGGTTGAGGTCCAATGATTTTAAAATAGTCCTTTTGCCGACGTTTCGACATATATTTATATCATCTTCAGGGCTACAACATGATTGTTTTACAATTAGCACTACTATTACTACTATTTGGTAATTTATTACATTTTAATATGTACAGTAACATGTTATTTACAGTAACATGTAACAAATTAACAAATAGTAGTAGTAATAGTGCTAATTGTAAAACAATCATGTTGTAGCCCTAAAGATGACATAAATATTTGTCGAAACGTCGGCAAAAGGACTAGTTTAAAATCATTGGACCTCAACCCTCAAAAAAAATTACATCATATATATATATATCAAAAAATTCAAAACGAAGGAAACACACAGAAAGACACAGACATAACTCACATCGATATTTCGACCATCGTCGTCATCAGGAGGTGTGAAGAGAGAAGAGACCCGCAGGAAGGCAGGGCGGTGACGGTAACGGTGAAGGCTGATATATATATATATATATATATATATATATATATATATATATATATATATTGTTAAATAACGCCCCATATTTAGCTTGTATCTGTTTCTTACACAATTTCTCCAGTTTCCGGAATTCCTTCCTCGTCTCTTCATTAAAACTATAAAGCTTATCACCAATATTGCTAGTCGACATGTTTCGAATGTACCACATTCATCATCAGGACAATAATGAGAATAATAGTAGGATTGCCAGTTTATATATATAGAGGTGGATTAGCATTGGAATGTTCACAGGACATCGCCCTGGGTCACGGGGCATTATGGGGGATTAAGGCAGGGTGGTTGGACTCACCTAGTACCTGGCTAATCTGGTTTAGCGTGTTGGAAAATAGTTTTAAAATTCGACAAGAATTATTAAGTTGGATATTTATACTGGCTGCTTTTCTTGAATTATTAATGCTTCTAATATTTGTAATTTAACATTGTTTCTTTCTTTGGTGATAATTTTCGTGGAATTCACCATCATTTCTCTTGTGAGTTTTGTCTTATGGAGTGCTGTTGTATGGCATTTTGGCGGCATACAAGGCATTTCTGCCGGCGCGCCTTGTGTTATTAAGGTTGTAATTGTAATTATATGTGTAAATACTGTTTTTAAACGGATTATTCAACTGTAATATTTGCAAATAAAAAATAAAAGTTTTTTTTTCAAAACTTTTTTAAATAAATTGGTTGAATGTTTATTATATTTGTTTGAGTAACCAGTTAATTTCATTTAACAATTTTTTCATGATTTGAATAATACGTTTTTTGTTTTGAAACATCTTTCGTTGTTTTTTAATTGTGACTGTAATATGTATACGAGTACTGTAGTAAGATAAAAGTCTGTTACTAATAAAACAATCTATATAAATAAAATAATGATTTTGTCTGTACATTGCTTAGAACTGACTTATTTCAACTTTTCTTTACGTTTCATACATTGGAGAAACCGAATCCACCCTTAGAAAAATTTCTGTCGGTTTGTCTGTTTGTCCGCAAAACTTTGTCACAAGTAAACTCAGCCACCATAAGACATGGCGAGCTGAAACTTTGACACTGGATTTGTGTATGCCTAACTTAAAATATGGGCTCTAAATAGATTCATAATTAAGTACAGAAATGAAGTTATAGAGCTTTAAGCGTATTTTTCTAACTTCAGAGACAAGTTTGTTTTGAAAATACACAGGTGTGGCAAGTAGGTATTGTTAGTTGATTTTAATTTCATTGGAGCATATGAATATATTGCGTATTTGACATCTTTGAAAAGGTGTTTCCCAGGGTTGAGGATGTACTATCCATTACGAATAAATCGTTTTGTAAACGAGCAATTCTCAACTCTTAATATGAACAGGCAGGAAAAATCAACAAACAAGTTCTTACGCTATATCATACCGAGGAAAGAACTTACAAGTCAGTAAAGAAATTGGATTAGTGATGAAGAAGCAGTTCATTATCTAATTGAATTTCTTGACTCTGAATTTATTTCTCCTGGACTGCCTGCTCATGAGTAAAAACTTCAAGTAGGACCACCAATCATGCTGCAATTTAGTAGCAGTAACAAATTTCATGTTACGAAACACGAGTGCCCCAAAACTGTGCAACGGGACACGACTCTGAGTTCGTGCTCTACACAGATATGCCATAGAGGCGGACATAATGACTGGATGTGGTATTGGGGAGTCTGTGTGTATACCACGCATATCATTGATTCCGAGCCACTGTCTGTTTCCATTGAAATGATTGCAATGTCCTGTCAGAGTCTATTTCGCAATGACGTTAACTAAGTCGCAAAGGGAGACTTTATCTAACGCAGGAATTCATGTTAGCGAGACCAAGTTTTTCTCACATGGTCAACTGTAGTTTACTTGCTCAAGAGTCAGAGGTTCCAACTGTTTGTTCTTCCGTAAACCTGACGGAGCACCAATCATGCTGCAATTTAGTAGCAGTAACAAATTTCATGTTACGAAACACGAGTGCCCCAAAACTGTGCAACGGGACACGACTCTGAGTTCGTGCTCTACACAGATATGTATACAGAGGCATTTGTTTAACACTGTACTAATAATGGTATTTTCTACTATTCTATAACTTCTAATTATGGTATTAGTATATATAATACTATAATTGATATTTTGGAATACCAAGTATAATAGAATTTTTGACCGTCAAAGACGGGTACGTTTGCTAGTTCTATAATAAAATCCTTGATTGAAATTCCATGAAAACAAATATTTTTTAGGACTTTCTGTAATTTTAAAGGTTAACGGATTATCTAATCTAACAACCATTCAGGACAGCAAAAATTATTGCTTTATCACTGTATAGCAACAATCGTTTTTTCGTTAGTTGTTAACGGTTCTAGAAAATACTATGACTCGATACTTCTAATTAATGAAATGTCCCCTTTATAATAAAACGGTTGATTGATTTCTTAACAATATAATTCCTTTCTGTGGGAAAAAAAAAGAAGAAAGTTTTTTTTTCCCTTACATTAAAGGAAGTTGCATAAGAAAGGAAAAAAAAGAGATAGTAAATCTTCATTTTTTTTACTTAACAGTATAAAGAGTAAAAGAGTGAAAGTGATATAGGTTAAGGCCGTGTTTATCACCATGACAAGAGAAGCACTTACAATAGGACATGATAATGGGAATATTTGCCTTTGTGTAGTGGTGGGGGAAGAGTCAAGTAGTTATCAAACAGGCATTGGACGGTAAATGACAGCCAGTGTTGCCAGCCAACAATTGGTTGTAAAAACAAATTTTACTAACTAGTAACAAAATTATTATATACAGTGGAACCTCTACATCGAGATTAATTCGTTCCCAGATCGTGCTCGTATCTAGAGCGAATTTTTCCCATAAGAAATAACTGAAAACCAATTAATTTGTTCCCGGCCTCCCAAAATCATTCAAGTTAACCCTAAATAACTGTGAACACATCTTCCTGATTACTAAAAACACATTCAAATAGTGACTGAACATAAAAATACAGTAATAAGATAAATAATATGATATTAACGAAATAAAATGCGAGTTTATTATGATCACTTCCACTTAAAATTAAAGTTAACTTTATGAAAAACTAAACTATTTTACGGCACTAATTTATTTATGCACTTTTTTCTGATTTTTTTTTGCTTTTTAACATTACTGTATCAGTTTTTACTTTTCTTCGCTTTCTTTTGCCCTTTTAGCTGGAATCGCAACACTTTCACTTTTTATAGGTCTTTTGAAGAAAAACTTATCCAAGGAGGTTTGTCTCTGCCTCCCTTTCAAAATGTTACGGAAATGTGTAAGGCAAGAGTCATTAAAAAAGCTTAAATCTAGCGGGAGCATCTGGAAATTCTCGTAACTTGGCCCATCTAGCGGAACCATCTGGAAATTCTCGTAACTTGGATTTTCTCTCGTATGTAGAGGAAGATTTTTGCTCGAAAGACCTCTCGTATCTCGAGTTTCTCTTAAGTAGAGTAGCTCGTATGTAGAGGTTCTACTGAACTAGACTACCCGTGACCTTTTGTGTCACTCAAAAATTATAACAATAGGTATTGAAATTAATTCACTGAACATGATTGACAGGGATAATTTTAATTGTTGTTTCTTGTTATTAAGGCACGGAAACAGATTATATGGCCCAAGCTTTTGGTATAGTATTCTTAACATGATTCAAGATGCTAAATAAAAATCATTTAAAAGTAAACAAAAAATCATTAATTTCATTATATAAATAAATAACATGTACACAATATGTACACAATAATATACACAAGTTATGTACACAATAAAATATATTTAAAACAAACAAACTTGTAAATTGAAATATTCAATTTATACACCTAACATAAAATAAAATTTTGAGGCATTCACATTTCGTTACATGACATTTGTTACTGCTAGTTAATTGCAGCATGATGGTGCTCCTACTTTAAGCTTTTACTCATGAGCAGGCATTCCAGGAGAAAGAAATTCAGTTAGATAATGAACTGCTTCCTCATCACTAATCACTCTCTTTACTGACTTGTTAGTTCTTTCCTCGGTAAGATATAGCGTAAGAACTTGTTTGTTGATTTTTTCTGCCTGTTCATATTTAAGGGTTGAGAATTGCTCGTTCACAAAACCATTTATTCGTAATAGATAGTACATCCTCAACTCAGGAAAACACCTTTTCAATGATTTCAAATACGCAATATATTCATATGCTCAAATGAAATTAAAATCAACTAACAATACCTACTTGCCATACCTGCGTATTTTCAAAACAAACTTGTCTGTGAAGTTAGCAAATACAGCTTAAAGCCCCATAATTTCGCTTCTGCACTGAATTATCGATCTACTTAGAGCCTATATTTTAAGTTAGGCAAACACAAAGCTAGTGTCAAAGTTTCAGCTCGCTGTCTCATAGTGGCTGAGTTTACTTGTGACAAATGTTTTTGCTTTAAACGTCCATAACTTCACTTCTACATTGAATTTCCAATCAATTCAGAGCCTATATTTTAAGTTAGACATACACAAATTTACTAACAAAGTTTCAGTTTGATATGTCTTATGGTAGCTGAGTTTTACTTGTGACCAAATTTTGCGGACAAACCGACATAAATTTTTCTAAGAGTAGACTCGGTTTTTCTAATGTATGAAACGTAAAGAAAACTTGAAATGAGTCAGTTCTAAGCAATGTACAGACAAAATCATTCCTTTAGTTATACAGACACATCTGCACTGCTATCATCGGCGAGCACGCAAAACACTTGCTACCCTGGCTCCAATTTTGTAAATCTAGTGATAATTTTCTTTTATTTTAACATTATTCAGGTAATAAATAATATATATTTAATTTCAGGTCTCTATCTCAACGGAAAATGGGTGAACAAACAAACAAACACAAACTTTATATATAGTGATTCCACGGAAAATGGGTGAACAAACAAACAAACACAAACTTTATATATAGTGATTCCACGGAAAATGGGTGAAACAGACAAACAGACACAAACTTTATATATAGTGATTCCACGGAAAATGGGTGAACAAACAAACAAACACAAACTTTATATATAGTGATTCCACTGAAAATGGGTGAACAAACAAACAAACACAAACTTTATATATAGTGATTCCACGGAAAATGGGTGAAACAGACAAACAGACACAAACTTTATATATAGTGATTCCACGGAAAATGGGTGAAACAGACAAACAGACACAAACTTTATATATAGTGATTCCACGGAAAATGGGTGAAACAGACAAACAGACACAAACTTTATATATAGTGATTCCACGGAAAATGGGTGAACAAACAAACAAACACAAACTTTATATATAGTGATTCCACGGAAAATGGGTGAACAAACAAACAAAACACAAACTTTATATATAGTGATTCCAAGGAAAATGGGTGAACAAAAAAACAAACACAAACTTTATATATAGTGATTCCACTGAAAATGGGTGAACAAAAAAACAAACACAAACTTTATATATAGTGATTCCACTGAAAATGGGTGAACAAACAAACAAACACAAACTTTATATATAGTGATTCCACGGAAAATGGGTGAAACAGACAAACAGACACAAACTTTATATATAGTGATTCCACGGAAAATGGGTAAACAAACAAACAAACACAAACTTTATATATAGTGATCCACGGAAAATGGGTGAACAAACAAACAGACAAAAACTTTATATATAGTGATTCCACGGAAAATGGGTGAACAAACAAACAAACACAAACTTTATATATAGTGATTCCACGGAAAATGGGTGAACAAACAAACAAACTTTATATATAGTGATTCCACGGAAAATGGGTGAACAAACAAACAAACACAAACTTTATATATAGTGATTCCACGGAAAATGGGTGAACAAACAAACAAACACAAACTTTATATATAGTGATTCCACGGAAAATGGGTGAACAAACAAACAAACACAAACTTTATATATAGTGATTCCACGGAAAATGGGTGAACAAACAAACAAACACAAACTTTATATATAGTGATTAAATATTATGGTGACTATAAATTGGTGAACTTTTTTTCACAATGTTTTGAAAATTATTGAAAAGGATAAAATTTCAATTATGGAAGTGTCAAATGATATCAATAATTTAAAAACCAAAATGATGATAAAGAACAGATAACGCTTATCTTCCATTAATTATTCGAAATGATATCACTAGGATGTAATGGGAAATAATATTTGCGAAAATGATCTTTTTGATCTGGTGTCATTAGCAAAAAAGATATGTAATAAATGAAATTTTGGTTCTAACGTAGTGCAAACTCAGCTACCATAAGACATATCAAACTGAAACATTGACAGTAGATTTGTGTAGGTCTAACTTAAAATATAGGCTCTGAATTGATTGGAAATTCAACGTATAAATCCGTGGTTTCCAACCTGTGGGGCGCGCCCCCCTAAGGGGGCGCGAAGGGCTGCCAGGGGGGGCGCAAGCACTTCATAAATAGAAAAATTACTTAGTTACTAAGTAATTTTTCTAAATACAATTATAAATTATTTCAAATGCTACTTTATTACGTTTTTATTTTATTACGTTTTGCGACATCATACTTGTGTGAATCAGGATTTAGTTCAGTTGCTGTTCTCAAAACAAAATACCGTTCTCGCTTAGTAATAGAAAAGGAATTACGGGTCTTAATTTCATCACATTCTCCAAGATTTGAGAAACTCTGCTCAGAGAAGCAAGCGCAACCATCACACTAGTAAAGATAAGCCTATACGTTCAATCATACATATGAGTACATAATTATGTATTGTATCATTTTTTATCTCTGACTTGTGCCGACTATGACAGTAAATAGCAATATTTAAACCAGAGTGGAGGGGGGGGGGCGCAGGGAACTTATTATTTAATGAAGGGGGGCGAGAATTCAAAAAGGTTGGAAACCACTGGTATAAATGAAGTTATGGACGTTTAAAGCAAAAACGTTTGTCACAAGTAAACTCAGCCACTATGAGACAGCGAGCTGAAACTTTAACAGTAGATTTGTGTATGTCTAACTTAAAATATAGGCTCTGAATTGATTGGAAATTCAACGTAGAAGTGAAGTTATGGGCGTTTAACACAAAAATGTTTGTCACAAGTAAACTCAGCCACCATAAGACATAGCGAGCTGAAACATTGACACTGAATTTGTGTAGGCCTAACTTAAAATATGGGCTCTAAATAGATTGATAATTCAGTACAGAAGCGAAGTTATGGGGCTTTAAGTGTATTTTCCTAACTTCACAGACAAGTTTGTTTTGAAAATACACAGGTGTGGCAAGTAGGTATTGTTAGTTGATTTTAATTTCAATTGAGTTTATGAATATATTGCGTATTTGACATCATTGAAAAGGTGTTTCCCAGAATTGATGATGTACTGTCTATTAAGAATGTATAGTTTTGTGAACGAGCAATTCTCAACCCTTAAATATGAACCGGCAGGAGAAATCAATAAACAAATTCTTACGCTATATCAAGCCGAGTAAAGAACTTACAAGTCAAGTAAAGAGAGTGATTTGTGATGAGGAAGCAGTTTATCATCCAACTGAATTTCTTTCTCCTGGACTGCCTGCTCATGAGTAAAAGCTTAAAGTAGGAGCACCATCATGCTGCAATTAACTAGCAGTAACAAATGTCATGTAACGAAATGTAAATACCTGCCTGAAGAAGAACACAAAAGTGTTCGAAATGTTCTGTTTATACGATTAAATTTTTATATGTGGAGACCATTTCATTAGGTTTTTACCCTACAAAAAACATTGGTTGTCTACAAATGTGGAAACAGAAAAAGAATGGACGGAGTTATTCATTCATTTTAAATAGTATAATATTCTTTCATATTGTTATTACTACTGAGGTTAGTATGATTTATATTAGAAATAGGTAAAACCGTCAAACCTCGTAAGATGATCCTGGAGTTGGAGCGCTTTCGGACGTTGTCCATCTTCGATTGCAACAAACCTACTACAGTAGATGGACAACGTCCGAAAGCGCTCCAACTCCAGGATCATCTTACGAGGTAAGACGATTGTCTTATTATTTATTATTATATTTATTTATAAATTTAATAATATATAATTTATATATATATATATATATATATATATATATATATATATATATATATAACAGATTCAATAATATATCGACCGTTTGATAGAATAGGTGTGTTCTCTAATCGGGGTTCGATCAATTTTCCAGGATAAAAAATCAAACTCTCGTTCGAACGTTTCGGTTTTATTTAAAACCTTTTTCATATGCAGAAGTAAGAATTTTTTAACTAAGACAATGAAATTTACATTATTTAAAGGAACACCAATGTAAATTTCATTTTCATAGTTAAAAAATTCTTACTTCTGCCTATGAAAAAGGTTTTAAATAAAACCGAAACGTTGGCAACGAGAGTTTGATTTTTTATCCTGGAAAATTGACCGAACCCCGATTAGAGAACACACCTATTTTATATATTTATCATTATATTTCTAATATAATATTCTTTATCAAAATATTTTTAAAAATTGGTAAAAATCGTGAAATTACGTAAAAAAACCCGTAAAAAAAAGCAAAAGAACGTGTTTTTTTTTCTAGTATCAATAAAATATGTACAACTCAAAAAAAACGCAGTTCAACATTAAAACCTATATTAGGTGTAAAATATAATTTGAGCAATTCATGTGAAATATTTCACGAGGTTTTAATAAATGATCCGAATCTATTGCAAAGTATTCACTCAGATCAAAAACATGACTAAAGAATGAAAATCATAATTTTTTTTAAATAAAAAAAAATCTAATTTGGTTTAAAATTATGATGATCAAATTATTATTTTTATAGTTACCAATAATTAATAAATAAATATATTTTTGTTCAAATATATGAAGGTATACAATAAAATAGAAGTGTATTTAGGTAGCAGACCTTCATTAAGGTATACATAATTACATTTTTTACCTATTTCCTTCCTTGCGCATTTATTTAAAACCTATGAAAAAGGTTTTAAATAAAAACCGAAACGTTGGCAATCAGAGTTTAATTTGAACCTGAAGAACTGATCGAGTCCCGATAAACTTTAGTTTTGTATATATATATATATATATATATATATATTAAAACCTATGCCTATTTCAATGAAATAGCCATAGGTTTTAATAGAACTTGTATCAATGAAGGGCTGCTCCCCAAATATACGAATATATATATATATATATTCCTGTGTGTGTATAACAGGAATTGCAACCTGCCAGTTTAATTGTTTATATTTATATTTTGTTAGTCGAGTGAAAAAATTTAGTTTTTGTTAAAAAATGTTAAATAGTTTAAAATAGTATGTGTTCAAAAATCACCCAGTAGATGGTCGAAGAAGACCGAAACGTCGGTAAAAATAAAAAAAAAATGGACAACAAAACATATGGTGAGTTATTACACCTAGTTCCCAAAGAAATGAAAGTAAGACTTCGAGATTTGGAAAAGAAATCCAGAAAACTAATTAAGACAAAAGTGGGCAGAAAATTTAATCTCACATATATATATATATGTACACGAGTTCAAAATTTAAGAAGAGTAACACACAGAGAAAGGAAACACACTTACAGACTCAAATTTTCGGGTAATCCGTCTTCAGGAGAAAAGAGAAAGCGAGACCAAGCACGTTGTAGACGCAACGGCAAGTAAGTAAAGATATATATATATATATATATATATATATACCATGATAAACGAAAAACGGTCCGGCAGGACAAATAACAATTAAAATAAGCAGTGACACATAAACAAAAACACAACAAAGACTCACTTTTCAATATTTCGACCGTAATGGCGGTCGTCCTCAGGAGAAGAAGTGAATTGACGGAGGGACGACAGTCAATATATATATGTTTTTATATATATATATATATATATATATATCTTGGATAGCTTTTCCAGCCTTCTTATTGCTTTCTTCCATTTATTGGGTGTAAAATGAATAAGTTCACCAAAAGAACTACTAGTAAAATTCATGTATTTAAGAATTATAAACCATCGTTTCGGTCATCGTAGACCATCTTCTTGGTGTAAAGAAGAAAAAAAATTAAAATTTCTAAACTAAATTTACTGAATAATATTAAATTGTACTGAAACTTCAAGATAAACAAAACAGTATTCAGTAAAGAATTATACATGACTTCTAATTTTATACATGATAATCAACTTGTGTTTTGTTTATCTTGAAGTTTCAGTCAATTTAATTTTATTTAGTAAGTTTAGTTTAGAAATTTAAAATTTTTTTTTTCTTCTTTACACTCTGAAGATGGTCTATGATGACCGAAACGTTAGTTTATAATTCTTACAATAAATGAATTCTACTAGTAGATCTTTTGGTGAATTTATTCATTTTACACTCAATAAATGGAAGAAGGCAATAAGAAATCATTACTTGTGCAATCCGTAATTCTGTGGTATTTACTCATTCTGAGGTAAAATGGATAAACCAACAAACCAACACAAAGTGTTCGAAACGCGTTGAATAAAACTTCATTTGTGTGGAGACTTTTGTTGGTTTATCCATTTTACTTCAGCAATAAGAAATGCTCAAGAAAGGAAATAGGTAAGAAATTTAATAAAAAATATATAAAAATAAATTGTAATTCTCATTTTGTCCTATTTGTCTCAATGAAAATGTCACTTTAAACAAAACAATATTTTGTATATTATATATATTCGCCTACATACGAGGTGTGTAAATAAAGTAGTGAGACTGATTTTTTTTAAAATTTTCTATTCAAATATAATTACAATGTGATATTGTCACCTTCAAAATAGTTCCCTTCGGAAGCCACACAGCGCTGGAGACGGTCCTTCCAATCATTGTAGCATTGCTGGAACTCGGATTCTGGAATGGCCTTCAGCTGGTCGGTTACAGCAGTTTGTATGTTTTGTAGTGTCCCGAAATGAGTTCCCTTGAGGTGATTTTTCAATCTCGGGAAGAGGAAAAAGTCACAAGGACTCAAGTCTGGTGAATAAGGAGGCTGAGGAGCAACAGGAATGTTTTTACTGGCCAAAAACTCGTTTATTGAGATGGCAGTGTGACAGGGCGCGTTGTCGTGATGCAACACCCACTTGTCTTTGATGTTGATTTGATGATGATTCAAATTCAACTGTTCCCCGATCATTCTGACTGTCAAGCATCGATCTGAACGCACAAGGTTCCGTACTCTGTTGACATTTTCATCGGTGTTTGCACTTGAAGGCCTTCCGCTTCGTGGTTCATCTTCAATCGACTCTCTTCATCTGAAAATTCCTTAAACCACCGAAAAATCTGTGCCCTTGATAAAACACGTTCTTTATAGGCCTCCTGAAGTTTTTCAAAAGTTTCGGTTGCATTAAGTCCAAGTCTGAAGCAAAATTTGATTGCACACCGCTGCTCAACTTTGAGGTCACTCATTTTTAAAACGCTCAAGAAAAAACCATTTCACGAAAACCAACGCTACGGACAAACAAATGACTGTGGCGAGTTCAGATTCATACTGGAGGCGCATCACACGTGCACCTGACGCTACTCAAGGCCACGCGTCTCCAGCGTTGCCAGATCGAAAGCGACGTTGCCAGTCTCACTACTTTATTTATACACCTCGTATATATAATATATATATATATAAAGGTTTCACATAAACACGTGAAATAACAATCAATGATCAAAACCACAATAAGAAATGGGAAAACAAGACTAAGATCTTTCAATCGTAACAAGCTGTCTTCGTCTGAGTCAAAAACCCAACTGAAACACTAGATGCACAAACATCATGGTGAGGGGTTGAGAAGAGTGGGAGGGAAGAGTGGTATTTTAAAAGGGTGTAAAGTGTAGGAAAGGACTAATGTCCAGGGAGGTATGTTTGGGGAAACAAAGGAGTACAAAATCGTTTCCAGGATGAATCTTCAATTTTTATAGGTATACTAGCTTATCTAACCGGCTTTGCCTAAGACACAATTTAATTCCAAATTTAATAATAAATTACATATAACGAAAACAATTTCAATTTTCTATAGTTCCGTTACACTTAACTATTTTTTTTAAAAAAAAAGAAATTAATACAGAACTTAAATTATAGATTAAGTAAAAAAAATATAATCTAACACTGATTATAAATTGCACGCATTGTTTAATACAATTGGTAGTTTATAGATTAGATTAAACAAATAATAAAAGAATATTTTTTGTTGAACAATACAATAAGAAAAGTTAAAAGAAGTTTTAGCTCTAATTACCTGTTAAATATAATGACACGTATTTTAAACCCACAAATCATTTCAAATAGGAGACAGTTAATTGATGAGGCTAAACCATATCACATTACATTTCATTCAATAATTTCAATTTGAAGACTTCACACAGTTTTAAATGTTTAATTTAAATTATATCAGTTAACAAAATTGTCTCTTGAAAGTTTGAATAAGAATATTTTGATGAAATATTATTTCTTTAGGAAGAAGCAGTATGTTGAAAAGTGTCAGTTGAGTGCTAAATGATAAATTCTGCCTACACTTTTCATTGTGTTAAGAATTATGTTTATGCATACAAATAAATACAGTAATTAAGTGTTATATATATACATTATGATTTAAATATTTTTTGATAAATAATGTTTATGCTGTATATATTCCCTTATAAGTTTTACTGATTTAGACATAGATCTGATCATAAACATCTAGTTAGTTATCATTGATATATAATAACTTATCTTTTTGCTTATATGGAGAAGGGGCCGGATACTAATTACTAATAATTTAATAATAACTAAATATTTTAAACAAACGAACTAATCAATCAGATATAAATAAGCAAACCTTACATCCATTAAACTTTAACAAAAGACTTTAATTGCACTTTAGCCAAAAGATTTGATTATGGTTGAAATACAATCATTATTATTCATAACAATATCATGAATACTTAAAGTTAATAACTTTCTTTAATGCTTAAAACAAGTTAAACCAATTAGATATGAAAAGTTAATGGTAAACTATTGCTAATAACTAAAGCTTTGATAAAGTTAATGACACATATTAAATAACAATAACTGTCTTTAATATCAATCTGAAAACAATAATAAAATTTCTGGTACCTGGATATTTCCAATTGAACAAATCATGCGGAAATATTAGAAGCTGGTCATAAAGAATAACCTTCCGGCTGCCGCTATTACCAATTAAGTCAAAATGTAAACAAACAGGTTATAAAGCAAACCTTACCTAATATGATATATCTTAATATATATTTTCGTAGTGTCTTGTTTATATATCTGTTTGTTCTCTATAGAAATCAAAACTACTGGACCAATTGGGCTGAAACTTGGCATGGGAGGTCTTTGGGGGTAAATGAACAAAACTAAGGGGGTACAAGAGGCAATCCCCCAAGTTATGGTGCAATAACTTCTAATTATGGTGAAATACCAGATGAAAATGGTGCAATTCTTTGAAAAATAAAAATAAAATAAGAACAATGTTTAGACTAAATTTGGAAAGGTATATAAAGGACATTTCAATTTACAAAAGTAACAGTATTAATTTTGTAAAATAAAGTTGTGTTATATATATATATATATATACTTTTTTGATGAAAATACGATCCGAAATGGACAAATACAGTTCAATGTACATAAAGAAACGTAGAGAAATTAAAAACACACACTTACAGTCTCTAATTTTCGGTTGAACCGTCTTCAGGAGAGATAAGAAAGGGAAACCAAGCGCACTGATACAGAGACGTGGTAAAGGGCAGGATGTCTTTATCCCAAGAATTCCAGTCATTCCAACAGATGTTCCGTTCAATTTCAAGCGTCTACAATTTCCCGTCAAACTAAGTTTCGCAATGTCCATTAACAAATCGCAAGGACAAACTCTTTCAGTTGCTGGCTTGCATCTGCTTGAACCATGTTTCTCTCATGGACAGTTATATGTAGGATGTTCAAGAGTTGGCAGTTCCAAAAATTTATACATCCTTGCACCAGAAGATAAGACAAAAAATGTTGTTTATCATGAAGTACTCTGATATGTTTATTATGATTTGATAGAATAAATATTAACTTAAATTCTTCCTTCTTAAAGCTCAAACCTAAACCTGACAAAAATTAAATGTTTTTTGTATCAGAATTTTAGTTGGGATTAAACCTCAATAATGGAATGTGTCTCTGTTTATAAGAAACTTAATTTGTTAACATGTTATGAAGTTTTGTTTTGTTAGAAAATATGTTGTACTGTTATAGAATTTCTGATAGAAATATATACTTAGAAGTTTAGATTCTTTGCTTCATTCAATACTTAGCCATAATTTCATTATTTTCTTATTTTGTCCCAGGCAACGCCGGGTAGTTCTGCTAGTATGATATATTTAGGATATTTGTTCGGGAACAACTAGAACCCCAACTCTGATTTTAAAAAAAAAAAATCCAAAAACTTTCCCAGGGAAATACCTAATAATTTCCCAAATTTTCACGGCGATTGTATGTATGGGTTTTGAATCCATCGAGTACATACACAACACATTTATTTGTATATATATATAGATATAATGATAGTAATTCATTAAATAATTTCAAATTTTTTCATTAGACCTCTAACCGTCAATTTATTTCAATTGATTCACTAAAAAAAATGTAAGTCAATGTTTAAGTCAATGTAAATAAATCTGAGATATATCTAAACAGTCCAGGATGAATTGAAGTGTTTACAGGTTTTTTGTCCTTTGCCATAATTGGAATATTATGAAATTTTATTGTTAATTGTTAATTTCATGTTTAAATTGTTGATAAAATTTCATTGCTCTATATCAGTGGTTCTCAACGTGGTCCACATGGACCCCCAGGGGTCCACAGAGGATTACTGAGGGTCCATGAGGAAAGTAGTATTCTGAAGGTCCATGACACGTGGTTAGGGATCTATGTTAAGTTTAAATGAATTTATCAGCAAACCAAAAATAAATCAAAGCGTAGTAAGCTTTGGCTGTACAATATTCAAACATAATGAAAATATAAGGCCTAATATCCTCGTCAGTATGTTAAAATGTTCCAAAGTTTTAAAATTTTCTATTGCACTTCTCTTTATGGTACATTCAAAATTGATTCTGTTACAATTTATTTCAGGGTACTTTATAAAATGTTAATAAAGAAATATTTTGTTATTGTTTTAAAAACATTTTTGTATTTCGGCATGCGTTGTAGATGTAATGAAATTATTTCATAATTAACGATATTCATTTACCTAAAAACAAATATTTATTTATAAATTCGTATAATTATGTTTTTTAAGTATCCGGGGGGAGTGGGGATCCACAAGTAGCTTTTAGGGAGTCCACAAGTAGCTTTTAGGGGGTCCAAAAGTAGGTTTTAGGGGGTCCACAAGTAGCTTTTAGGGGGTCCAAAAGTAGCTTTTAGGGGGTCCAAAAGTAGGTTTTAGGGAGTCCACAAGTAGCTTTTAGGGAGTTCACAAGTAGCTTTTAGGGAGTCCACAAGTAGCTCTTAGGGGGTCCACAAGTAGCTTTAAGAGGGTCCACAAGCAAACAAAGGTTGAAAACCCCTGCTCTATACTCAGCAATTTAGCGTTAAAAAAACATTTTCTGGAAACATAAAATGTACCACATCACCCCTTTGGTTGAGGAATTTTGAAGAAAAAAAAACCCTTAATTATTCTCCGCATAGTGCCCTATTTTTGGATATCATTTCATATTGATCTGTAAAAGGAAACATCTTGTAATAATGATATTGACTCTAATTAATTTAAGAGTTTTTTTTTTAAAAATAAAGCCATTTGTGTTTTAAACAACTGCACTTTTTTAGGCAAATCAGAATTGTTGGTGTTAAAACTACAAATACACTCGTATCTTGGTGTTTGAACGACTTTGAAATCGATGAATGTAATTCGAAGAGAAATATAGAGAAACTAGCAGAACTACCCGGCGTTGCCCGGGACAAAATAAGAAAATAATGAAATTATATTCCCCTGCTATAATTATAGTAACTTCATTACAATCTGGAGCATTATATCTTCGAGAATGCTCCCCAGCTGGTCTTTTGTCAGCATCGATTAATATCTTCATATCGGGAGTTGGATCATATTCTAAAGCATACTTAAAGCTTTTCACATAGATGTTCTCTTTATGAAGCATTTTTTGTAAATCATCTATCAGATCTTGCCTAGTCACTGCATTGAGTCTAGATCTTGTTTCGGCCTGTTTTTTCATATCACTGATAAAATAGATTTGTAGAAATTTAGGTTCTTCTCCTTGAAGTGGCAAAAGGGATCCAACCCTGTGATAAACTTGCCCTTGAATCTTGAATGTAGGCATAAATCCAGGTTCATGCACTTCTTTAGCTCCAAAAGAAGTCATTTGAAAAGCATTATTGTATTTTTGAATATTTTTTAGGAAATGTTGTGATTCTGGACTGTTACCAAGGAGAAGATTATTCAAAGGTTCTGGAGGAACAGATGGTAACTTAAGTTTCACTTTTCCACCTTTACAACACATTCCTAGAGTTTCATTCTTCCACTTTTTTGCCTCACAGAATTGACAAATGGTGTTCATGCCTTCAATTTTTATAACGAATTCTTCACAGTAGTCATAGCTTGGATCATATGAGTATGCACATAAATGCCATTGATCAATATTACCATATCGTTGATTTGCCATTCTTGCTTTCTTCTGTTGAAGATTTTCTGTTCTTTCTTCTGCTGATGCTCCTCTAATCCTCCGAGTGTCTCTTAATCTTTGATCCATGAGTCTTTGTGACCTCTGCTGGTCTGATTCTTGCAGGAGTTTTTGAGACTGCCTTTCTTGCATATCCTGTAATCTATTTGTTCTTTGTGCTGTTGATTCTAATTCCAGTCTATGTATTTGTCCCACACTCAAATTTTGAAGTCGTTGCGATCTTTGTTCATCTGACTCTGTTGCTAATTTATGAGCTTTTCTTTCTCTGTCATCCTGAAGTCTTTGTGATCTTCTTTCTGAAGTTTCATTTTGACGAAGAGATGCTGTTCGTTCCCTTTGTTTGGCAAGTCTTTCCAATTTCTGTTCTTCTGTCTCACTTTCTCTTTGCTTCTGCATTCTAACTGCTGCAGGAGATTTCGTAAAAGTAGATTTTTTCTTGGGTGGCATTGTTGATAAGTACTTTTTTCTTTAAATCACTAAACAAAACAGAGATGTACACTCACTGTAAACAAAAGTAATACTGTTACTTTTGTAAATTGAAATGTCCTTTATATACCTTTCCAAATTTAGTCTAAACATTGTTCTTATTTTATTTTTATTTTTCAAAGAATTGCACCATTTTCATCTGGTATTTCACCATAATTAGAAGTTATTGCACCATAACTTGGGGGATTGCCTCTGGTACCCCCTTAGTTTTGTTCATTTTCCCCCAAAGACCTCCCATGCCAAGTTTCAGCCCAATTGGTCCAGTAGTTTTGATTTCTATAGAGAACAAACAGATATATAAACAAGACACTACGAAAATATATATATAGATTATGCCCCTAGCATTAGAACATAATTTTGAAACTCGAAGAGTCGTACAGTCGAATATTGTCAAGGGTTGTTTAATAGAGACTTCTACAATATTTAAAAAAAATAATAATAAATAATGTCCGTATATTATCTGACTGAACAGATTATCCCATTTCTTCATTACTTATGCAATCTGTTATCGTGTAGTATTTACTCTTATTGCATGATTTCCAAAGTTACGTATCCACACAAAAAAAGCTTAATTTGGAAAACTAACAACACGTTTCAAACACTTAGGGTTCTTCTTCAGGTTTACATCTGTACTCTTGAAAATCGATCTATGAGAGTTGACTCGCAAAAGTGCAGTTGTAAACCTGAAGAAGAACACTTAAGTGTTTTCCTGTTCCTAATTAAGACGAGGTCGAAATATTGAAGTGAGTTGTATGTTTTATGTGTTCTTTTCTTGTAATCGTTGATACTCGTAGATATGAGATAATTTATTTTAAATGTATATACGCGTTAACAAGCTCGCAAACTTATTTGCATAAAAACCTTAAATAAACCTGTACTACGAGTATTAGTCCCTGTTTGTGATTAACCCCTTTGAGTAGGGCGGTAAAACTAGATCAACTGAACTGCAACCTCCTTCTGTTTTACACCTATACAGTTTTATTTAAAAAAAAAAAATTAAATAACATGAATGAAAAGTAGTAATGTATACAAATATACACAAATCATATATTTTACTTTACTATTTGCAAATTAAGTAGTAAAACATAAGTTTTTACCTGGGATTTGTCTAATTAGAAGGCGACCCCCCACACAAGGTCTTTCAGTTTTCGGACTACACAGTGCCCTTGAGGGCTCAGTCGTCCCCCTCGAGGAGGGTAGTTCCCGTTACCCCGGGATCAGGGGTTGCTACTTTTGGATTCCCCTCTGGGCTCCGTTTTGGGTGCCTGGATTTTTGATATTAAATGAAGGGATATAAAATCCCTTGTCGGCTAAAAGCCACCTGGATGATAATAGGATAGGAGGAGAGCTTGTCTCGCTCGCTTGATATATAGTGCATGAAAAGGGAGGGTTTACCATTCACACCCATCGAGAGGTCCTTCAGAGCCATCAGAAGCAACTACCAGTATTCCAGCCCACTTATCTGAGATCGTGGTCCGTTCCTACTTGGTAAAGGCTTGGGGTCTAGCTCCCCTGGTATGCTATGCAGGCATCCGCCCGAGAAGAGACTGCTCCTCACACAGCGACCCGAAGGTCTACCCAACCTGGGTGAGAACCACAGCCACTACGAGTCCAACCTCAATGGTGGCTGGAGAGAGAAATCCCCCTCCAGGGGCTTACCACCACCCGTAGTACAGAGTTATTTTAAGAGTTTCAGATCAAACTCCGGACCGAAGTCCTACTGAACCCGCTCAGCACAGGTAGGGTCAGTGGCCCTTGTTGCCTCATATGCATTATTACGCCGGTACAGCTATGGAAAAAACTGCACGGCCTCAGAGAGGCACCTTTTTTGCCCTGGTTCAAGAACCATGTGGAAATTTAAGACATACAACCTGCGAAGGAGACTGCATGTCCCCACTACGGGCACTGGGATTTGTCTAATTAGTTAAAAGTGAGAGGATAATGCGACTAGGTTTAGATTACCTTTGAAAGCAAAAGGTCTACTTGCTAAACTCTATAATACTAGCCCTATTACACAGATTAGACCTATTCTACAACAAGGCCATTAAGGAAGTTAAGGTGTTCATTAAGTTAAGTGTTCGAAACACGTTGTTAGTTTTCATATTAAACTTTTTTTGTGTGTGTAAAGATGTATTTTTTTTTATTCTGAGGTAAAATGGTTAAAGAAACAAAAGTCTCCACACAAAATAAGTTTTATTCAACGTGTTTCGAACACTTTGTGTTCATCATCAGGAAGACTCCAAGGATGTGGTGCTTATGGGTTGGTCCAGTGAAAATAATCAATGTATTTTTTTTTTTTAATTCACCAATATGTAAGGGCAAATCGTCTAAACCAGTGTTTCCCAAAGTGGGCGGTACCACCCACTTTGTGTTCATCATCAGGAAGACACCAAGGATGTGGTGCTGAAGGGTTGGTCCAGTGAAAACAACCAATGTATTTTTTTTTTTTAATTCACCAATATGTAAGGGCAAATCGTCTAAACCAGTGTTTCCCAAAGTGGGCGGTACCACCCACTTTGTGTTCTTCATCAGGAAGACACCAAGGATGTGGTGCTGAAGGGTTGGTCCGGTGAAAACAACCAATGTATTTTTTTTTTTTTAATTTACCAATATGTAAGGGCAAATCGTCTAAACCAGTGTTTCCCAAAGTGGGCGGTACCACCCACTTTGTGTTCATCATCAGGAAGACACCAAGGATGTGGTGCTAAAGGGTTGGTCCAGTGAAAACAACCAATGTATTTTTTTTTTTTAATTTACCAATATATAAGGGCAAATCGTCTAAACCAGTGTTTCCCAAAGTGGGCGGTACCACCCACTTTGTGTTCATCATCAGGAAGACACCAAGGATGTGGTGCTAAAGGGTTGGTCCAGTGAAAACAACCAATGTATTTTTTTTTTTTAATTTACCAATATATAAGGGCAAATCGTCTAAACCAGTGTTTCCCAAAGTGGGCAGTACCGCCCCCCTGGGGGCGGTGCTTTGATATCGCGGGGGGGGGGGGGGGCGGTAATGCAAAAAGGAACGGGGATTCTATTTCCAAAAATTGAAAATGTTCATGCAATATAATTTCTAAATTTAGGTGAAAACACAACATGTAAACTTCTAGGAAAGGGTTTCTAAAAATTATTTGTTTTGATAATTCATTTTTATGTTAAAAGTATATATTTCCTTCATCATTGTCACTGGTAATGTTACATTTACATTGTTGTGACTATGTAAAATAAAAATTAAAAAAAAATGTTAAAAGTATATTTTCACCTAAGTTTCTTTTATTGTGTATTAATTCCTTTGCATAATTATGCCATGAAACAATACATCTATTGGATTCTAAGTAAATATTCGATTAGGTATTATTTTAATTTAATTATTAAAATGTTACTTATTTGGTTATTTAGTCTTAGGAATCTGATTATTATTCAAGGGTGTTGAGTTATAGGTTTATGGACCCAAGGGGGCGGTTACTCCAAAAAGTTTGGGAAACACCGGTCTAAACCCTAGTAAGAAAACAGAAAAAAGACTAAGATCTTTCAACTGAAACTTTGTTGTATTTGTTAAAGTCAAACTGATGACTGCCGGAAAAAACTTACAAAGACTGCATGTTTCGTTTGAAAGATCCTAGTCATTTTCTGATTTCTTACTGGGATTTAGACGTTGATTTACCCTATATATAAATACCATATTTATATCGGGTGATTACAATAATTACGTATCCACACAAAAAAAAAGTTTAATATGAAAACTAACAACGCGTTTCGAACAATTTGTGTTCTACTTCAGGTTTATATTTAAAAAAAATATATATATACATATCTGTAAGCTTTAAGGACAACAGAATCAATTATTTGAAATTGAATGTTATATATGAATCATTTGTTGTGCAATCCGTAATTGTGTGGTATTTATTCATTCTGAGGTAAAATGGATAAACAAACAAAAGTCTCCACACAAAATTAAGTTTTATTCAATGCTTTTCGAACACTTTTTGTTCATCATCAGGAAGACACTATAATACAAATTATATCTAATTAGTTACAAAATTAGAGTGAAATAATAACATTCAATTAAGAGAGAATTCAAGACAATACCCAAGGATGTGGTACTGAAGGGTTTGTGTTCACTAGACCAACCCGTCAGTACCACATCCTTGGGTATTGTCTTGAATTCTCTTAATTGAATTATATTATTTCACTCTAATATTTGTAACTACTTAGATATAATTTGTATTATAGTGTCTTCCTGATGAAGAACACAAAGTGTTCGAAACGCGTTGAATAAAACTTCATTTGTGTGGAGACTTTTGTTTGTTTATCTATATATTAATGTTGAATTACACTATTAAAGTTTTAAACAAAGGAATGAGTATGAAAAATGACTTAATTAAGCCTGAACCTTAATCAAACATGACAGTATAGAATTAATAAGTGATAAAGATTTTTAATTACCTGAATTCTTGAGATGTTGATGGACGGGAGTGACCTGGAAGGACTGGGTTCTTCAAAGGACTGAGTTCTTCAAAGTCTCGGCAGGTATATTTACCTAACTGTACATTAGAACATAGCTGTTTTGTAAGAGGAACCTGTTTTGATCGCTGTGCACCTTAGCTTTCCAGCCATTACACCAAAAGATCAAATCAGGCCGACGATTAAACGTGTTGCCCTTTTGTCACCTCCAAGTTTTGCCACCCAAAACTTGGGGTGTCCGAGGTGGACCTCGCGGAGGCGGGCACCACGATTCTACGTCGCGCATTAGACCAAGAATTAAATTAAATAATTCACGCAATTGTATTGTACCAGGGGGGGGGGGGGGCGAAAACAACAAAAACGGCAGTTATAACTCTGGTATAAGGTGGCTCATTTACCTCACTACCAAACATTTTAACGGTGGGCTGCAATGGCTCTCTTTTTCCTTCCCACCTCGTGGATGAACTCGAGGTATGCCTTCACGCTTTTACCTTAAAACGATACCTCGTAAAGCTTGCTTGCCTCTTTTCCAACTATCGCCTCGACCTTTGTCCTTTCATAGTCATATCTGGGGCACTCCTCAATCAAATGCTGGACTGTCTCAGGGCTCCACCCACAGAGACACGTGGGATCCTCCACTCGCTTGAAGTGGTGTAGATAACTGTCCCCATGCCCTGTGAGCACCTGAGTCGTCCAGTGGTCGATGAACTCATCTCCAGACGCCAGCCTCGCGTCGATGGTTGGAAAAAATCGATGTGTCCATCGACCAGTGGTTCCCTGGGACCACCGCTCCCTCTAAGAGGAACCATTGACGAAAGGCCAACGAGATTTTCCGTGCAATACTGCACGTTTGAGTCAGGCAGTTCTAAGCCCGTTTTGATCTTCGCGTTCCTCGGTATTTTGTGTCATAACCCCTTAGTCAAGCCAGGCCGCCTTGTTGACAAGTTACCCTTTAGTCACCTCCATTGAAAGCATGGAGGTGCCCGAGGGCACCTCAACCAATGCAATGCTAAGCACGAATTCTGACAGTTACTCCGCAAAACGGTACCTAGCTAGGTCAAGAGTAATAGACAAACTAAAGCCCAGGTAACATGCGGAGATAATTACTGATAAGGTACTCAAAATTCCCTTACCAGTTGCACTTTAACTAGAGAACACATATAACGAAGACATATAAATACACAATCAAGACTAACTCAACTTATCAATACGCCTCAAGGTACTAAAATATTCCCTCGAGGTGGAAACTAAACAAACTTATAACTAAGAAACATTCAGTACTAAAAGACTAAAAACTAATATAATATCTGACAAGGTACTCGATATTCCCTTATCGGTTGATTAAACTAAAGGACACAGGACATATAAATAAACATAAAGAACGAGCACAACTTACGTTAAATATATATATATAGTTCAATAAATATATAGTTCAATATAGACAAAGAAACATAGATAAATCAAAAGAACACACTTATAGTCTCTAATTTTCGGTTTGAACCGTCTTCAGGAGGAGATAAGAGAGGGAAACCAAGCGCACTGGTTCAGAGACGGTTGGGGACCGTCTCCAACCGTCTCTGAACCAGTGCGCTTGGTTTCCCTCTCTTATCTCCTCCTGAAGACGGTTCAAACCGAAAATTAGAGACTATAAGTGTGTTCTTTTGATTTATCTATGTTTCTTTGTCTATATTGAACTATATTTGTCCGTTTTGGATCGTATTTCCAACGAAAAAGTATATATATCATAAAAAGGATAAATCGGGATGCGGTCAGTTTCTTCCACTTCCAATCAAACTCTCATTGCCTTGATTGGAAGTGGAAGAAACTGACCGCATCCCGATTTATCCTTTTTATGTTACACATCTGTCCCACGGTCGACAATTCATTAGTGATTTATATATATATATATATATATATATATATATAAAATGAAAGGTCCGTGTGGACAATAAACACTTTAACACATAGAAAAGAACACAGAAAGACACTACAGAACTCACTTCGAAATATCGAAGTGAGTTCTGTAGTGTCTTTCTGTGTTCTTTTCTATGTGTTAAAGTATATATATATATATATATATATATATATATATATATATATATATATATATATATAACAAGGTATTTATGTTTAAATAAATTGGGATTGAGTCAAAGTTAATCATCAAAAGATATAAAATATAATTAATAGAAAAATACATAGTACATAAATAATATAAAAAAAATTGACATTTGTTCCTTTTACAATATTCTGTTAATGTCGTATCAATAGTAAATAAAATATTAAAATACATTAGGAATCATATACCTGAGAAATCCTTTCTAACAAATGGTATTGAAGACTATGATTTCTTTGACACATCGGTCAAAGGAAAAAGTGGTGCTTGAAAAACGTTTGAGCCATCCCACCGGAGCAAGAAGGAATGTTAAGTCCATGACATAGAACTGAGATACCTGTATCGGCAATCTTGCTTGAATATAGAATTGCATAAAATAAAGAGAAAAAATAACAATACAAAAAAAAGAGAAGGAAATGCTAAACACAACGACAAAACAAGAAATATTTCAAAAGTTCTTAACGTAACATTGTCATGATCTGTTTCAAGTTTTAAAAAATATATGATATTTCAGAAGTTCTTAAAGTAACATTGTCATAGTCTGTTTCAGAATTGAGAAATATATGAGATATTTCAAAAGTTCTTAAAGTAACATTGTCATGGTCTGTTTCAGAATTGAGAAATATAAGAGATATTTCAGAAGTTCTTAAAGTAACATTGTCATGATCTGTTTCAGAATTGAGAAATATAAGAGATATTTCAGAAGTTCTTAAAGTAACATTGTCATGGTCTGTTTCAGAATTGAGAAATATAAGAGATATTTCAGAAGTTCTTAAAGTAACATTGTCATGATCTGTTTCAGAATTGAGAAATATAAGAGATATTTCAGAAGTTCTTAAAGTAACATTGTCATGGTCTGTTTCAGAATTGAGAAATATAAGAGATATTTCAGAAGTTCTTAAAGTAACATTGTCATGGTCTGTTTCAGGTATTAAAAAATATATGAGATATTTCAGAAGTTCTTAAAGTAAGATTGTCATGGTCTGTTTCAGAATTGAGAAATACAAGAGATATTTCAGAAGTTCTTAAAGTAACATTGTCATGGTCTGTTTCAGGATTGAGAAATATAAGAGATATTTCAGAAGATTTTTTTTTCATTGTGGTTATTTAATCTATATATATATATATAGCTTCAGCTACTCAAAGGGACTACTTCTACCCGATGACGACGTATGTCGAAATATCGTTGTGAGTCTTTTTTGAAAAACAAATAAAAACACACATACAAAAAAGACTCACAACGATATTTCGACATTCGTCATCATCGGGCAGAAGTAGTCCCTTTGAGTAGCTGAAGCTAATTCCTTGCTTGATATATACATATATACATATATCAATGCTCAAACGACAATATGAAATGGGAAAACAAGACTAAGATCTTTCAACCGTAAGAAGCGGTCTTCGTCAGAGTCAAAAACCCAACTGTGACTGACGAAGACCGCTAGTTACGGTTGAAATATCGTAGTCTTGTTTTCCCATTTCACATTCTGGTTTGATCATTGATTGTTATTTCACGTGTCTATGTGAAATCTTTATATATATATATATTATACGTACATCATCTTATATACTTTATTTAATATAAAATTATTAAAATCTTCTTAGGTTTAGAATTATAAATATTTTATATATAATTAATATTCACTATATAATCGGAAAGATGATCCAAACTGGATACAATACGAGTTCAAAATCGCAGAAGAGTAGCCACGTAGAATAAAGAAACACACTTACAAAAACAAATTTTCTGGCAATCTGTCTTCAGAAGAAAGGAGAGAGGGAGACCAAGCAAGTTGTAGTAACCGACCTGACAGCTGCCAGTGCTGCCCCTAGCGCTCAGTCTTGAAGTAATAAAAGTTAAGAGAATGTCTTGTCAATTTAAATTTCCTGTCCATATCTTCTCTTAACTTTATTACTTCAAGATCTGACGCGATGTGCAGCACTGACGGCAGCCGTGTCGGTTCCTTGCCGTTGCGTCTACAACGTGCATAGTCTCTTTTCTCCTGAAGACGGATTGCCCGAAAATTTCTGTTTTTTAAGTGTGTTTCCTTACCCTGTGTGTTACTCTTCTTCGATTTGGTACTTATATATAATAAATATTTACTTAAAAAAAGAAAATCATTTTATTTAATTTGAATAAATGAAAATGATATATTTCAACTCACTTTAAATATATCAATTCTGTTAATAGACATCATCAGGAGAGGAAGTGTTGCAGTGAGAAAACAACGGTCAAATGAAGAGTTGGTCACAACGAAAACGATGCTAATACAGGTCGGCAATCACTAATCCGGAAACTTTTGGACCGTTTTTCTAACTGGATTATCTATTTTTCCTAATTAGTGATTGATTAAAGATGCTAATACAGGTCGGCAATCACTAATCCGGAAACTTTTGGACCGTTTTTCTATTGGATTATCTATTTTCCTGATTAGTGATTGCTTAACGATACTAATACAGGTCGGCAATCAATAATCCGGAAACTTTTGGACCGTTTTTCTACTGGATTATCTATTTTTTCCTGATTAGTGATTGATTAACGATACTAATACAGGTCGGCAATCACTAATCCGGAAACTTTTGGACCGTTTTTCTACTGGATTATCTATTTTTCTGATTAGTGCTTGATTTACGATGCTAATACAGGTCGGCAATCACTAATCCGGAAACTTTTGAACTGTGAGGCTACTGGATTATTTTTTTTCCTTATTAGTGCTTGATTAGCCTAGAATACAGAAAACCAAGTAGCTAACCACCATATTCCAAAATTTAAAATACCTCTTATTTGAGTTTTCCGTCAAAATTTTTTTTTCCTAGTTCCTTCAGAAGTCAGCTGAAAATTCAACACTCACTTTCACGCAACTTAAACCTCTTCATCATTACTTGATCAAGTTGTGCACTATATAATTTATTTCATTTTGGTTTCCTTTTTTTAAACATCTGTTTATTCAAGTCACTGTTAGTAAATTCCCTGGAGTTTACAACTTTTCTTTCTGTTTCGTTATATCATTAACTGTTGATGATCCGATGCCATAGAATTGACACACACTTCTCACAGACAAACATTTAACAAGTTTTTTTTCAAAAGTTCAAACTTTTTCGGATATTTTCAAAGGTTTATGTTTACGTTTGTCACTTCTTTAATTCACTAGACCTACGACTGGGGATAGAATAATATTTTTAAGCAAATCTATTGAATTCTACCAATCCTGTCAGTTTCTAGGCTCAGGGCCTTGCTATTGACTTCGTCCCATTAGTGAACCACACTTAACGTTGTAAATGTTACAAGTAATGTGTCATCCACATGTATAACGTATAATTAGACGTAAGATTGTGATAATTTTTGTCGTATTAATTGCCATCTCTCGCATTTGTAAGTAGTGAACTACACTTAACGTTGTAAATGTTACAAGTAATGTGTCATCCACATGTATAATGTATAATTAGACGTAAAATTAAGGTAAGCCCGACTACGTCGGACCTAGTTATGTTACATGGGATCTTCCTTTTACTCCGAAATATCATTCGTACCCAGTGTGACCGTTTCGCGATGTAAAAATACTGCTGCGCGTATAGCATCGAGTTGCCCGCCTCCGCGTGGTCCACCTTGGGCGTTGCCATGTGAACATGGGACGGCTAAAGGGCAAATCGTAAAAAGACAACCTGACGATTTAAAAACGATATGGCTTGGCGCGTATAAAGGTCAAGACAGGTCTAAATTAGGGGTGGATATACCTAGTACTGGCGTCCCCGTCGCAGAGGTGATAATTGTGTCTGTTACACAGTACAAGCTAACAGTACAAGGCAGGCCGACTAAGCATGACTCTTTAGCCCTGCCCATAGACGGTCTTTTGGCTTAGCCGGGCAGGTTTTCTTCGAAAGGGCTTTTGCCCAGCTTGGACCCGTTGGGCGGTACGGGATGGTAGCCTCTCGCTTGCGAGTTTAAAAGGTTTGTCCAACAGAGTGTCTAGCTGGTAGACTTGTGCAGCACCACTTGTGGTTGGGTCTTCCAGGCTGACACTCACCGTCTAAGGCTCTGCGCACGCCTTTACCAAGTCCAAAGGGCACAATCAGGGCGGCGATGTGAGACAGGTGGTGTTTTAGTCGGTATACTGGCTTGCCAGGAGTCCGACACTCCCATTCTAGGGGTGTCCTTGAACATTTCGGGTTTGGGGATACATTTCACCCCCAACCCCCATCGCTATAAAAAAAAAAAATTAAGGTCAGTGGTATTTTTTGCCCCTAGTTCAAAGAACCTGTGGATACATAAGCCCACTAGGGGCGTTGAAATAAAATTTTACATTTTTGTTAGCTTAATCTAACGTAGGACTGACTTATTTTGAGAATTTCGGATCGAACTCCAGACCAAAAGTCCTACTGAACCTGCCTAGCAAGAGATAAGGTCACTTGGCTTTATTAGCCCCGGTTCAATGAACCTATGGTATCATATCCAAGCCAATGTTGCCTGTCACACAGCTGCATGACCTCACTACGGGCTGACAATGATCTTTTTACAAAAAATAAAACTTAAAAATCCCATAGGAAAAGATTGCCATTATTGCAATAAAGCGCCTCTGATTTCTTTATATAGAAAACAGCATCACACTACAGATAGCGGGACAGTAGCGAAAATAGTGCCGGATAACTAATTACCAACCTGCAATAGCCAAACAAGAAAAATAACCAGTAAACGGAAAATCTAACATAAATAGAATTCAAGAAATACATAACAACAACAAAATGATAATAGTTTAAAAAATGAAAAGAAAAAAATCTACTGAGGTTAATAGAAGGGAATAAGCACGATCTTAGGAACCAAATGTGGACTTCTTCAAAAGCCTTTAAAGTGATATATATATATATATATATTGCGTTGAGGTACCGTGTTAAGTATTTGTACTTTAAAGTATTTGTTAAAGCTCTGGCTGTAGGACTTGGTGGAATTATCGTCAATGGTTGATATGTACTCGGAACAATTTCTCTTGGATTTGCAGCTTGCCTTGTTTATCTCCCACGCGCATGCGCCTCGTATAATGAAAGTAATCAAACAATTTACTTCATTTCTACTTATGAATCGCTAAAATGTTTTATTGAAACTATAGTTTTTTCTATGCAAGTAGGGAATAATGAAGGCATTTATTTCCTTAAGTGTTTTTGTTGATTATTGAGAAAATGCCGAAGGAATTAAGGCTGATAAATCCCGAAACATAGCCGAGGGAAACAGGAATTTCAATTCCTGAGGACTATAACTAAATGGGATATAACGCGGGAAACCCAAGAAGATAACTACGTGAAGGAATAACAGCTCAATATTCTCGAGGAGCATACAATATTTTATCTCCAGAAAAAGCTCTATAATAATTTATTAAGTGTTAATCAATATAAAAACAATTAATAATAACTCTTAATAATAAAAAATAAAGGTAGGTTTAAGAAAGCTAAATAAAACAGAGAGGAATAATTAGCTAAAACAGCTGGAATTTAAATACCAGGCTTGCCATCCTAACTCTTCCCGATCTTATTACACTACATATCTAAAAATTGATATCAAAAAAATAATTAGGTTGGACAGCCTGGATTACATCTCAGTTTTTTTTTCATTAATGCCCCGTTTTTAAGTACGATCATTAAATATGTTACATTATTAACGAAAACTAGAGGCAAAAAGTTACTTTCGTCCCTTCTGGAGATAATGGATATACAGGGTGTCCATAAAGTCCATGTGCGTTTTCAAAAAAATATACCCTTATTTGTAGCTGGGATAGAAATGATCTATAAAAAGTATTTGAAAGAAGTAAATCTATATTTTTTAAACTTTATTGAAATTTTATCCACATAACCTCTTCTAAACAACTCTAAATCACGAATTTCCTAACAGATGAATCAGAAGAGGTGGATCATTTAATTCATCTCCACGGTCACCAGACTTGACTCCGTTAGATTTTTCTTATAGGGGTATGTGAAAACAACTGTGTATGCATCTAAATCTTGTTCATTTGAAGATTTGAAAGCTAAAATAACTAATAAGATTTTACGGATTATTGTAAATCAGTTGGCGCATGTTTTCCGTAAACTGCAAAAGCGTATTACCCTCTATATTGCTAATAATGGAGGACTGTGGAAACTAAAAATTATTTTTAAAATAAAACCTTAAAAAATGTAGGTTTACTTCCTTCTAATCTTTTTTACAGTTATTTCTATCGTAAATACGAATAAAGTTATAATTTTTTTAAACTGCACATGAACTTTATGGACACCCTGTATAATAAGAATAATTCGACTCCGGTGATATATCCGCCACTTTGAAAATCATACTTATAATTAAATTGACATTAAATGCAACGCTAATACACGATAAATATATATAAAAAAAAGCTTATTTGGTATATTAATTAATTGAATGGTATAATTAGATTGGTAACTGTATTAGGTAAAGGTGAATTGCAATTTGTGTGCAATATCTTGGTTTTGTTTGGACAAAAAGAGAATAAATTAAAAATCTTCTTGTAGCCATGATCTCTCCACCAAGTGCAAAGCTGCTTGTTCCAACCACAGTCCAGATTGTAGATCAAGCGAGGGAATTCGAATGAGAGAAGGGTGTAGAAGTCTTGATCGCCAAGGTGACCCTGCAAAAGGAATGAGTTAAAAAGGTCACAATCACAAGGAAAACACACTCATTGGAAAATATTCACATTGAAATCTATTCAAATAAACCATCATAATATTAAGTACATTCATCGTAAAATATTCATATTTAAATCTATTCAAATAAACCATCATCGCAAAATATTCACATTGAAAAAAAGATTTCACATAATAACAATCAATGATCAAACCACAATAAGAAATGGGAAAAAACGACTAAGATCTTTCAACCGTAAGAAGCGGTCTTCGTCAGAGTCAAAAACCCAACTGACGGGTTTTTGACTCTGACGAAGACCGCTTGTTACGGTTGAAAGATCTTAGTCTTGTTTTCCCATTTCTTATTGTGGTTTGATCATTTATTCACATTGAAATGTATTTAAATAAACCATCTTAACGACAACATACTCGTCGTAAAATATTCATATTGAAATCTATTCAAATAAACCATCATCGCAAAATATTCACATTGAAAAAAAGATTTCACATAAACACGTGAAATATCAATCAATGATCAAACCACAATAAGAAATGGGAAAACAAAACTAAGATCTTTCAACCGTAACACGCGGTCTTCGTCAGAGTCAAAAACCCAACTGACGGGTTTTTGACTCTGACGAAGACCGCTTGTTACGGTTGAAAGATCTTAGTCTTGTTTTCCCATTTCTTATTGTGGTTTGATCATTTATTCACATTGAAATGTATTTAAATAAACCATCTTAACGACAACATACTCGTCGTAAAATATTCATATTGAAATCTATTCAAATAAACCATCATCGCAAAATATTCACATTGAAATCTATTTAAATAAACCATCTTAACGACAACATACTCGTCGTAAAATATTCATATTGAATTCTATTTAAATAAACCATCATCGCAAAATATTCACATTGAAATCTATTTAAATAAACCACCTTAACGACAACATACTCATCGTAAAATATTCATATTGAAATCTATTCAAATAAACCATCATCGCAAAATATTCACATTGAAATCTATTTAAATAAACCATCTTAACGACAACATACTCATCGTAAAATATTCATATTTAAATCTATAAATAAACCATCGTAGAGAAAACACAATCGTCGTAAAATATTCATATTGAAATCTATTCAAATAACCAATCATAACGAAAACACACTCATCGTAAAATATTCATATTGAATTCTATTTAAATAAACCATCATAACGAAAGCACATTCATCGTAAAATATTCATATTGAAATCTATAAATAAACCATCGTAGAGAAAACACCTCATCGTAAAATATTGGGTGAAGTCACATTACCGGGTTGATTCTACTTAGGGAGTCATCAATTATATCGTACCCAATTTTATTAGTGTTTGATCAGTAACGAATACCTGGCATCATATAGGCTCGGGACCGACAGCTTAACATGTCTTCTACATGAAAAACGAATGATTAACCGCAATTCGAACCTGTATCTATCACTACAAGGTTTTGTAGTACCCTTTAACCAATACTCTAATAAACAGACAAACATATAGTTGATACATTACATTTTAATAAAACTAATATCTTATACAGACCTTGAAAATGTATTTTGAGGTTAACTGGTCAACAAACTTGGCCGATCTCAGTCTTTTATATAAATTGGAATTCCTTATTTTTGTTAAATCCAATAAAACAACTCCAGAATTAATTCCAGGTAGTCCACTGATTGTGTTGTTATCACTAGTTGATAGGGTTTCTTGAAATTGACTTGGCAATCGAGCACAACAAGGTGTACCAACTAATGTTTTCGGATTTTGGTTTCTATAGTTGTATAGAAGATGATAATAAACTGGATCTAGCTCAGGAGCGACTCCAATCAGTGTTGTATTACTGAAACTAAAAAAAAAAATAATCTTTCCAACAAAGGTATCCAAAAACAATAATGTATAAAAAGTCAAGTCTTTTCAGTCGGGTATGAGAATTACAAGTTAGTCTTTTGTCAATGAACAAAACATATAGACATGTAATAGTATGAACAACGCGTTTCAAACACGTAGTGTTCTTCTTCAGATATTAAATAAATATATATATATATATATATATATATATATATATATATATATATACATACACTTTTTTTCGTTGGAAATACGATCCAAAACGGACAAATATAGTTCAATATAAACAAAGAAACATAGAGAAATCAGAAGAACACACTTACAGTCTCTAATTTTCGGTTTGAACCGTCTTCAGGAGAGATAAGAGAGGGAAACCAAGCGCACTGGATCAGAGACGGTTGGAGACCAACAGTGTTGCCGCATGCGCGCCCGTTCACAGAAAATAAGGTAGACAGGAATCAATTTATAATTAATTTATAATTACATTAAATTAATGGAATATGAAAACAATAAATATATAAAAAAGAAAAAATTGAAAAAATAAGGGAAATTGATACATAAACAAAAGTACATTTTGTTTATGTATCAATGTACTTTTGTTTATGTATCAATTTCTCTGTATCAATTTCCCTTATTTTTTCAATTTTTTCTTTTTTATATATTTATTGTTTTCATATTCCATTAATTTAATGTAATTATAAATTATAAATTAATTATAAATTGATTCCTGTCTACCTTATTTTCTGTGAACGGGTGCGCATGCGGCAACACTGTTGGTCTCCAACCGTCTCTGATCCAGTGCGCTTGGTTTCCCTCTCTTATCTCTCCTGAAGACGGTTCAAACCGAAAATTAGAGACTGTAAGTGTGTTCTTCTGATTTCTCTATGTTTCTTTGTTTATATTGAACTATATATATATATATACGATGTATCAGAGAGTTATCTATGGTATAAAGTAAATGATACAAAATAAAATAAGGAAGATAGTACATACCTAAGAGTGAATGTCTGTGGTACAACTGACTGGGAATAGGATGGAACTGGGTGAGGGTATGGAGTTTACATTTGTTTATACTCTTAAATTTGAAAAAGATATGTCCGCACTGTTCTTGACAAGTTGTTTCTTAACTTTATCGAATCCCCGAAAATATTTTTTTGAGTTCAGGATTCTTTTAAACATAAAATAGTTTACCATAGTTCGGCTAGAGTATACTTTAGGAGCCCCAGCGTTTACACAGACGGACCTTTACACAGAGGTTGTTATAAGGGTTTCCCTACTCTCCAGTAGGGATTTTGGAGTCATTTCTTTTTCTTAAATGGCAACTCATACTTATATTGCAGTCATGTTTCTTTCAGTATAAGTTTAATTAGTTCTTGCTATATTCCTGGTTTGTGAAAAGACCCAAACACTTCTTTGAGTCTAATAAATAAGACATGATTTACCTGAAATTATCAATTACAACAAAATCCATCTATGTTTACATTTTGATATTATTAAAACAAATTAGTTTTATAAACATTTTGGCCATTATTGATTTGTCAACTCTGAGGCTCCTAAACTCTCTCTGTTCCCATAGTTCTTATCAATTGAAGTTTCTTAATAATTATTGACATGTTTCAGGATCGTTAACCATCTTCAGGTTATAATCGTGTAGACATATCTTTTTTAAATGTATGTACACAAGAACTGCTATCCAACTTTAACCATTAAATTTCTATAAGTGGAGACTATTTCATTAACTTTTTACCCTACAATGAGTAAATACCATATAATAACTGACTGCACTACCTTATAATGCATATTATTATATTATAAGTGAATACTTATAATGGTAAGATGGCGGAGGGTCATTTGTTTTGCATATTAACCAAAATTTTTAATCATGCGATTATAAAGTTTAGATATAATACTCACTTGTCGAATTCAGCAAAAAGTAATTTAATATCCTCGAGAAAGAAAAGGTCTACGTCGAGGAGGATGATCTTGTTTTGACTACTCGGAGCAATCCTGTCCAAGCCTAAGGAGAGAAAGAACAAAGAGTTACTGTAATAGCTACCAGGACTGGAAGAGAAGTGTGGCTTCATAGTGTGGAGGATGTCTTCTACCAAGGGAATCAGAGTGTCAACAAGAAACAGATTGACCTGAAAACCAACCAAAAGTAAGTACAGTGGTACCTCGAGATATGAGTTTAATTCGTTCCGTAACCTTCCTCGTAACGGAAGGTTAATTAGCTCGTATCTCGTCAATGGCAATTTTCCCCATTGAAATGCCATTAATCTGTTCCAGCCCTCAAAAATACTTATCCCTAATTATTTTTGTTACGTGATTTTGAATAAGAAAAATGTATTTATAAATGACAAATATTCTATAAAAACATAATAAAAGAGAATGTAGGTGTATCTAAAAGCCATTTTCCCCATTGAAATCAATTGAAATGCCATTAATCCGTACCAGTCACAAAAATACTTATCCCTAATTGTTTTTGTTACGTGATTTTGAATAAGAAAAATGTACTTATAAATAACAAAGATTCTATAAAAACATAATATAAGAGAATGTAGAGGTTTATCTCAAAGCCATTTTCCCCATTGAAATCAATTGAAATGCCATTAATCCGTTCCAGCCCCAAAAATACTTATCCCTAATTGTTTTTGTTACGTGATTTTGAATAAGAAAAATGTATTTATAAATGACAAATAATCTATAAAAACATAATAAAAGAGAATGTAGGTGTATCTAAAAGCCATTTTCCCCATTGAAATCAATTGAAATGCCATTAATCCGTACCAGTCACAAAAATACTTATCCCTAATTGTTTTTGTTACGTGATTTTGAATAAGAAAAATGTATTTATAAATAACAAATATTCTATAAAAACATAATAAAAGAGAATGTAGGTGTATCTAAAAGCCATTTTCCCCATTGAAATCAATTGAAATGCCATTAATCCGTACCAGTCACAAAAATACTTATCCCTAATTGTTTTTGTTACGTGATTTTGAATAAGAAAAATGTATTTATAAATAACAAATATTCTATAAAAACATAATAAAAGAGAATGTAGGTGTATCTAAAAGCCATTTTCCCCATTGAAATCAATTGAAATGCCATTAATCCGTACCAGTCACAAAAATACTTATCCCTAATTGTTTTTGTTACGTGATTTTGAATAAGAAAAATGTATTTATAAATAACAAATATTCTATAAAAACATAATAAAAGAGAATGTAGAAGTGGTTAGAAAAAAACTGGTTTTATTAAATTTACGTACATATGGAATTAGTTTTTTGGTTATTTAAATTTAACTTTAAATAATTTAATTTAACTATTTAAATTAAATAATTTATTAATTTAAATAATAAATAATTTAACTTTAATTTAAATTTAAGTTATTAGACTTAACTTAAATGCTACCGTATTAAAAAAAATACAGTAGCTTCGCAGGATTAAAAAAAAAACTGTCCAAGGTTTGTTTCTTCCTCCCTTTCAGAATGCTACGGAAATGAGTTAGGCAAGTTTCATTAAATAGATACGATGCACGACCAGTTGCAACTTTTTTGGGGTGTTTCTTTTCCACGAACTATGAAACTCTCTCCCACATTCTCAAAATCTTCCAATTTTCAAAGGTAAACTGAGAACTGAGTGGGCCCCGTAGGCGGAATTGTAGAAAAAAGAAATGTCCATATTTATAAATGACCTTATACTACAATTGGCTGTTCCTCGTATCTCAAATATCACTCGTATTTCAAAACATAATTTCGCTTATTTGACAGCTCGTATGTTGGGGCACTTGTATCCCGAGGTACAACTGTATTAAAGCTGAACAAAAAAAAACAAGATGAGATAGCAGAAAAAATACAATCTGCAGGAAATATATGTTACTAGAACAAGAAACTAAACGACTAGGCAAGCAACAATTTTACTAAAACAGTTCGCCTGTATGAATAGACCAACCATTTAAAGACGGTTATTAAATAAAATCACTTTACTTTACAAATAACACTTCTAGAATCCATAAATAACAAAATATTACTTTTTTATCTACATTTCTATTACATATTACTATTCTGTTTGTTGAACAAGTTAGTGTTATTCTAACACTAACTAAGAACAAGTTAGTCTTAGTTCTGTTAACTAAGCCGTTAAGAGAACTTATAAAAAAAACTTTTAGCAAACTGTTAAAACAAATAGTCCATTTGACTAACAATTCATAGAATACAGATAACCATAAATGCAGATATCGTAAAAATTTTATTTGTGTCGGTATATATATGCAATTGAAAAAGTTACAATGTTGGGTTAATATGCAGAACTCTGTCATGGAGTCTGCGTATCGATATCTACTATTAGTATCAGATAGGTCTTATATATAATAAAATATATTATTATATATAATATCCAAGTAAATGAAACGGCTCCACGAACTAAATAAACTATATCCACAAAAAGAACACACAGAAATGAAACAGAAACTCACTACTATCTTCCTGATGACAAGGCCATGGAAATATATTAGTGAGTTTCTGTTTTATTTCTGTGTATTCTTTTTGTGAACATAGTTTATTATATATAATATATTATTATATATATTATATTATAACTGAACACTTAATATGGCAAGGTGGGTCCCTTGCTCTGCATATTAACTCAATGTTGGACTTTCCCGATGTTGATATATGTTCATCTTTAAGTACTTTCATGGACCGACGAAATACTTAAATTTGTAATTTAAGGCCTAACAGGAAAAAAGTTGAACCCTCATACAAGTCTCTCAACATATCGTTATTATCAAAAAGGTATCGTAAAAATACAAAGAAAAGTTAACATGATTTACTACACAATCCATTTTTTTTCCTATTCAATATATTACAAAATGAGCTTTCACTATTACATAACACTGTTGCCTAGGTTTCTATCTATTATAGGTTTCTATAACAGTTGACTTTTAAAGGATTTCACACAAAATAACAATAATTTTAAAATATAATCAGTGTATTAACCATAATTAAAAACTTGCTGAAATGCTTTTTTTTCTTACTAGAATAATTTGATTTTATTATTTTAATTAGACAAACCAGTTAACTAGTTGAAAGATTTTAGTTTTTCTTTAGGTGCATACATTTACCTAATATAAACATTCAATTTATTTAAGAAAAAATATATTTTAAAACAAAAAAAATAAACTTACTTGAACATCCTTTTTTGTAGAATTACAAACGGATGTAACAATTTCCTGAGCAACGCGTTTACTTCCATCATCCACTATTAAATTTAATGATATATCCACTGAAGATTTCTTGAGAAGAGACGAAAGCATAAGTTCCAATTTAGATGCAATACTAAATTGGCGACTACTTGCTTTTGTAAAAATTGTCCACACATTGTAAGGAGTATTTTCTAAATTTAATTTAAAGGTAACTGAATCTGACTTCAAAGTTTGTAATCCGCTATCACTTGAACTAAATGTTGAAGTAAAATATAAAGCAATTGTTATAATAAATGAAATAACACCATAAAGCAAGAATTTAACATTGAATCGCATTAAACTGGTATATTTAAATATTCCCTTAACAAGCTAAATGATCACGTAACGAATTCAACAAAATACAAATAGGTAACCTGAGGAGGTTGTATTGTAACCAAAGAAAGGTTAAACAGTTTATGTTTTTTTAATTAATTGTTATTATGAAGAAATTTAGACTAAAACGTCAATTCAAACAAGATATAAGGAACATAATTTTTGTATGTTTAAAGAAATATGTTTAAATTTATATTTAAAAAAAATTAATGGATTGGGTAAATATGCAGACAGGGGTCTTTAAAGCATCACACTCAGTGTTTAAACACTATGCTTTTAAAACTGTACTATTTTCTTAAATAGATAGTACATAATTTCGTTCTAATAGTTTTCACTCATTTGCAATCCATTAAGAATTAAATATTTTTAAATGAACAAATAGTTAATTGCATATTATTGTTATTTTCCAATAATACATTTTGGTTAGAACAAACATTTAGTTTCTTTTAAGTGTCATCGCAGCCAATCGTATAGTAACATAAATTTACAATACATCACCTTACCTCAAATCTGGTTTTGGAACATATTTATTGTGCAGAAAAGTGCTTTTCTACTGTGACAAGTTGCAAACTAAAGTGTTTAAAATTATCCTTACTTTTAAATTTAAAATCTATTAAATGTAATTATTCACTCAATAAATGACGTTTAAATGGTCCCTTGTTAGTGTACTTTAGCCATCGATACATGAGCACTTAAAAGCATGTTACTCAGTGTTTAACATTAACTTATCAAGATCTCAACAGTAGCCTATGATGATGTCAACAGTAGCTTATCAAGATGTCAACAATAGCTTATCAAGATGTTAACAGTAGCCTATGATAATGTCAACAATAGCTTATCAAGATGTTAACAGTAGCTTGAAGTTGTCTTGTTTATTTTTTATTTTTCATTTAAGGTGATTATAGCACTGCGTCCTAAGAACTATTGTACTTCCCACCTTCTGTACTAAAGTACCCCAGTTAGCTTGAACGCCTCCAAGAAGCTCAGCACTTTTACTGGGTCGAACGGTAAAAGTACTTCTATAGTTTTTTTGAGTGTCTTGAAGCACCTACCTCTAAGCAGCAAAGTTGTCTAATAGTCAGCCAGCAGGTGCAACTGTGTCTCATCCTTGCAGGATCTGCACGGACCATTCAGTTTGCAGTGACCCGTTAGAAATCTGGTTAAAATCCTTAAGATTATTCCTGCTCCTTTCCATACAATACAAGATTTGCATATTCTCAAACTTATTGAGAAGTATTTTTGATTGTTTGTGCCCTTGAAGAGACTCCCAGTATTGCTTCCTGTTTTCTTTCTCCTCTTTTCTAAGGAGTTCTTATATAGTGTGTTGTTCTATACCACAATATGGTTCTGGACCTATATGCGGTTTCTGAGCAGCTTCCCTCGCAAGTTCGTCTGCTCATTCATTTCCCTCTACTCCTGCATGTCCTGGCACCCAGTAGAAAAATACTGTTCTTCATACCATAATTTGCAGCATGCAAATTATGGTATGAAGAACATATGTAAGAACATATAAGAACATACTAGGTGCAGTATGTAATAAGGTACAGTATGTAATCAGGTGCAGCATGCAATGAGGCCAAACGCAAACATTGTGCTATCTCAAACCAATTTGTTTTATAAAATTAGATTAATTTACACAGTTACTAATAATTAACTCTAGATAGGAAATAAATATAATTTCTGTAACAAAATATATTTTCCTTCAATTTACAAAATATATATAATGCAGTTTTACAAACTATTGTTGTGAAATAATAATCAGATTGGAATAAGAGGTGGGGTGGGGATAAATAATGATAAACAAAAATAAAATAGAAAAAATAATTACATCTGTTAACTTATTTATAAAATCACAAATTTTGTTAACATTTTTATGAAATTTTTTGTTATCAAAATAATTGGAATCAAGAATACCAAAAATATCGATTCAGGAATAGAGACTAATCTCTAAACAAACTCCACTTGATCAAATTTTTTGAAAATATTTTTTTTTTCTTAAAAAAAAAATATCCCTAGAAAAATGTTTTATTTAAAACTATAAATAATTGTATTATCAACAATTATTAATAAGAAATAAAAATGATGCTAACAAATATTTTGTTATTTAGTTCCAAATAATAATAATAATAATAAAGAAAATCCCTAAATCAGTGGTTGGTAAAGTACTTAAAATATTTTTATTTTATATCAAATATAAGTAGATTTATTTTGAGAGTTAAATATCTTTAAACGGCGATTAAAAATAGATATTTATTGGCCTAGAGAATATGAGGTTTATTATTTTCTGATGTTTTAGTTGATTACCGAAGCAATGCCGAAGGAATCAAGACTAATAAATCCCGAGTCGAAGCCGAGGGAATCACAGCTAATTATTCACGTGGTGAATACAATATTTTATCTCCAGAAAAGACTTTATAATAATTTATTAAGTGTTAATTAATATAAAAACAATCAATAATAATGCAAAATAAAGGTTTAAAAAAGCTAAAGAAAAGTAAGGATATAAAAATAAGGTTTGCCACCCTAACTTTTCCTGGTCTCATTTCACTTGATATTTATAAATTGAAATCAATAAAATAATTAGGTTGGACAACCTGGATTACACCACTGTTTTTTTCATTATTACCCCGTTTTTAAGTACAGGGATTAAATATCTGACATTATTACACGAAAACTAGGTATAAAAAGTTTCTTTTCGTCCTTTCTGGAGATAAATTTTTTTAAAAAAACTTAAATTTTTTAAAAGACGAAATTAAAATTCACTTCTCAACATTCCAGAATCACATATTCTAGCGATTAATACATATTTCAGAATAATATGATCTAGACATTCAAAAAATCAAATGTTTCGCAGATTTTACATATTCTAGACTCACAATGTCCAGTGATTTAAAACATTTCAGAATAATAACATAAATGTATCTGAACAGTCAAAAATCACATGGTTTAGATATTTTAGATATACCAGGGATTCATCAAACACTTATAAACAACATTTAGTCTTTTGGGAGTTCAAGATTCATCTGTTTCATTGTTATACATATTCCAGAATCATATGCTACAGTGATTTAACACATTCCAGAAAAACATACTCCAGTACTTCTACATACTCCAGAATCACACTCTCCTGCAATCCTGAACATTACAGAATCACAAGCTCCAGTGATTTAACACATTCCAGAAAAACATACTCCAGTACTTCTACATACTCCAGAATCACACTCTCCTGCAATCCTGAACATTACAGAATCACAAGCTCCAGTGATTTAACACATTCCAGAAAAACATATTCCAGTACTTCTACATACTCCAGAATCACACTCTCCTGCAATCCTGAACATTACAGAATCACAAGCTCCAGCGACTTAACACATTCCAGGAAAGACACATTTCAGTGCTTCTAGTTACTTAAAAATCACACTTTTAAGTGATGCTGAACATTCCAGAATTGAGTGTTCCAGTGATTTAACACATTCCAGAAAAACATGTTCCAGAGCTTTTTTCATTCGATTCGAAACATTTCAGAACCACATCTTGCAGTAATATTCTAGCGTAGTGCAATTAGTTATTATGTGGTATTTACTCATTATAGGGTAAAAAGCTAATGAAATGGTCTCCACATATAGAAATTAAATCGTATAAACAACGCGTTTCTAACACGTAGTTCTTCCTCATACACTAACTAAAAAAATACAATGTCATCAGAGAGTTATCTATATTACAAAGTAAATATAGTACAACATAAAAATAAGGAAGAGAGTACGAACCTAAGGGTGAGTGTCTGTGGTACAACTGACTGGGAATAGGATGGAAGTGGGTGAGGGTATGGAGTGTACACATACCTAAGGGTGAGAGTCTGTGGTACAACTGACTGGGAATAGGATGGACATGGGTGAGGTTATGTGGTGTACATCTGTTTATGAGGTATACAAAAAAAAAAACCAAAGAAATGTACCTGCCTTCTAATATGAAGAAGATGTACACTCCATACCCTCACCCACGTCCATCCTATTCCCAGTCAGTTGTACCACAGACACTCACCCTTAGGTTCATACTCTTTCCTTAATTAATTTTTATTTTGTACTATATTTACTTTGTACTATAGATAACTCTCTGATAACGTATTTTTTTGGTTAATGCATGAGGAAAAACACTACATGTTCGAAACGCGTTGTTTATACGATTAAATTTTTATATGTGGAGACCATTTCATTAGCTTTTTACTCTACAATTTTAGTAATATGTTGGAGATTTTATGGGGTTTGAAGCAGTATAAGTTCGTTTTGTTGCTATGCGACCCTTTCTTGAACTGATTTCAAACAAAGACTCACTCACTGCATCCATTTAGCCAGTACTCTACACACTACCCTAAAAAAAAAGTTCTCTCAACACCAGACCGTATCCTATCCATCTATAGCTCTATAGCTATATCTATATCTCTATATTTATAGCTATATCTATAGCTCTATATTTATAGCTATATCTATAGCTATATTTATAGCTATATCTATATCTATAGCTATATATTTATAGCTATATCTATAGCTCTATATTTATAGCTATATCTATAGCTCTATATTTATAGCTATATCTATAGCTCAATATTTATAGCTATATCTATAGCTATATATCTATAGCTCTATATTTATAGCTATATCTATAGCTCTATATCTATAGCTCTATATTTATAGCTATATCTATAGCTCTATATTTATAGCTATATCTATATCTATAGCTCAATATTTATAGCTATATCTATAGCTCTATATCTATAGCTCTATATTTATAGCTATATCTATAGCTATATCTATAACTCTATATCTATATTCATCATGATTTGTTTTCTTGACCCAATATTTATATGATGTAATTTTTTTTTTGTGGTTTGAGGTCCAATGATTAAAACTAGTCCTCTTGCCGACGTTTCGACATATATTTATGTCATCTTCAATCATGTTGTAGTCCTGAAGATGACATAAATATATGTCGAAACGTCGGCAAAAGGACTAGTTTTAATCATTGGACCTCAAACCTCAAAAAAAAATTACATCTATATCTATATATATAGCTCTATATCTATAGCTATATCTATATCTGTATCTATAGTTCTATTCCTCCCAATTTACAACAAATTCCTTAAAATTAGTTTACCAAAATCAACTCTCAAAACTCCACTTATATCTAATACTTAATTTAAATTTCTACCAAACACTAACCAACACAACTACAGTTCTTCTAAATCTATAAAACCTAAATATCATTTTTTTAAAAAATTCTATCCGGACTAAAATAAAAAAAAAGTAACTTAATTCTTGCAGCTATTATCACAAAAAAAAATTATATAACCATCCACCAATTATTAAACAATATATTTGTCTTTCTAATACAATTTTTTATATATTTATTTGGACCTCAATTGTTGATTACATTGGGTTTTATTTACATATGGATATTAATTAAAAGATTTCATATAAAACACGTGAAATAACAATCAATGATCAAACCACAATAAGAAAATGGGAAAACAAGACTAAGATGTTTCAACCGTAACAAGCGGTCTTCGTCAGAGTCAAAAACCCAACTGCTGCAAAAACCCAAATTTCACGTGTTTATGTGAAATCTTTTTATATATATATGAAAGTATAAGCCACAAGGAAAAAAGTAAAAAAAGACACAGAAAATGTGCTCTAAGGCCTTTCAATTATATATCATCAGAGAGCAACTAAAGATTGATAACAACAAAGGTTACAGGTTTGTTACAAAAAACAAAATATGAGGAGATAATATAAATACATGTTAAAATATAAAAACTTATAAAATACAAGCTAAAAAGGAAAAACAACAAAGAAAAAAAAAACAAAAACTAGGTAACAAATGGAGAAAGATCAGTTCAATTCGAGCTCATATTGTAAGGTTTTGTATTTTGTTTTGTATTTGTATTTTGTTTTTTGTAACAAACCTTTAACCTTTGTTGTTATCAATCTTTAGTTGCTCTCTGATGATATATATTTGAAAGGCCTTAGAGCACATTTTCTGTGTTTTTTTTTACTTTTTTCCTTGTGGCTTATACTTTCATATATATATATAAAAAGATTTCACATAAACAGGTGAAATTTGGGTTTTTGTAGCAGTTGGGTTTTTGACTCTGACGAAGACTGCTTGTTACGGTTGAAAGATTTTAGTCTGGTTTTCCCATTTTCTTATTGTGGTTTTGATTATGGATATTAAGTGAAGAAAAAAAATTTTTATAGAAGAATGTATGTTTTAAATCAGGTGTTATGTAATCATTTCTTGTGTGGTATTCACTCGTGATTAGAATAAGGAGAAGTAGTACTAGGTTTAGGTTTCAGTGGGAGTTCACCACAAGTTCAGAAACAGAGGAAGATGACTGAGTTTGTGATACCACACAAAGAATACTGATTCTACATTGGGAGTTCTTAATTTTTTTCTACCTTAAATGTCTTTATAGTAGGGGATGTTTAACAAGTATCTGGCATTGTATAGTTCTAATGTAGTGCAATTAGTTATTATGTGGTATTTACTCATTATAGGGTAAAAATCTAATGAAATGGTCTCCACATATGAAAATTTAATGATATAAACAACGCGTTTCGAACACGTAGTGTTCTTCCTCAGGCATTAACTAAAAAATACAATGACACCAGAGAGTTATCTATAGTACAAAGTAAATAACTACAAAAATTAATATAAAATAAAATAAGGCAGAAAGTACGAACCTAAGGATGAGTGCCTCTGAATAAGACTGACTGGTAATGGAATGGACATGGGTGGGGGTATAGGGTACATCTGTTTCTTATTCGAAGGCAGGTACATTTCATTGTAATTTTTTTTTTCTCTTAAAAGTTAGGCTGAGCCTTTACATTTTCTTTTAGACTAAGTGTAGGAAACATATTGAAAATATAACACACAGAGCTATAACGAAATATATATATAAATATATAAAAAAACGAACGAAATATATAAAAAAAAACGAACGAAATATATATATATAAAAAAAGTTCTACTTTCTCCTTATGCATATATTTGGTTTATATTTCGTTATAGCTCTGTGTGTGTTATATTTTCAATATGTTTCCTACACTTAGTCTAAAAGAAAATTTAAAGGTTCAGCCTAACTTTTAAGACAAAAAAAAAAATTACAATGAAATGTACCTGCCTTCGAATAAGAAACAGATGTACCCTATACCCCCACCCATGTCCATTCCATTACCAGTCAGTCTTATTCAGAGGCACTCATCCTTAGGTTCGTACTTTCTGCCTTATTTTATTTTGTATTAATTTTTGTAGTTATTTACTTTGTACTATAGATAACTCTCTGGTGTTATTGTATTTTTTAGTTAATGCCTGAGGAAGAACACTACGTGTTCGAAATGCGTTGTTTATATCATTAAATTTTTATATGTGGAGACCATTTCATTAGATTTTTACCTACAATGACATTGTATAGACTTAACGTTATCTCTGAGGGATATTCGTGCTCAGATTTATTCATCTCCCACGTGAATAATCAAGAGCCAGGGTTGGTGTTCACAGGTGAGCGAACATGCTGCCACCAAGATAATCTGATCCCCCCTAGAATAAATACTAAGTCTCCATAAAAATGATTTTATTAGGAGTCAAGGTTAGCTCAGTGGCAAAACGTACTCAATCTGAACTGGTAGGTTCGATATCTACCTGACTCCAACGACCAACGAATATTACCATGCACAACAGTGCATGTCGTAAATAGCAGTTCCGGACCAGAGGCCCACTACTGCTAGCTTCTCATCCTGCTGTTTTCAATTAAACTTGAATTATTTTAAATTAAACTTCTACTACTTTCTATTAAACCTGGATTATTTTAAATGAAACAGATTATTTTAAATGAAACAGATTATTTTAAATGAAACTTGGACTATTTTAAATTAAACTTGGACTATTTTAAATTAAAGTTGGATTTATTTAAATTTAACTTGGATTATTTTAAATTAAACAGAAAATGTTGTAGTCCACTTGATAGAATATTAAATTAAAATTGGATTATTTTAAATTAACCCGGGAAAGATGTAGTAGTGTTGAAATATCCCGAGATTGTCAAAGAAGTACTCTGCTAATGTTTCTTTCTTTCTTTGGGATACACTAGGGTCCAACGACCAACGAATATTACCATGCACAACGGTGCATGTCGTAAATAGCAGTTCCGGACCAGAGGCCCACTACTGCTAGATTCTCATCCTGCTGTTTTTTTCTTGGGTCAGTAAACAATGTCAAGAATGGGGGAGTCAGTCAGTAAGGAAATATGTCGTTTTCGTGGTCGTTTGGTCTTCAGGCTTTGCATTCTTTGAATTACTGTATACTTTTGGAGTCTTGTGGTCATCATTTTTAGTTTTAAGTAGGAAACTTTGAATATCGTGGGATTAGGAAGGGTTGAGAGAGTAGGATTTAGTTCCCGAACAAGGAGATTTGGATGGGTGGAAAGTTTTTTTTGTCTTCATTACTGGCAAGTCGAGCAATGTAGGAATAGATAGATTACAAACTCAAATCATGTTGAATATCAAAATTTCTGGCGTACCATGGAGCCCTAGCTATAAGGCGGGCACTGACTTGATTTATTCACTCGGAAGGTGTCATCCCTTGGAGAGGATATAAAACCTGTTTTGATCTTCGCATTCCTCGGCATTTTTGTGCCATAACCGACTTAGTCAAGCCAGGCCGGTTTATTGACAAGTTGCCTTTTAGCCAGCTTCATTGAAAATCATGGAGGTGCCCTAGGTGGACCTCGTGAGGGCGGGCAACACAATGCTAACCACGAATTCTGAATGTTTCTCCGCGAAACGATTCCTAGACCACGAGTAATAGACAAGCTAAAGCCCAGGTAACGTACGAAGAGGATGTTAAGCCTGTTTGGATCTTCGCGTTCCTCAGTATTTTCGTACCATAACCGCTTAGTCAAGGCCGCCTTTTTGATAAGTTGCCCTTTAGCCACCTCCATTGAAAATCATGGAGGTACCCGAGGTGGACCTCTCGAGGGCGGGCCACACAATGATAAGCACGAATTTTGATAGTTCTGACAGTAATTTCTCTAATTATTTCTCAACACATTACTATAGGATTTACAATAATAGTTATTAGAAATACTATTGATATTATTCTTTGAATTAGGAAGTATATTATTTTTGATTCTGGTCTCTTTTTATTTTTTTTCTTTATTATTAAGGGAATAAATATTACCATATTGATTTCCACTCCTATTCATATTCTAATTCAATTTTCTGATCTTATTACTATTATTGTTGATATAATTATTATTGCAAAAAATATTGTTTTTCTTGAATTTATTTTTAACAGGTAGGTACCTCAAAACGGTAGCTAGGCCACGAGTAATAGACAAGCTAAAGCCCAGGTAACGTGCGGAGAGGATGTTAAGCCTGTTTTGATCTTCGCGTTCCTTGGCATTTTTGTACCATAACCGCTTAGTCAAGGCCGCCTTTTTGACAAGTTGCCCTTTAGCCACCTCCATTGAAAATCATGGAGGTGTCCGAGGTGGACCTCGCGAGGGTGGGCAACGCAAGGCTAAGCACGAATTCTGACAGTTACTCCGCAAAACAGTACCTAGACCACGAGTAATAGACAAGCTAAAGGCCAGGTAACGTGCGGAGATAATTACCGATAAGGTACCAACGTTTTAACATCCTCCCCCAATAAACCAAAGTTAGCTGTTTCCCAGCCTCTACTATGTTAGATACTCATTTTAAAGATCCCTACTCTAAATACACTTGACTTAATCAAAATTTAGGACTCCCAATGTAGAATCAACAGGTAATACGGCTCACCCATTACTAAAATGTTTTTTTTTTAAGCTAAATAATAAATGAGCCACATTTTCCTCCCTAAAACAACACTAAAAGGTGAAAGTGTGGGCGTTGGAAAAAAAAACAACAAACGACTTCATACAATGCCGATAAAGTGTTTCAAACATTTAGCGTTCATCATCTGGATACATATAAAACTAAAAATAATATTCAAACCTTGTTCGTTTATTTAAAACTAACAAGACAATTCTGACTTATTCAACTACATTAGATACAGAAAAACAAATGTCGACTATTTTTCTCTATTTAATTTCACATTTTATATTCATATTTCCTATTATAGATGTAACCTGAAGTACAAACTGCTTTCCCGATGTAAATTCCTTTTTGGCAGTTCATTGTTTTTATTGGTTTCACTGCAAAGAAACCCAATTTACTTTTTATTATAATGTCTTAGTTTCTTTTTGAATGTTTAAATAGCATTTTTCATCTGCAGGATACAAGTTCTTACCGATGGAGAGAATTCGAATAGGTGGAATACACAACTAAGAACTAAAGGTGATTTAATATTATATCTGATGTAAGTTTGTTTATATAAGTTTAAGGAAAATGAAAAACTAGTAACAGTAGAAATTTGATAACGATATTAACGATGAGAACTAATGAGGCAGAAATTGTGATTTATTTATCGTAATTGATTCCTATGGGTCTTAGACATTCACCAGTCATGAAACCTACGGTCTTAGACAACTACTGTATCATAATGGGGCAAGGGTCTTAGACACTGGCAGTCAAAATCCTATACATACATCAATGTATATGTCGTCAATACACAGTGCTATACAGGTCTTAGACATTCACCAGTCATGAAATCTACGATCATAGACAACTACTGTACATAATGGAGCAAGGGTCTTAGACACTGGCAGTAAAAATCCTCCACATACTTCAATGTTATATGTCATCAATACAGTGCTATACAGGTCTTAGATATTCACTAGTCATGAAACCTACGGTCTTAGACAACTACTGTACCATAATGGGGCAAGGGTCTTAGACACTGGCAGTCAAAATGGTCCACATACATCAATGCTATACAACGTCAACACACAGTGATATACAGGTCTTAGACATTAAAAAATAATGAAAACTACGGTCTTAGACAACTACTGTATCATAATGGGGCAAGGGTCTTAGACACTGGCAGTAAAAATCCTCCACATACATCAATGCTATACATCGTCAACACACAGTGCTATACAGGTTTTAGATATTCACTAGTCATGAAACCTACGGTCTTAGACAACTACTGTACATAATGAGGCAATGGTCTTAGACACTAGCAGTGAAAATGCTCCACATACATCAATGTAATACATCGTCAACACACAATGTTATATAGGTCTCCGACATTAAAAAATAATGAAAACTACGGTCTTGGACAATGAAACAGTTAAAATGCCCCTCAGGTCTTAGATACTTAGTAGTCATGATAAACTACGGGCGACATCACATTACAAACAGACAAACTGCTCCACAGGTCTCATACATTGTCAATATACAATGCCATAGAGGTCATACAAACTAAAAATTATGATAAACTACGGTCGTAGACAGTGAAGCAGTAAAAATGCCTCACAGGTCTTAGAAACCTAGCAGTCATGATAAACTACGGTCCACACCTCATTACAAACAACAAAATGGTCCACTTTTCTCATATTGTCAATACAAAATACCATACAGTTAATAGACACTCACCAATCATGATAAACTACGGTCGTAGACAGTGAAGCAGTAAAAATTCCTCACAGGTCTTAGAAATCTAGTAGTCATGATAAATTACGGATTACGCCTCATTACAAACAGGAAAATGCTCCACTGGTCTCATATTGTCAATACAAAATGCCATACAGTTATTAGATACTCATCAATCATGATAAACTACGGTCGTAGACAGTGAAACAGTAAAAATGCCCCACAGGTCTTAGAAACCTTGTAGCTATGATAAACTACGGTCCACACCACATTACAAGCTGACAAAATGCTCCACAGGTCTCATACACTGTCAATATAAAATGGTATTCAGGTCATCGATACCCACCAGTCATGAGAAACTACGGTCTGAAAAACTAATACAGTAAAAATTCCTCAGAGGTCTCATACATTTTCAATACAACAGGTCACATAGGTCTTTTATACCTAGCAGTCATGATAAACTACGGTCTTAAACACTGAAACAGTTAAAATGCTTCTCAGAACTTATAAATCGTCTATAAACAATATCATACAGGTCTTAGACATTCACAAGTCATGATAAACTACGGTCTTAGACAATGAAACAGTCAATATGCCCCACAGTTCTTATACATTGTAAATACACAATGCCACACAGTTCTTCAATGCCTACCAGTGATGATAAACTACGGTCTTAGACAATGAAACAGTCAAAATGCCCCAAAGATCTTTCATACGTTGCAGTAATGATAAACTACGGTCTTAGACAATGACACAGACATAATGCTCTACAATTCTTATACATAGCCAATATATAATGTCATAACAGAGACAGGTTATAAACAAATACGATGAATAATGATTCCAACATCTTTAGACACAATCTAGCACAGGGACCCTTGGGTCTTAGACATCTAAATAGTGCCTTAGACATCTCAAATCACACATACCCACCAGCCTTATACAGACTTATCACAATAACACAACCCCATATCACAATAACCTATTTCTACAGCAAATTTCTTTTAAGAAATCCTGACAATTTAAATTTTCTCAAAAAAAAAAAACATTAAACCTCCAACAAAATTTTTCTTGAACAAATTTAATAATTTAACGATTTAACTTCTTTTATAATAATTTTTTTCTTTTAAATGTAATAACACAGAAATATTTTCAAAAAACAAACAAATACAAAGGTGAAAACTGGCCAACTTAATAACAACAGGAACAAAAACAAAACTAAATAAATATTAAAAAAAAAAAAAAAAGGCAAGAAAATATATATTTATTTTATCATTAATGATTATCATATTAGACTGATGAAAACTTACCAGAAAATAAAATTAGGGAAGGAAGGAGAAGAGGGAGGGGAGGGTGTGACAAGTAAGGGTGCTTGTTAGCTTCTCAGGATCCGAATTCTTCTGTTTCATGGTCGATTTTCTTAAAAGTATAAGAGCCCCTTCCATCCATCATAAGGTAGTACTGCAACAGTAATAACAAATTTTGAAAATGCTTATATATATATATCATGATTTGTTTTCTTGACCCAATATTTATATGATGTAATTTATTTAATTCGACATAAATATATGTCAAAACGTCGGCAAAAGGACTAGTTTTAAAATCATTCGACCTCAAATCTCAAAAAAAAAAATTACATTATATATATATATAACAATTAAAATAAGCAGTTACACATAAACTGAAACACAACAAAGACTCACTTTTCAATATTTCGACCGCCATTACGGTCGAAATATTGAAAAGTGAGTCTTTGTTGTGTTTCAGTTTATGTGTACTTGCTTATTTTAATTGTTATCTGTCCTGCCGGACCGTTTTTCGTTTATCATGGTATATATATATATATCAATGATCAAACCACAATAAGAAATGGGAAAACAAGACTAAGATCTTTCAACCGTAACAAGCGGTCTTCGTCAGAGTCAAAAACCCAACTGATATATATATATATATTTCACTCAAAATTCGAAAAAAAAATCCAAACTGGACGCAAATCGTTCAAAAACGAAGAAAAGCAACACACAGAGAAAGAGACACACTTACAAACTCAAATTTTCGAATAATCCTATCCGAATCCGAATAATTCTATCTTCAGGAGAAAATAGAAAGAGCAACCAAGAACGCCGGAAACACAACAGCAGGAAACCCATGGGTTTCCATGGAGGCCATCTCCAACCATCTCTGTACCAGTGCGCTTGGTTTCCCTCTCTTATCTCTCCTGAAGACGGTTCAACCGAAAATTAGAGACTGTAAGTGTATGTTTTTAATCTTTCTATGTCTATTTATGTACATTGAACTGTATTTGTCCATTTCGGATCGTATTTTGATCGAAAAAGCATATATATATATAACTTTAAATACACAAAGCACGACACAGAAAAGACAATACAAAGAAAACTTACAGAATTCAATATTTCGAACTGTTGTTCGTCATCAGGAGAGTAGACTAGAAGAGAGGACGAAGCGAGAGAGATCTCCCCACGTGAATATATATATATATATATATATATATATATATATACAATTAAAAGAAACGGTCCAGCGGACTTTTTTAAAATAAAATAAATTCAAAACGAAGGAAACACACAGAAAGACACAGAAAGGGTACCGCCCTGTCTTCCTGCGGGACTCTTCGCACCTCCTGATGACGACGATGGTCGAAATATCGATGTGAGTTATGTCTGTGTCTTTCTGTGTTTCCTTCGTTTTGAGTTTATTTTATATATATATATATAGTTCAATATAGACAAAGAAACATAGAGAAATCAAAAGAACACACTTATAGTCTCTAATTTTCGGTTTGAACCGTCTTCAGGAGAGATAAGAGAGGGAAACCAAGCGCACTGTTCCTTTCTCTTATCTCTCCTGAAGACATAATATATATATATATATATATATATATATATTCACGTTTTATTAAAGAGTATGCCGATATTCAATTTTGTTCGTTTTCTATTTAATATTTTGGGAGCAGACCTTCATTTAGACACGTTTTATTAAAGGGTATGCCGATATTAATTTTTGTTCGCTTTCTATTTAATAGAAAAGAATAGAAAAGAAAAGAATAGAAAATTTAATAGACACGTTTTATTAAAGAGTATGCCGATATTAAATGAACGAGTGTCTAAATGAAGGTCTGCTCCCAAAATATACTAATATATATATATATATATATATAATATACAAAATATTCACAATAAACACGTGAGGTATATGGTAAGTATGGTCAACTACTACATTGATCTGTAATGTTAAAGAGCCGTTTACATAATCGTATTGATCAGGAATTATAGATCGATCAAACAGAATTGAAATGTCAAAAGAAAGTCAAATTGTCAAGACTTGAGGAAACGTTTTTTTACACAAACTTCTGATATTGTTTAAAGAAGAAGCCGACAGACCTCGTGATGTTTCCACAGTGACTTCCTATGAGAGACAGTAAAGAGGGTGATACCGGCTTCCCGGCAGTACTCGTACATGGAGCCCTCGACGTCAAAGCTGACAGCTGAAGTGCACTCGTCGAGAATGGCGAACTGAGGACAGTGGTAGAACAACCTTGCCATCTGCAATAATCCATTAAATACATTATCCATTAACAATCCATTAAATACATACTCGTATCTCAAATAACTCGTATGTTGGGGCACTCGTATCTCAAATAACTCGTATGTTGGGGCACTCGTATCTCAAATAACTCGTATGTTGGGGCACTCGTATCTCAAATAACTCGTATGTTGGGGCACTCGTATCTCAAATAACTCGTATGTTGGGGCACTCGTATCTCAAATAACTCGCATGTTGGGGCACTCGTATCTCAAATAACTCGTATGTTGGGGCACTCGTATCTCAAATAACTCGTATGTTGGGGCACTCGTATCTCAAATAACTCGTATGTTGGGGCACTCGTATCTCAAATAACTCGAATGTTGGGGCACTCGTATCTCAAATAACTCGTATGTTGGGGCACTCGTATCTCAAATAACTCGTATGTCGGGGCACTCGTATCTCAAATAACTCGTATGTTGGGGCACTCGTATCTCAAATAACTCGTATGTTGGGGCACTCGTATCTCAAATAACTCGCATGTTGGGGCACTCGTATCTCAAATAACTCGTATGTTGGGGCACTCGTATCTCAAATAACTCGTATGTTGGGGCACTCGTATCTCAAATAACTCGCATGTTGGGGCACTCGTATCTCAAATAACTCGTATGTTGGGGCACTCGTATCTCAAATAACTCGTATGTTGGGGCACTCGTATCTGAAATAACTCGTATGTTGGGGCACTCGTATCCCGAGGTACCACTGTATTTACGCACCTAGGGAATAATATGGTCTATTATTTGCCGAGTGTTTTACCTGATTACTAAGGAACACCGAAGAAATTAAGGCTAATAAATCCCGAGGATAGAGAGGTAACAACACGAAGAATTACAGCTCATTACTCTCAAGGTGCATACTTGTATCTACAGAAATGGCTCTATAATAATAATAATTTATTAAGTGTTAATTAATAAAAAAACAATTAATAATTACTTTTAATCATCCAAAATAAAGGTTTAAGAAAGCTAAATAAAAATATATAAACAAAAATATAGTAGAATAACTTGGTTTCCCTCTCTTATCTTTCCTGAAGACGGTTCAACCGAAAATTAGAGACTGTTTCTAATATACTTATAAACTACTAATAAAATACTAATTCTAATATTACTAACGTCAGTGGAACTAACCCATTAATCATAAAATAAGTCTAACGAGACCAGAAAGAGAGAGGGTGGCATACCTGATTTTTAAATCCCAGCTGTATTAACAAGTTATTCTGCTAGGTTTTCTTTACATATTTTATTTACCTTTCGTAAATCTTTATATTTTTTTTTCCTCGTAGGATGTGGAAAAATATGTTCAGAAGATCCCTTTAGCAAAACATCTTGTTTAGGGTATGTAGTGTTGGGGGTCCTGATCCACTAAAAAAACCACATCCTATTTCCTGGCAATATCCGACACGGAAACCGGAAACACGGAAATCTTTATATTGGATTATTAAAAAAATAATAAATATAAATGATGTAGCAAGGTCGAGGCGGCATTTTGCCAGGAGGTGGCATTATGAGGGTTTAATAATATAAAAAAGAAAAAAAAATTAAAAAAACTGATTTTTTTTTATCGATGAGAAAATGGTATTATTTGTAACAAGAAGTAACACTGACTGCAATCCTCTGCTTCTCCCCACCAGAGAGGACGTCTATCCAGTCGGCCACAGCGTCCCAGCCTCCTTCCCTGACCAGAATGGACGACAACAGCACTCGGTCCATATGCTGCTCCAGGATGGCGTCTGACTTGCCTCGCCGCAACATCTCTTCTTTAGTGTGGGGGTAGATAACCTGCAAAACAAGGTAAGCCTTAGAAACAACTTGACAAAAAAAACTTCATAAATACTATAAAAAGATTTCACATAAACACGTGAAATAAAAAAATCAATGATCAAAACCACAATAAGTCTTAGGTTTTTGACTCTGACGAAGACCACTTGTTACGGTTGAAAGATCTTAGTCTTGTTTTCCCATTTCTTATTGTGGTTTGATCATTAATAAAAACTATATATATATATATTGATATAGTTTCTCGACCACTGATATTTCAAATTCACTATTATTTTGACTATTTACCAATATATACTTATAAAACTCTGATGTTCGTGTTTAAATGTTTTCATCCACTCTAAATTGAATAAAATATTAGAAATTTCATAGGAATCGAACCCACGTCCTCGGCATTTGAGGTCCAGCCTGCTACCGTCTGCGCCACAGTGACTTTTGTACAGTAAGCTTTAAAAAACCTCACATAAATGATGTCGAAAGATTAAATAATAGTTTTTTGACCTAAACTATAATTATTTTTATTTATTATTATTAATATTAATCATTATTATTTAATCAATAATAATTTAATAATAATAATAATTTTACTCATATAAGGGGTTATTGAGGATTTTGGTCATAAAACATACAACTCCTGATCATCAGCCGACGTTTCGCCAAAAGTTGTTTGGCATTTTCAAGGCTAAAAATGAATATATTAAACGACATAAGTAAAGCAAGATAAATACATCATCGGACACCATCCAACAGAAAACAAACGACACAAGCAACAATTATAGTACCCAGAGAACTACAAAAGTATCATAAAATACCTAGTGTTATTATGATTATTATTATTATTATTATTATTTAAAAAACAGACATTTGTCGTTTAAACCTAATTGCGTATTATTAATTATTCAGAACACCAAAAAACCACATTTTCAAAACAGCAAAAACTACAACAGACAGTAATAAACACAGCAAATTACTGTCTGTATATATATATATGATGTCTCACCTGATCCCTCAGTGTACCAAGCGTCATATAAGGTCTTTGTGGAATATAAAACAATTTACTTTTTGGCGGTTTTGTCAGCCTGCCTCCAAACAAAGGCCACAACTAAAACAAAAAACAAAACAAATTAAATAAACAAACATCATTCATATAAAAATTCTTTTTAAGCAAAATATAATTAATATTAAAACTATAATACACCATCTTACCTCGTATATTGCTGTTGGAGTCATCCAACCGGTTTCGGACATCATCTATCTTCGAAAGGAACTGATCGAAGCAACCATTATCAGCGTTATATAACCTTTCTATTTTCCACTGCTATCTAGATTATTCTATTATTACATAATTATAAAAAAGGAAATTGATTATCCGTTTGATAATCAAACGGATAATAAAATATCCATTTGATTGTTTATTTGTTCGTTTATTAAAATACCCAATGCTTTATGCTTAAATATTTCTAATTCTTCTGTTATATTAAGTCTCCGTTCTTTCTATATTTATCTTGTTAACATTATTTAGTCCAGAGGTTCTTGACCTTTTGGGGGTACCAAACCCCACCAGTTTCATAAGTACATTCACCGAACTCTTCTTTAGTGAAAAATGAAATATGATTTTTTTTTTTCAAATTCAAGTTATAGGCGACTGTTTGTTTTTTACTGGTGCTCAAAATGAACCGTGCATGAATATCACCTTGTTCAAAGAAACAAAACCAACAGAGTGCCTGAACTAACAACAAATTACGTAAGTGTAAATCAGTGTGACTTCTACTGTTGACCTACTAGACCAGGAGTTCTCAAAGGGGGTGAAATTCACCCCCAGGGGTGAATTTTGGATCTTCAGGGGGTGAATTGTGTCCACAGTAGGTTTACAGAGTGAGGAAAGCTATTATAGGTTTTAACCTCTTAATTATAATTTTAAAAAAAAATTGATAGAATTAATATTTAATATATCCATCAATAATTAGAATTTTATTTGTAAAATTCTCTTTTAATAATCATAATCACTGTAAAGTTGTTAAAGTGTATATACTACCTTGGGAAGAATAGGAGGTGGGGTGAATGGCATTGTGGGAAATGGCGAGAGGGGTGAATGGGCTAAAGAAGGCTGAGAAACCCTGTACTAGACGGAGGCTCCGCCAAACCCCTGACACCAACTCTTTGAACCCCTATCTATCTATATATATATATATATATATATATATATATATATAAAAAGATTTCACATAAACACGTGAAACAACAATCAATGATCAAACCACAATAAGAAATGGGAAAACAAGACTAAGATCCCTCAACCGCAACAAGCGGTCCTCGTCAGAGTCAAAAACCCAACGTTGGGTTTTTGACTCTGACGAGGACCGCTTGTTGCGGTTGAAGGATCTTAGTCTTGTTTTCCCATTTCTTATTGTGGTTTGATCATATATATATATATATATATATATATTGATTATTGATACTGGGCCTCTTTTCCAAAATATTCATTGCCTCTATAATACCTAATCTGCTGTGAACTATTCTTGATATAGTATTTCAGTGTTGTTTGTAAGCATTTCCCTGGTCAGCTTCACTTTACGTAACCTTTCTCTGTGGTCCTTAGGTCCTCCTGCAGCTAGGTGCATCGTGAGGCGTCTAGATAAAATTGTGGTTGTTGCACCAATGTAAGTGGAGTTTAGGAGTTCGCAGTCTCCTATTTTGCAGTGATATCTATACACTACATTGGTGCACTGCAATTGTGGTTTCACAGAAAGGTTATTTTTTAGATTAAATTAGTTGTACTTAAATTCTTGTAGTATTTAAATACGATTTTTAATACTGATAATGACTCTAGATCAGTTCTTTTCGAAGGTGGTTGATGCATGAAACAAGGCGGTTAGTTCCAACAACAGTAAAGTAAACCCTCACTTTTCGCAGATAATGAGGACCAAAGACACCTGCGAAAAGCAAAAATCCGCGAATAATGGACGCGCCTTTTATAAAAGCCTCTAAAGCTCAAACAACGACCTTTCCAATAGAGAGAGAATCCTGATCTTACTGAATACTGTACTGTTAGGTTAGGTTAGGTTGCAGTGGCAGTCCCACAAGAGAACACACTTAGGCCGAGCATTAGCCCTTTGTGATACCACACAATGAAGATTGATTGTACAGTGGAGGTCCTAAGTTTTTGCCTAATTCAAGTGTATTTAGAGTAGGGATCTTTAACGAGTACCTGACAACGTACAGGCTCGGGACCGACAGTTTAAAGTCCTTCTCCGTGGGACGACATACTCAAATTTATTCACCTCCCGCGTGAATAAATCGAGGGCCAGGTGAGGTTCGAACTCCAGTCCTATCAGTTCAGAGGCGAGCACGTAACCACTGAGCTAACCTGAACCCTTATATATACTGTACTGTGTTGTAAATAAAAATGAAAAAAAAGAGAAATAATGAATAAAAAAAATACATCTTTACCGGTTATCAGAGAGAAACAGGAGAGAACTGTACCCATAATGTACTGTACAGTAAATAATAATGTAAGTAAATAAAATAAAAAAAATCCTAACTATCATTCCAGTAAAAAATAAAAAAAATACAACTCGTAATGAAAAAGTACTGTAGTTAGTATTAGAGAAGAAAATATACAGGATTCTCTTGTTGTACGATTGAGAAAGATATCAAACAACCAGTGACTTGCTGGGTCAAAATATATTCCCCACAGTAGTATTTAAATTAAAGGCTGTTAAAAAATATTCAATAAAGATTAAAAATTACTGAAAAATATGAAAACATAATCAATTGTAACAAGAGAATAAAAAAATATCAAAAAATAGGCCTTTTCATCTATAAATTAAATAAAGGATAGTTAGGACTTTTTTATTTAATTTTTTCATACTTACATTATTCTCTTGTTTTATTATTATTTTGTTTTAATATTTTTCATTAATTTTTAGTCCTAATTGAAAATTTTTTCATAGCTTTTATTAACCTTTAATTTAATGTCGTAGAATATATTATGACCCAGCAAGTCACTGGTTGTTTGATATCTTTCTCGATCGTACAAGAAGAATCCTGTATATTTTCTTCTCTAATACTAACTACTATACTTTTTCATTACGAGTTGTATTTTTTTTTATTTCTTACTGCAATTACAGTTGAATATTTTTTTATATTTGTTTTCATTTGTAATTGAACATTTCAGGACTTCGCGAAAACACTGAAACCAGCGAAAACTGAACCACGAACCAGCGAGGGTTTACTGTATACGAGGTTTATTCTATTTTTAATATTAATCATAATAATCTATTTTTTACTGCAATTACAGTTGAATATTTTTTTTAATTTTTAATTTAACATTTCAGAACCTCCGCGAAACACTGAAACGAGCGAAAACTGAACCGCGAACTAGCGAAGGCTTACTGTATACGAGGTTTATTCTATTTTTAATATTAATCATAATAATCTATTTTTTACTGCAATTACAGTTGAATATTTTTTTTTAATTTTTAATTTAACATTTCAGGACTCCGCGAAAACTGAACCGCGAACTAGAGAAGGCTTACTGTATACGAGGTTTATTCTATTTTTAATATTAATCATAATAATCTATTTTTTACTGCAATTACAGTTGAATATTTTTTTTAATTTTTAATTTAACATTTCAGAACTCCGCGAAAACTGGACCGCGAACCTGCAAGGGTTTACTGTATACGAGGTTAATTCTATTTCGAATATTAATCATTATAATATCAGTGTTGCCAACAATATGCATAAAGAAAACATATTTACCTCTCCAAGAACTCTAAACAAAGAGCTCTTTCCACATCCGTTCGGTCCACAAACAAGGACGTTCATCCCTGACCTCACCTCAAAGTTGAGTGCCTTTACAAGAACATCACCATTGGGTGTCACCAAAGGAACATTTTCAAATTTGATAATCTTATCCTGCGTCACAATTTTCCCTGAATTTGGAACCAAGTTCATTTCTAAAATCAAACATTTACTCAATAATATTTGAACAATTTTCTATTCTATTTTCTATTTGAACAATAAATTTAAAACAATTTTCCCTAATTTTGGAACCAAGTTCATTTCTAAAATCAAACATTTACTCAATAATATTTGAACAATTTTCTATTCTATTTTCTATTTGAACAATAAATTTAAAACAATTTTCCCTTAATTTGGAACCAAGTTCATTTCTAAAAGCAAACATTTACTCAGTAATATTTGAACAATTTTCTATTCTATTTTCTATTTGAACAATAAATTTAAAGCAATTTTCCCTGAATTTGGAACCAATTTCATTTCTAAAATCAAACATTTACTCAATAATATTTGAACAATTTTCTATTCTATTTTCTATTTGAACAATAAATTTAAAACAATTTCCCCTGAATTTGGAACCAAGTTCATTTCTAAAATCAAACATTTACTCAATAATATTTGAACAATTTTCTATTCTATTTTCTATTTGAACAATAAATTTAAAACAATTTCCCCTGAATTTGGAACCAAGTTCATTTCTAAAATCAAACATTTACTCAATAATATTTGAACAATTCTCTATTCTATTTTCTATTTGAACAATAATTTTAAAACAATTTTCCCTGAATTTGGAACCAAGTTCATATCTAAAAATCAAACATTTACTCAATAATATTCTAAAGGTAGTGCAATCAGTTATTACATAGTATTTACTCATTATAGAGTAAAAAAAGTTAATGAAATAGTTTTATAATCTAAACAACGCGTTTCAAACAAGTAAAGTTCTTCTTCAGGCATAAAATAAAAAGAATACTAAACCAAATCACACAATAACAAATTCATCCTCATTTTGCGAAAAAATTGGTCACAAGTAGTCATTAATTCCATCCAAATTAAAACATATAAATATTACATAAAAAGAATAAATTCCACGAAATGTCTATTCTGGAAGCTTATGAAATGAAGAAATCATTGCGCGATAATTTTTCTGTTTGCCTCATTGAGCAAAGCCGTAAGTGCACAAATTTTTTTTTAAAATTATTCATATATTGAGCAGGTTCAGTAGGACTTCGGTCCGGAGTTTGATCTGAAACTCTTAAAATAAGTTGGTATTACGGGCGGCGGGGGCCCATGGAGGGGTTCTCTCTCCATCCCCCCCCCCCCCCCCCCCCAACTGAGGTTGGACTCGTAGTGGCTGTGTGTTCTCACCCAGATTGGTTAGACCCTTGTAGTCGCTGCGTGAGGAGAAGTATCTTCTTGGGTGGATGCCTGCTTAGCATCCAAGGGAGCTAGACCCCCAAACCTTGACCAGTAGGAACGGACCACGATCTCAGCTAAGTGGGCTGGAATACTGGTAGTTGCTTTATTCTTTTAGCTTTGATGTAACTCAGGGTGTGTATGAATTGAACCCCTCTCGAGCATTATTCTAACGAAAGAGAGAGACCTAGATCTCTTCTGACATTTAGTCCTTACCCACCAGGTGGCGTTGGCCTACAAGAGATTTTTAATCTCTTATCTCTTATCATTCATGATACCAAGATTACCCACAGTGGAGCCTTGAGGGGCCAAATGTTATCATTTGGACTTTGAACTAAAACTGGATATCTGTTTCCACTTGGTTCAATTTCATCTTATATTTTTCTAAATTACGAAATGAAATTCCTCTCCTCCCTTTCTAGGAGGCTGACGATGCATCTGGTTTTAAAAGCCCCTAAAGAACACTTCCAAAAGATAAAAAAAACAAAAAATTTCAAGGGAAACTATGATTAATAATACTAGAATAATAGCAACGGAAAAAAACGGAAAAAGACTCAGGATACTAGAAGCGCTGTACATACTGGAAAAAGCTCCAAGTATGAACAATCAAAAAGATAACTTTACCAACCAGTTGCGCTTGTTTGGAAACCTAAGGCTGGTAATGCCAACACTGACAACCCCAAACCTGACTGTGTAACTTTTTGTTAACCTGTTCATTTATTTTTATTATTGCAATGTGATTTTAAGTATTAGATTAATTTGTTAAGTGTAGTTTTAATTGGGTTTTTTTTTTTTGCTGAAGATGGTGGATGTAACACCGAAAAATGTCCAATAATAAATTAAAAAATTATGGTGATTTAATTTTTAAGTTGAGCTCTGAATAAAAGAAAAAATTTCGTAATTTGGAAAAATATAAGACGAAATTGAACCAAGTGGAAACAGACATCCAGTTTTTAAAAGCATATATATATATATATATATATATATATATATATGTATATAAAGATTTCACATAAACACGTGAAATAACAATCAATGATCAAACCACAATAAGAAAATGGGAAAACAAGACTAAGATCTTTCAACCGTAACAAGCGGTCTTCGTCAGAGTCAACTGAAGTTGGGTTTTTGACTCTGACGAAGACCGCTTGTTACGGTTGAAAGATCTTAGTCTTGTTGTCCCATTTTCTTATTGTGGTTTGATCATTTATATATATATATAATTAATGTTACAACTAGAGAACACAAAACAGAGGACTAACACTCACGATTCTCGATGATTTCAGTTATATATATATATATATATATATTATTAAAGAGTATACCGATCTTCATTTTTGTTCGTTTTCTATTTAATTTCTCAAGTTTTCTAAGCTTTGTTTTTAACTCTTCTGGTAAATTGAACACTAACACTCCGAATGATTTATACTTGAACTCCATAGTAGTAATCCAATAATACACTATAAACCTAACTACAACAAAAAACTATACATTAAATTATTCCAACGTTTCGGTCACTTTGACCATCTTCAGGGATTTACAATAATGACGATTAAACAAATTAACTTAAGGAAAAACACTAACAATAATTATTACAAACATTCTAGTTATGAGTTATTACATTGCTACGAGTTATCACATGTCTAAATGAAGGTCTGCTCCCAAAATACACTTTATCTCTCTCTCTCTCTCTCTCTCTCTCTCTCTCTGTCTCTCTCTTTCTGTCTCTCTCTCTATATCTCTCTCCCTCTGAATCTCTCACTCTATATATATATATATATATCTCACTCTCACTCTCTCTCTCTTTCTCTCTCTCTCTCACTTTCTCTGTACACCTCTCTATGTCTCTCTTAAACTCTGATTCTCTCTCTCGCTCTCTGTTTCTCTCCCTCTGTATCTCTCTCTAACTCTCTCTTACACTCTGTTTCTCTCCCCACTCAATCCTTCTCTCCCTCTTTATCTCTTTATAACTCTCTCTCGCGCTCTGTTTTTCTTCCTCTGTATCTCTCTCTCTGTATCTCTCTTACACTCTGTTTCTCTCCTCGCTCTCTGTTTCTCTCTCTCTGAATCTCTCTCTCTCTCTCTCTCTCTCTCTCTCTCTCTCTCTCTCTCTCTCTCTATCTATCTATCTATCTACCTATCTATCTACCTCGCTATCTTTGTATACGAGTATACTAATATATATATAGTAGCAATTAAAGAATGTCTTTTCGAAATATATTTTATCTTCATATTTGTAGAATGTAATCTATATACATTAAAGGATGGTTTTGTCTGTACATTGCATTGAACTGACTCATTTCAAGTTATCCTTATGTTTTATACATTAGAGAAATGTATTTTTGTATATAATAAAGATATACAGCTCTGCACATACCCGTGTCATTGCTGACCATTGTCCTCTGGTAAGTGCCTTGATTGAGGTCATCCAGAACTGAAGTCAGCTCAGTTACTCTTGCTGTCAGACCTGCTAAGCGGTTCATGTCTCTCAGAGCTAGCACAACTCTCCCCACTGCTTCGGCAAGCTTCAACATCATACGGCCCATCGTGTAGTATTCCTGAAAAGACAACAATCCAGCTAGGCTTAGTCAGAACAAACGGCGCTCACAGTAGACAAATCATTTCAATCATTGCGCAGTCTACTATAGTGTGCTACCAGAACAAATACTCCCCTGTAACTCGGCAATAGGAAAAGAATGGTGTTGTAGTGAAATATATTGTTTTTTAAATGAAACATATGACAGAGGTGTGTGTATGAGTATGTGTGTGCGTGTGTGAGAGAGAGCGAGAGAGGGAGAGGATACAATACGGAGGTAGAGGACAGAGAAGAGAGTGGAGGGGGTACACGGTAAGAGAGAGAATGTGACTGAGGACAGAGGAGAGAGAGATATATGGATAGATAGATAGAGAGAGAGAGAGAGAGAGAGAGAGAGAGAGAGGAGAGAGAGTGGAGGGGTACACAGTAAGAGGGAGAATGTGACAGAGGACAGAGGAGAGAGAGATAGATAGATAGATAGAGAGAGAGAGAAAGAGAGAGAGAGAGAGAGAGAGAGAGAGAGAGAGTGAGATGGAGGGGTACACAGTAAGAGGGAGAATGTGACAGAGGACAGAGGAGAGAGAGAGAGAGATAGATAGAAATATAGATAGATGTGAAGATAGATAGATAGATAGATAGATAGAGAAGAGAGAGAGAGAGAGAGAGAGAGAGAGAGAGAGAGAGAGAGAGAGAGAGAGAGAGAGAGAGAGAGAGTGGAGGGGTACACAGTAAGAGGGAGATTGTGACAGAGGACAGAGGAGAGAGAGATAGATAGATAGAGAGAGAGAGTGGAGAGGTACCCAGTAAGAGGGAGAATGTGACAGAGGACAGAGGAGAGATAGATAGATAGAGAGAGAGAGATAGAGAGAGAGAGAGAGGAGGGGTACACAGGAAGAGGGAGAATGTGACAGAGGAGAGAGAGAGAGAGAGAGAGAAGAGAGGAGGGGTACACAGGAAGAGGGAGAATGTGACAGAGGACAGAGGAGAGGGAGAGAGAGAGAGAGAGAGAGAGAGAGAGAGAGTACAGAGTAAGTGAGAGAATATTATATAGGAGAGAAAGAGTGACAGAATAAGAGATACAATGTCAAAGAGTGTTAGAATATATATTTCCTAACATTACTTCAAATATATTTAGTCAGATATACCGTTCTTCTTAGAAAGATGTATCTGACGGAGAGAGTAAAGAGTAAAATAGAAATGGAGAGAGAATGTGAAGGAGACATAGACAGATACCAGAGGAGAGAGATAGAGAGAGAGTAAAGAGTAAGAAGTAAGAGAAAGAATGGGATGAGTGTTAGAAAGATATTAGAGGGAGAGAAAGAGAGCACTCGCGCGCACGCGAATGAGAGAGAGCAGAGAAGTGTTAGAACATTTTCGCTACTTGAATTTATTTTTGTAGTATCTCATTTAATACAAAAATGTGTTAATATTGTAAATAATTTACATTAATAAATAAACATGTATCATACCTTAAATCTAGCGTCTTTATCCATATTTGTTAATTTATGCCTCATACTGAAGAATGGCAAACTAACAGATATGAAACCCACTACAGTGCCAAAATCTGAAACAGCAAAGTCAGTGTATTAGTGGACTATTTACCAATATATACTTATAAAACTCTGATGTTCGTGTTTAAATGTTTTCATCCACTCTAAATTGAATAAAATATTAGAAATTTCATAGGAATCGAACCCACGTCCTCGGCATTTGAGGTCCAGCCTGCTACCGTCTGCGCCACAGTGACTTTTGTACAGTAAGCTTTAAAAAACCTCACATAAATGATGTCGAAAGATTAAATAATAGTTTTTTGACCTAAACTATAATTATTTTTATTTATTATTATTAATATTAATCATTATTATTTAATCAATAATAATTTAATAATAATAATAATTTTACTCATATAAGGGGTTATTGAGGATTTTGGTCATAAAACATACAACTCCTGATCATCAGCCGACGTTTCGCCAAAAGTTGTTTGGCATTTTCAAGGCTAAAAAAACATTTTTATTAAACGACATAAGTAAAGCAAGATAAATACATCATCGGACACCATCCAACAGAAAACAAACGACACAAACAACAATTACAGTACCCCGAGAACCACAAAAGTATCATAAAATACCTAGTGTTATTATGATTATTATTATTATTTAAAAAACAGACATTTGTCGTTTAAACCTAATTGCGTATTATTAATTATTCAGAACACCAAAAAACCACATTTTCAAAACAGCAAAAACTACAACAGACAGTAATTTGCTGTGTTTATTACTGTCTGTTGTAGTTTTTTCTGTTTTGAAAATGTGTTTTTTTGGTGTTCTGAATAATTAATAATACGCAATTAGGTTTAAACGACAAATGTCTTTTTTTAAATAATAATAATCATAATAACACTAGGTATTTTATGATACTTTTGTGGTTCTCTGGGTACTATAATTGTTGTTTGTGTCGTTTGTTTTCTGTTGGATGGTGTCCGATGATGTATTTATCTTTATTTACTTATGTCGTTTAATAAATTGTTTTTTTAGCCTTGAAAATGCCAAACAACTTTTGGCGAAACATCGGCTGATGATCAGGAGTTGTATGTTTTATGACCAAAATCCTCAATAACCCCTTATGTGAATTTGAAATATCAGTGGTCGAGAAACTATATCAATATTAATAATTTTATTATTATTCATAATCATTAAATTATAATAAATTTAGAAAGAGGAAATTTAATGAATAATCGAGGAGAATATGAAATAATTATTTAATATATCAACAACTGATAATTATAATAGTTAACAGAAGTTTTAGAGATTATCAAAATCATATGAACAAAATATTAAAAGCACACAATTCTGTCCGTAATCAAAAAACACTTTTCATATGCCTACATTTTCTTCTTTTGATATATCTTTTTTTCAATAAAAATTTTAGAGTAAGGCTCCCAATGCATCGGAAGATACAGGAAAGTTCTTAATAAAACTAATTCTCTCTACATTTAGGAGTTTTGGACTAATTCCATTGGCTGTAGCCTCTCAGGAATTGACAACTTCTTCCAGTTGTCAAGAGAGGAACTGATGCTGATATCTATAATGCTTTTATAAGTTCCATTTAATGAGACACACAGTGAAATTAATCATAGGTTCAATGAATAATTTCCAGGAGAAAGTAAACAATATTTGTCATATAACTCGATTTAATGATCAAACCACAATAAGAAATGGGAAAACAAGACTAAGATCTTTCAATCGTAACAAGCGGTCTTCGTCAGAGTCAAAAACCCAACTGAACTGAAAAACTCAGTTCAGTTGGGTTTTTGACTCTGACGAAGACCGCTTGTTACGGTTGAAAGATCTTAGTCTTGTTTTCCCATTTCTTATTGTAGTTTGATCATTGATTGTTATTTCACGTGTTTATGTGAACTCTTTTTATAACTCGACTTGTGTAGGAAGAGAACCCACACATTACCCTCAAGAATTTCTTGACTCCCTAGAGTTTTTTTTTGGATTGCTCCAACATAAGCTTGAACCAAAATAAGGAACTCTGCGCTTATATAATGAAACAAAACTAATAACTGAGGAGCATTGTGATAAAGTCATTGTTTGTAAAATTATCGCATCACTGTGCCAAAAAAGGAAATAGTTTAAAATTCCAAGATTGAAAATTGTTTTATCAGAAGAGGTCAGCATTCCTTTTTCAAGGAATCAATTTCCAATTCAGTTAGCATTTGCCATGACTATTCATAAGTCTCAAGGAGAGACTGTGAAGAAAGTTTTAGTTTATTTATATAAAACAGCATTTCAACATGGCCAATTCCATGTTAATAATCTCAGTAGCGTCAAACAGAAAGAAAACATTAAAGCTTTTTTTTTTAAAAAAAAAATTAAAATTGTACAAAAAATGTAAATAAAGAGAACTCTTTAAAAAAAATATGTTCATTATTAAAAATTAATTAATTTTAGAATTTATCTGCATTTATGTGAACCTGATTGCATTAAAAAGGAAGGTGTTGGATGACCCAAAGGGTCACAGGTAGTCTATTTTATGCATAAAGGTCAATAATAGATAAAATCTTTAGTTATTAATCTTTATATTTATGTATAAAGGTCAATAATAGATCAAATCTTTAGTTATTAATCTTTATATTTATGCATAAAGGTCAATAATAGATCAAATCTTTAGTTATCAATCTTTATATTTATGCATAAAGGTCAATAATAGATCAAATCTTTAGTTATTAATCTTTATATTTATGCATAAAGGTCAATAATAGATAAAATCTGAGTTATTAATCTTTATATTTATGCGTAAAGGTCAATAATAGATAAAATCTTTAGTTATTAATCTTTATATTTATGCATAAAGGTCAATAATAGATAAAATCTTTAGTTATCAATCTTTATATTTATGCATAAAGGTCAATAATAGATCAAATCTTTAGTTATTAATCTTTATATTTATGCATAAAGGTCAATAATAGATCAAATCTTTAGTTATTAATCTTTATATTTATGCGTAAAGATCAATGAAAGATAAAATCTTTAAATCATTATTTGCGCAATCCGTAATTGTGTGGTATTTACTCATTCTGAGGTAGAATGGATAAACAAACAAAAGTCTCCACACAAATGAAGTTTTATTCAACAACAATAACGTGTTTCGAACACTTTGTGTTCATCATCAGGAAGACACCAAGGATGTAGTGCTGAAGGAAGCGGTCTAGTGAAAACATCCAGTGACCAACCCTTAAGCACCACATCCTTGATGTCTTCCTGATGATGAACATAAAGTGTTCGAAACGCGTTGTTGTTGTTGAATAAAACTTCATTTGTTTGGAGACTTTTGTTTGTCTATCCATTTTACCTCAGAATAAAATCTTTAGTTATTAATCTTTATATTTACACGTGAAAGTTAATTAAATAAAATCTTTAGTTATTAATCTTTATATTTACACGTGAAAGTTAATTAAATAAAATCTTTAGTTATTAATCTTTATATTTACACGTAAAAGTTAATTAAATAAAATCTTTAGTTATTAATCTTTATATTTACACGTGAAAGTTAATTAAATAAAATCTTTAGTTATTAATCTTTATATTTACACGTAAAAGTTAATTAAATAAAATCTTTAGTTATTAATATTTATATTTACACTGAAAGTTAATTAAATAAAATCTTTAGTTATTAATCTTTATATTTACACGTAAAAGTTAATTATAATAAAATCTTTAGTTATTAATCTTTATATTTACACGTGAAAGTTAATTAAATAAAATCTTTAGTTATTAATGTTTATATTTACACGTGAAAGTTAATTAAATAAAATCTTAGTTAATTAATCTTTATATTTACACGTGAAAGTTAATTAAATAAAATCTTTAGTTATTAATGTTTATATTTACACGTGAAAGTTAATTAAATAAAATCTTTAGTTTTAATCTTTATATTTACACGTGAAAGTTAATTTAATAAAATCTTTAGTTATTAATCTTTATATTTACACGTAAAAGTTAATTTTAATAAAATCTTTAGTTATTAATCTTTATATTTACACGTGAAAGTTAATTAAATAAAATCTTTAGTTATTAATGCTTATATTTACACGTGAAAGTTAATTAAATAAAATCTTTAGTTATTAATCTTTATATTTACACGTGAAAGTTAATTAAATAAAATCAAATCACTGATTTAAATCCTGACGTATAAAGGTAATCTTATTAGAAGTAATTATTGACCTTTATGTTTATATATAAAGATGGATTATACATAAACCACAATTGTTGATATTTACACAAGTATATACTAAAATGCATGAGACTTACATTTTCCCACTATGTTGTCAATAGAACCCATAAATACTTTAAACTCCAAAAACTTTCTCATATGTCTTGTCTGAAACAATGAAAAAATATTATTTCATTAGTACAGGTCATAAAAAAGCTTTTTTTTTTGTTCTCAAGTAAAAAAAAGGGACGATCACTAAAGGAGGGATTCTCAATGTGGTCCATTAGGCCCCCTGAGGCCACAAAGGATCCAGAGGTCCACATGGACCCTAGGAAATTCACATAGGATAGCCAAAGATCTTCTGCACGGATCTCCAGAGGTCCAAATGGGACCCCTAACCCCTAATGGGATTAATTTCCTAACCTATTAACTATAGGTTAATGTGGGACCTGGCCCCTAGAGGCCCACATAGGACCCCAAGGTTATATAAGACCCCCAGAAGGCCACATGAGACCCTCAGGGATTCACATAGGACCCCAGGTGGTTCAGGTAAAACACCCAGAGGTCCACGTAGGACCCCAGTTTATATAAGACCCCCAGAAGTCCACATGAGACCCTCAGGGGTTCACATAGGACCCCAGGATATATAAGACCCCCAGAAGTCCACATAGACCCCCAGGAGGTTCACATAACACCCCCAGATGTCCACATAAGACCCTCAGGGGTTCACATAGGACAGCAGGTGGTTCAGGTAAAACAACCAGAGGTCCACGTAGGACCCCAGGTTATATAAGACCCCCAGAAGTCCACATGAGAACCTCAGGGGTTCACATAGGACCCCAGGATATATAAGACCCCCAGAAGTCCACATGAGACCCTCAGGGGTTCACATAGGACCCCAGGATATATAAGACCCCCAGAAGTCCACATAGACCCCCAGGAGGTTCACATAACACCCCCAGATGTCCACATAAGACCCTCAGGGGTTCACATAGGACAGCAGGTGGTTCAGGTAAAACAACCAGAGGTCCACGTAGGACCCCAGGTTATATAAGACCCCCAGAAGTCCACATGAGAACCTCAGGGGTTCACATTGAACCACAGGTTATAAAAGACCCCCAGAAGTCCACATGGACCTCAGGAAGTTTACATAACATCCCCAGATGTCCACATGAGACCCTCAGAGATTCACATAGAACCCTCAGAGGTTCACATAGGACCCCAGATTATATAAGACCCCCAGAAGTCCACATGAGACCTTCAGGGGTTCACATAGGATCCCAGGTTATATGAGACCCTCAGAAGTCCACATGGACCCCAGGAAGTTCACATAACATCCCCATATGTCCACATGAGACCCTCAGAGATTCACATAGCACCCTCAGAGGTTCACATAGGATCCCCGCACGGATCCCCAGACGTCCACATGGGACCCCCAGAGGTTAAAATTGGGGCCTAGCCCCTAGAGGTCCACATAGGACCCTAGGAAATCACATTCCTAGGGATTGCTATAGATCCGTAGGTTATTAACCTAATAATAAGGTCAATAACATCAAGCTTTTTAGTATACTAAAATATAAATTTAGTTATTGAGGATTAGATCCAAATTAATAATTCTGATTTCAAGCCGACGTTTCTAAATTATGCTAAAAAGATTAATTAATTCTTTTATTCGGCAAAATTAAGTTAGTGATATTAAAATAAGTGAATTATTAAATTGAATATCAGTGATCTTGGACTATAATAGGCTTGGTTGATTATACTAAAGCTGAGTGTAACTCCAGGCACACTGCTTAAGTCGATAGGATTAGAGTGCATGTGAGGACAGCTCGTCGGCTTGAATTTCTAAATTATGCTAAAAAGATTAAATTATCTTTTTATTCGGCAAAATTAGCGGTTTAAAATAAATGAATTATTAAATTGATATACGTTTGCTTATGGTAAAGTTGAGTGCAGCCCCGTGCACACTGCTTCGGATTAGAGTGGATGTGGGGCAGACAGACAGACAGACAGTCATCATGTCACATAGAACCTCCATAGGTTAACACAGCGCTCCTAGAAGTTAACATGGAACTCCAGAGGTCCACATAGGAGCCCCCAAAGTACGCATAAGACTCCCCAGAAGTCCACATAGGATCCCAGGTCACCAGAGGTTCACTTGGATCCACAGAAGTCCACATGGAACTCCCAGAGGACCATGGACATACAGACAAACAGACAGTCATCATGTCACATAGAACCTCCATAGGTTAACACAGCGCTCCTAGAAGTTAACATGAAACTCCAGAGATCCACATAGGAGACCCCAAAGTACGCATAAGACTCCCCAGAAGTCCACATAGGATCCCAGGTCACCAGAGGTTCACTTGGATCCACAGAAGTCCACATGGAACTCCCAGAGGACCATGGACATACAGACAAACAGACAGACAGTTATCATGTCACATAGAACCCCCATAGGTTAACACAGCGCTCCTAGAAGTTAACATGGAACTCCAGAGGTCCACATAGTCCCATAGTACCCATGCGTCCCCAAAGTACGCATAAGACCTCCAGGAGTCCACATAGGATCCCAGGTCACCAGAGGTTCACTTGGATCCACAGAAGTCCACATGGAACTCCCAGAGGACCATGGACATACAGACAAACAGACAGTCATCATGTCACATAGAACCTCCATAGGTTAACACAGCGCTCCTAGAAGTTAACATGGAACTCCAGAGGTCCACATAGGAGCCCCCAAAGTACGCATAAGTTCCCCCAGGAGTCCACATAGGATCCCAGGTCACCAGAGGTTCACTTGGATCCACAGAAGTCCACATGGAACTCCCAGAGGACCATGGACATACAGACAAACAGACAGACAGTCATCATGTCACATAGAACCCCCATAGGTTAACACAGCGCTCCTAGAAGTTAACATGGAACTCCAGAGGTCCACATAGTCCCATAGTACCCATGCGTCCCCAAAGTACGCATAAGACCCCCAGGAGTCCACATAGGATCCCAGGTCACCAGAAGTTCACTTGGATCCACAGAAGTCCACATGGAACTCCCAGAGGACCATGGACATACAGACAAAAACAGACAGACATACATGGCAATAGTAAATGATTTCTCTTTACCAGTCTCCTGAAGGCAGACATCAATATAACTTTCTCCCTGTTGTTTCCAGAATAGAAGGCAATTTCCTCTGAATTGGTGATAAGCCTGGAGTTGATGTAGCGAAACTCTCCTTCAAGCTTTTGTTCTTGAACAGTTAGCCGACCTGCAGGTCTTCTAAGATAGGTGAGGAAGAGACCGCCGAGGATCATGTAGGCCATCATGATGGTGGGCGTCTGCAACAGAAGAGCTGATAAGAGTGTGACAAAGGAGTATCAAGAACACAACTGATAAAAGCATGTCTAAATTCCAATTTCTTGGTTATTTTTTATTATTTCAATTTGTTTTCTATTTTTACCCCTCAACATTACACCCACTGGCACGTACCGACCTGGGCAGAACTCCCCCCCCCCAACAATTTGTAATAAAATTTATATTTTTTTATACATTTCTATTATTTTAATTTTTTTCACCTCCTAAAAAAAAAACACTCACCCTTCCTCCCAAATTAGTGGTCAGCTTGTATATATAGATGATGACGTCCAGCAAAGGCTTCGCCATATTGGAGTACAAGTCAGTAAAGACGTCGCAGAACTTGTCCACATCTGTCGTCAGCAGCTGGTCAGCGTTGGCAATCCTCGTGTCCAGATTGGACATCTTGTAGTAGGTGAAACCTCTGAACAATCAAAGTCAGTCATTAGCAAAAACAAAAACATATGCATTTCTTAGAGAATAATCCACTTACTTGAGGTATTCGTCATATAGGTACTTGGTCAGTCTAGTGCGCAGGCGCAGTTTCATCTCTCCTATGCTCCACTTAAACGAAAAAAAGTCCATTGTCAAATCTTATATATATATATACATTATATATATACAATTAAAAGAAAAGGTCCAGCGGACTTTTTTAAATAAAATAAATTCAAAACAAAGGAAAAACACAAGTAGTAGGGTACTGGCTATGGTCACCCTGCTGCTGTTCGAGTTCAGTCACCGCCCTGCCTTCCTGCGGGACTCTTCGCTCTTCACACCACCTGATGACGACGATGGTCGAAATATCGATGTGAGTTATGTCTGTGTCTTTCTGTGTGTTTCCTTCGTTTTGAATTTATTTTATTTAAAAAAGTCCGCTGGACCGTTAGTTTTAATTGTTATATATATATATATATATATATATATATAATATATATATATATCTTCACTTAAGTAAACGATAAACGATCCAAACTGGACACAATACGAGTTCAAAATTCAAGAAGAGTAACACACAGAGTAAGAAAAACACAGACTCCAATTTTCGGGTAATCCGTCTTCAGGAGAAAAGAGAAATGGAAACCAAGCACGTTGTAGACGCAACGGCAAGTAACCCTGCCACAACGTTACTTGCTGTTGCGTCTACAACGTGCTTGGTTTCCCTTTTTCTTTTCTCCTGAAGAAGGATTACCCGAAAATTGGAGTCTGTAAGTGTTTTTTCTTACTCTGTGTGTTACTCTTCTTGAATTTTGAACTCGTGTATATATATATATATATATACATATATCAATGATCAAACCACAAAATGAAATAGGAAAACAACACTAAGATCATTCAACCGTAACAAGCGGTCTTCGTCAGAGTCAAAAACCCAACTCAGTTTTTTGAAAGATCTTCGTCTTGTTTTCCCATTTCATTTTGTGGTTTGATCATTGATTGTTATTTCACGTGTTTATATACTAAGATAAACGGAAACGGTCCGGCAGGACAGATTACACTTAAAATAAACTGTGACACATAGACAGAAACTAACAAAGACTCACTTTTCAATACTTCGACCGTAATGGCGGTCGTCCTCAGGAGAAGAAGTGAATTGACTTCTTGCCATTGCGGCCGAAATATTGAAAAGTGAGTCTTTGTTATGTTTCTGTCTTTGTGTCATAGTTTATTTTAAGTAAATATATATTATTAATTTATATATAATTATATAAAGGATAACAAGATTTCACATAAACACGTGAAATAACTATCAATAATCAAACCACAACTGAGGGTTTTTGACTCTAACAAATACCGCTTGTTGTTGTTGAAAGATTTCAGTCTTTTTTTGCCACCTTTTTATTATGGTTTGATCATATACGTGTATAATATATTAATTTATACATTTATAATTAAATAACATAATTTATACATTTATTTATTAACTTATAATTATTGAAGTCAAAAATAGTGAAAATAGAACTGAAAAACAATCAAGTAAAAACTAAACTTTAGAGTGACGAAGTGTCAAAAAACACTCCCATTCATCAATGAATAGAACTCTGATGAATCGGAGTCTCATTCACATTCATCCATAAAGAGAACTCTGATGAATAGAGGAATAGTACTCTGATGAATAGGAATCACATTCCCATTCATAGAGGAACAGAACTCTGATGAATAGGAGTCACAGTCCTATGCAACGATGAATAGAACTCTGATGAATAGGAGTCACAGTCCCATCATCGATGAATGAACTCTGATGAATAGGAGTCAAAGTCCTATGCATCGATGAATAGAACTCTGATGAATAGGAGTCAAAGTCCTATGCATCGATGAATAGAACTCTGATGAATAGGAGTCACAGTCCTATCATCGATGAATGAACTCTGATGAATAGTGGGTCACAGTCCTGTGTATCGATGAATAGAACTCTGATGAATAGGAGTATCTTTCCCATTCATCCATAAATAGAACTCTGATGAATAGGAATCACATTCCCATTCATAGAGGATCAGAACTCTGATGAATATGAGTCCCAGTCCTATGCATCGATGAATAGAACTCTGATGAATAGGAGTCACGGTCCCATCATCGAGGAATGAACTCTGATGAATAGGAGTCACAGTCTTATGCATCGATGAATATAACTCTGATGAATAGGAGTCAAAGTCCTATTCATCGATGAATATAACTCTGATGAATAGGAGTCACAGTCCTATGCATCAATGAATAGAACTCAAATGAATAGGAGCCACAGTCAACTCATCGATGAATGGTAATCTGATGAATAAGAGTCACAGTTTTATGCATCGATGATAGAACTCTGATGAAAAGGAGTCACAGTCCCATCATCGATGAATGGTAATCTGATGAATAAGAGTCACAGTTTTATGCATCGATGAATAGAACTCTGATGAATAGGAGTCATACTACCAATCAAGTTATGATTCTAACAAGAACCATTCAATGTTCAGAATATCCCAGTTCCACTTTAAAATATCTTACTCTAGTTTAAAAGTTGATTTTATGCTTATAACTATAGCTAGTAGTTAAAAATATATGTATAAATACCTTCAACAAATTATTTATAACGGAGATCTGAAACAAAAAATAAAATAATACATAATATAAATGTAAGTATATATATTTGTTTTGTAAGATAAGAGATTGACTTACAAAGGGCATGGCGGCCAGAAACTGAAGAAGATAGACCTTGAAGTAGTCTCTGTTTGCTGTTACGATGGCACTGAAAAAGAGGGGTTCGAAATTTAGGAACACTAATGAAAAAGTCATCATTAGAATTAATGACAATTTTCGTTTGGGAAGTAGTCTCTGTTTGCTGTTACGATGGCACTGAAAAAGAGGGGTTCGAAATTTAGAAAGACTAATGAAAAAGTCATCATTAGAATTAATGACAATTTTCGTTTGGGAAGTAGTCTCTGTTTGCTGTTACGATGGCACTGAAAAAGAGGGATTCGAAATTTAGAAAGACTAATGAAAAAGTCATCATTAGAATTAATGACAATTTTCGGTTGGGAAGTAGTCTCTGATTGCTGTTACGATTGCATTGAAAAAGAGGGGTTCGAAATTTAGAAAGACTAATGAAAAAGTCATCATTAGAATTAATGACAATTTTCGCTTGGGAAGTAGTCTCTGTTTGTTGTTACGATGGTTATTAAAAAGAGAGGTTCGAAATTTAGGAACACTAATGAAAAAGCCATCATTAGAATTAATGACAATTTTCGCTTGGGAAGTAGTCTCTGTTTGCTGTTACGATGGCACTGAAAAAGAGGGGTTCGAAATTTAGGAATACTAATGAAAAAGTCATCATTTGAATTAATGACAATTTTCGCTTGGGAAGTAGGTACGATGGCACTGAAAAATAGGGGTTCGAAATTTAGAGACACTAATGAAAAAGTCATCATTAGAATTAATGACAATTTTCGCTTGGGAAGTAGTCTCTGTTTGCTGTTACGATGGCACTGAAAAAGAGGGGTCTAAAATTGGGAAAGACTAATGAAAAAGTAATCATTAGAATTAATGACAATTTTCGCTTGGGAAGTAGTCTCTGTTTGTTGTTACGATGGCACTGAAAAAGAGGGGTTCGAAATTTAGGAATACTAATGAAAAAGTCATCATTTGAATTAATGACAATTTTCGCTTGGGAAGTAGGTACGATGGCACTGAAAAATAGGGGTTCGAAATTTAGAGACACTAATGAAAAAGTCATCATTAGAATTAATGACAATTTTCGCTTGGGAAGTACGATGGCACTGAAAAATAGCGGTTCGAAATTTAGAGACAATAATGAAAAAGCTTTTCATTACAATTAATGAAACTCCTTGTTGAAGTGTGGAGGGTTACAGTGTTTCAGTTGTTACAAACTTCTTTTTGTTTTTAAAAACAAAAATCGATGACCGGAAGGTAGTAATTGACATTTGGATGGCGATTTTCATGCCGGGTTGAGTTGGGGCTTAAGATGTTACCTTTATTGAATTCATATTCTTGGGTTGGTTAGATTAGTAGAGAATATATTCTTACTTTTCGATGAGGGTAGTGTTGTTTATCATCCACAAGTCGCAAAGCGATCTCATCACCAAAGTAAAGGCCACCATGGCCATGAAGAAGCTCTCGGGAGTCCATACGCCTGGCACTGATATCCGGAGCAGGCGACGCAGTCTTTTAAAGAACACTTTGTCTACATGGGCTCGTGTCTTCTTCCCACTCGCTTTGTCTTCTGTTTGCTAAAAACAAACAAAAACAATGTGTATAACAAAAAAAGTTACAAACGTACCTCCTCCTCTTCCATAGGCCAACTTTGTATATACAGTCGATTCCGGTTAATTGGGCCACATCGGGACCGAGGCGTTTTGTCCCAATTAAGCGGCTGTCCCAATTAAACGAATTTCACTTTTTTTTTTGGAAATTCATTTGATTGGTTTTGTAAACAATGCCATTAAGCATCGGAAGGGGTGTGTGTGTGGTGTGTGTGTGTGTGTGTGTGTGTGTGTGTGTGTGTTTTGTTTTGCCGCTGCACTGGCTCAGATGGAAAAGATAGCAAATTTGAACATGAGGCAGCTGTGGATTTTTAAAACACCGGTATCGGGTTCAAAAAGAAGCCGCCTTTCTGGCTTTCCCGGGATTTAGAAGGGGGTGGTGTTTGTTTTGCCGGTGCACCGGCTCGATTAAACCGGAACTCAGTTAAAACATACTCCGTTAATCAGGTCTCTACTATACTAAAATCTTAAATTTACTGTCCCAATTAAGCGGAATGTTGTCCCAATTAAACATAAAAATTTACAATTGTAGTTCATAGTTTGGTTTCCGTTCTTTGATATTTGTCCCAAATAAGCAGCTGTCCCAATTAAGCGGAATCCACTGTATAAAAAAAGAAAAATCATATCATACATATATAACGAGTTTGTTAGGCTAAAGAAACAAACACATTAGGAAAAGATACCGGAGGAAAAAGTAGTTAAAAAGATCTATCGAGGTAATCCTTGCGGTAGACGGTTGATGGGACGTCCAACGCAAAGATGGAAGAACGAAAGGAGTGGGCAATGTCTCAATGGCAGGAGAGATTTGACATAGGAGAAGTTGGGCATTGGACATATAATTCCATACCATCAGTTAGAAAACGCCTTATTGTAAGTCACCTGAGGCCAGACCACCTGCTAGTTCGATTTCTTACTAGTCATAGCGATTTTCGAGATTATTTAATGAAGTTCAAGTTGAGAACAAGAGTTGTATGCAGCTGTGGAACAAGCAGAGAGTCTGTAAAGAACATACTTGAACACTGTCGAAGATTTGAATCATGAGACTCCTATTTGAACTTATATGTGGAAATATAATTCAAGAATCATATGGTAAATCATTGGATAGGGCTACTTTTCTTGATCTGATTAATTCCATTGCAAAGATAAGGACTAGCATACCACCTCAACTGATGGATGCATAGTGAGAGACAGCAATGCCTGGTCCTTTCTGTTATTGAAGATAATGTACACATAGTCGACACATATTCATTAATTCAGTTTGATGTTTTTGTTACACAGGGTTTTATTATATTTTGGTCAACAGTGTAACTGTTGCGCGTGTCAATTGGTATGTTGCGCGTTGTAGCATCGAGTTGACCGCCTCCGTGTGGTCCACTTTGGGCGTCGCCATGCAACGGCTAAAAGGCAAATCGTTCAATGACAACCTGACTTCATTTAGAAAGCTGTGGTATGGCCGGAAGGCTCAGGTGCGCGTATAGGTCAACACAGGTTAGAGGTAGTTAAAGATGGTTAGAAGTGGTCCACCTAGGGTGTCGCCATGCGACGGCTAAAGGGCAAATCGTTCAATGACAACCTGACTTGATTTAGAAAGCTGTGGTATGGCCGGGAGGCTCAGGTGCGCGTATAGGTCAACCCAGGTTAGAGGTAGTTAAAGATGGTTAGAGGTGGTCCACCTTGGGCGTCACCATGCGACGGCTAAAGGGCAAATTGTTCAATGACAACCTGACTTGATTTAGAAAGCTGTGGTATGGCCGGGAGGCTCAGGTGCGCGTATAGGTCAACACAGGTTAGAGGTAGTTAAAGATGGTTAGAGGTGGTCCACCTAGGGTGTCGCCATGCGACGGCTAAAGGGCAAATCGTTCAATGACAACCTGACTTGATTTAGAAGCTGTTGAATAGCCAGGAGGCACAGGTACGCGTATTGGTCAACACAGGATGGGTGTGAGAAAGTGAAGGAACTTGGTCCAGGACTGACAACTCTGGAGGGAATCTGCGCTGCAGGCCCAGGCTCCATGGGAGTCGTAGCACCGTCGATCATGATGACGACGTCTTGGCATTCTGTCAACCACTCAACCTACCCTCACCCACCATCAGGCCACCAACTCACCACTTTTACCAATTCCCAGACTTTTCTGTTTCCCCGAACTCTCTCGGTCTCACTTAGCACAGAAATTCAACGGCCGAGTATACTAACAATAAAAGAAAATGTTATAAATTTGTCAAAATATCCGAATTAATTTGTTTCAATGGAGAAAAACAACGTAAGCAAGCCTTCCTTTGATTTATCAGTTTGCTTTAAGCAGCAGACTAAAGAGGTATGTTCACAGAGTAATGGGTGAAACCCAAGATTCCTTTGTGTTTCATAATAATGAGCGTTCCTTTGATTCCAGTTTCTGTCTCAGGAAGCAATTGTTTCAATTATAGATAACTAGCAAACGTTTCTGCCTTTGACGGGTATTCTACAAAAATTCAGATACGATACGTGGTATTCCAAAATATTATGAGGAATTATAGAATAGTAGAAAATATCATTATCAATACAGTCCATGACTATAATGTATTTTATATTTTTTTTTTATTGTTTAAACCGATCCCCTTAAAAATTTGACCCATGCGGGGGAATAACCTTTGTTATATCTTTGGCAAGGATATATGTTGATGTATAAAAATACCCAAAAACTTTTTAAAAAAAACTTGAGCAATATGTGTAAAATCAACTTTGGTATATATATTGCCAAGAATATATATTGATGTATACATATACCAAAAAATGTTTTTAGGAAAAATTTGAACCATGGGGGAATAACCTTTTGGTATATCTTTGGCAAGGATATATGTTGATGTATAAAAATACCAAAACACGTTTTTAGAAAGAAAAATTGATACAATGGTTTGCCTTGTGGGTAGCTCGTTTGGTATTTGGTAGATTCAGTCTTGCGGTATACATGACATCATTTATCAGACGTAATCCCCGCTAGCCCCTTATCGAATTCTCTTATCATAATGGTTGTGTTATCTTTCAAGCATATATTATCATTAATTCTAGCTACTTATTATATCTTTTAAATATTATTTGAACTCATTTTATAATACACATATCGTATATAAAGCACGTATTACTTGTATGGTTCATGCATTATTTTATGGTTATACTCAATTCAATGAGTGAACAGTGTTGAGGTTATTTGTAATGTTATCTTATTAGTCTAGTCGAAGGTTTTGTCCGGCTAACATTGTTGTTCCTTTAAATAATGTAAATTTCATTTTCTTAGTTAAAAAATTCTTACTTCTGCCTATGAAAAAGGTTTTAAATAAAACCGAAACGTTGGCAACGAGAGTTTGATTTTTTATCCTGGAAAATTGACCGAACCCCGATTAGAGAACACACCTATATATATATCAATGATCAAACCACAATAAGAAATGGGAAAACAAGACTAAGATCTTTCAACCGTAACAAGCAGTTGGGTCAGTCAGTCAGTTGGGTTTTTGACTCTGACGAAGACCGCTTGTTACGGTTGAAAGATCTTAGTCTTGTTTTCCCATTTCTTATTGTGGTTTGATCATTGATTGTTGTTTCACGTGTTTTATGTGATCTTTTGTTTATCTATATATATATATATATATATATATATATATATATATATATATATATATATATATATTGGTATAAATAGGCAGCAGATCCTCTTTTAAACAGGTATCATTAAAATTAACCGCAGTCTCGGCATTCACGATCTTAAGACTGAGAGATTCGATCCTACGAACTAACCTCCTGCTAACAGGGTTCAACTGGAAAAGGAGTTGGCCAAGTGACATGTTAAATTAAAATCGATGACTCATGCTTAATCATTGCTATAAATAGATTAAAAGGATAGTACAGGTTAATATAAAGAGAAGGTCAAAGTTCAATAATGAACAAGAAACTAGCGGTTAGAATAAAAGAGTTGAAAGGTCAACGGTATAACTGGACTAATAAGAATATATATATATGATCAAACCACAATAAAAAATAGGAAAACAAGACTAAGATCTTTAAACCGTAACAAGCGATCTTCGTTCTTGAGCTCGTATTTCAACACAATATTTAAAAAAATTACGTCCGATTTCACTTGGCTCAGCTTTGTTAAATGTTTTTCCAAACTATGAGAAACTTTTTCTTCAATTCAAGGTTATTCAAATCACAGATTAGATCGCCATACTTTTTCAAATTTATATTTGACATTTTGATGAATTTGTCATTGAATCACAAAAACTAAACTAACAACTATATTTTGACCAGCTATATATATATATATATATATAAAGATTTCACATAAATACGTGAAATAACAATCAATGATCAAACCACAATAACAAAATGGGAAAACAAGACTAAGATTTTTAAACCGTAACAAGCAGTCTTCGTCAGAGTCAAAAACCCAAAAACCAGTTGGGTTTTTGACTCTGACGAAGACTGCTTGTAACGGTTGAAATATCTTAGTCTTGTTTTCCATTTTCTTATTGTGGTTTGATCATTGATATATATAAATATTTGTAAATTTTGCTAGTAGTCCTACCTTGACACACACATTATTGAAAATGACACCAATTTAGCTGATATCTGTTTCTTAACAAGTTTCTCCATTTTTCGAAATAAAATTCTCGTTATTTCGTCTACAGAATAAATTACATCTCCTATAGTCGACATGTTTCGAATGATCAACATTCATCATCAGGATGTGAATAACTTCTAGGGTGAATTTTCTGGTTTATATATATATCCATATATATACGAGTATTATATATATCCTTATTATATATATATATCCATAGTGAAGATAGTAGAGGTTGTTTTTCTTCAAGTTTAAGATAAGCTGGTCGTTAATCCTGTGGGGTGAGTGGCCTCTCGGCCTGAGTTACTACCTGCAAGGGTTTCTGGATGGCCTTGGTGTGAATTAAACAGCCTTAAAATAGGGCTACTGTTTTCAACTTGAATATTTAAGAGTGGCTTCAGTTTTTGGTTTAATATAGCCTCTAAAATTCTCAGTTTATTATAGTTACTTTCCTTTTTTATTATTTTAGTATGTGTAACCAGTATCTCACAGGTTTGTTTTCCATTTGTTTTTTGGATGCTCAGGCTATTAAGTGCATGGCGATTTGTATTTCGCTATAGCGTACCAGAAGATTTTCACTAGAAGTTTTTACGTTAAGACATTTTTGCAATAGAATTATGAAATTAATAATCTTCACTAGAGTATACTGTGATGAATTCACTTCAAGGAGGTTAGATGTCTCATCTTCATGAGAAATTTCTATATCTCTATCTTTACTATAGCGTAATGAGATGTTTCATCTTCAGTAGTAGTTCATGGGACTTAGCATCTTCAGTTTAGTAGAAATTCTGTGATGGCTCATATTTACTGAGGTTACTGAGGTATCTCATTCAAATGAATCTACTGAAGAGGAGCATCATAATATGGTTTACGAATCTCATCAAGGTCATAGATGGGGTTGTAATGGAGTGATTAAGCGCCACTAATAGCATCTAACACTCAACTCCGACTTTCGGCCTTCACGAGGCTACCCTGTTAACCTGCTATAGGCAGGGACAAACGAAAGAGGATGAGAAGGTGATCAGGGACTGGGCCTGACCACCTTCATTTCACATCCTTCCTAATCCCCAAATCCCCTCCTTTTATCCCAGCCCTAATCTAAGGTGTTATGCGATCCGTGCCGAAGGATGGATGATACAGGGGTTTCTGTATTATGAACGGAGCCTCAAGGGCACCAGGCAACCCCCTTGAGTAAATAGCCTTACTCCGGTATGCGGTGATCTGCCGGAGCGGACAAAATACCACCGATAAAGCTTCAGGGATTTTCCCCTGAAAGGAGAAGGAAGTCTGGAGACCATCCTCCGGAAGCGCAGAGGGTCCAAAAGCGCTAACTAGTGGGAACCTCCCACAAGTGCACCTGAGGACCCGAAGAAGACTATCCCGAAGAAGGAGAAAGAAAGTACTTTCTCCCGAAACATAGGGAGCCTGAATGGACATTATCAATGATGGCTTGTGCAGATTCTGCAAAGAGGAAGAAACAGCGTTGCACCTGTTGGCTGGCTGTCAGGCAACTTCGCCTCTCAGAGGTAGGTGTTTCGGGACACTCACAAAACCACAGAAAAACTTTTACCGCTGGAACCAGCAAAAGTGCTGAACTTCTTGGAGGCGTTCAAGCTAACTGCTGGGATATTTTAGTACAGAAGAGGGTAAGTACAATAGTTTGTTTTTAAGACACAGTGCTATAGTCACCTCAAATAATAAAAATAAATAACAATGAGGTCATAGATTGCTATGTATAATAGTGGAACATAAACACTATCATAAAACCATCTGAGTACGCACTAATAAAGGTGGACATTCCAGAATCCCAAAGTGTAGACGAAACATAACACTTCGTTAGTCAAGATGATCTCTCTTAGAATATGGTACTCTAGTGAAGATTATCAATTTCACCGTTAGTCAAGATGATCCCTCTTAGAATACTCTAGTGAAGATTATCAATTTCACCGTTAGTCAAGATGATTCCTCTTAGAATACTCTAGTGAAGATTATCAATTTCACCGTTAGTCAAGACGATTCCTCTTAGAATACTCTAGTGAAGATTATCAATTTCACCGTTAGTCAAGATGATCCCTCTTAGAATATGGTACTCTAGTGAAGATTATTAATTTCACCGTTAGTCAAGATGATCCCTCTTAGAATATGGTACTCTAGTGAAGATTATTAATTTCACCGTTAGTCAAGATTATCCCTCTTAGAATACTCTAGTGAAGATTATTAATTTCACCGTTAGTCAAGATGATCCCTCTTAGAATACTCTAGTGAAGATTATCAATTTCACCGTTAGTCAAGATGATCCCTCTTAGAATACTCTAGTGAAGATTATCAATTTCACCGTTAGTCAAGACGATTCCTCTTAGAATACTCTAGTGAAGATTATCAATTTCACCGTTAGTCAAGACGATTCCTCTTAGAATACTCTAGTGAAGATTATCAATTTCACCGTTAGTCAAGACGATTCCTCTTAGAATACTCTAGTGAAGATTATCAATTTCACCGTTAGTCAAGACGATTCCTCTTAGAATACTCTAGTGAAGATTATCAATTTCACCGTTAGTCAAGACGATTCCTCTTAGAATACTCTAGTGAAGATTATCAATTTCACCGTTAGTCAAGACGATTCCTCTTAGAATACTCTAGTGAAGATTATCAATTTCACCGTTAGTCAAGATGATCCCTCTTAGAATACTCTAGTGAAGATTATCAATTCCACAATCACCTTTCAGTGTATAAAGATGAGGCTCTCACTGCTATGTCTAGTGATGAAGGAGGCATTATACAGATGAGCTAGTCGCTGAGTGTGATTTCTCGTAATGTGTTACGTAAGCGATGGCGTTCACCCCCCACCACCTCCTCTCTTTATGATCCCCGACCTTGCCCAAGCGGTAGTGGAGGTGATTAGTTCACTGGACCCTGATACACTCATTTGCCGTCTTCCAACAACATTAAGATCTATAGCGTTCTGGAAACTATAGTGAAGATGATGCATTTCATTACACTATACTCTATACCAAACATGAGAATATCATTATTAGGCTCTTCTTCAGTAGATTCATTTGAATGGGTCATGGGAAGCTATAGTGAAGTTAATACATTTGAGGGCACTATAGTGAAAATAAGATAATCATAACGGGGTACTCTTCAGTAGATTCATTTGAATGAGTCATGGGACGCTATAGTGAAGATGATGCATTTCAAACCCTATAGTAAACATGATAATATCATTATAAGGCTCTTCTTCAGAAGAGTCATTTGAATGGGTCATGGGACGCTATAGTGAAGATGATGCATTTCAAACCCTATAGTAAACATGATAATATCATTATAAGGCTCTTCTTCAGAAGAGTCATTTGAATGGGTCATGGGAAGCTATCGTGAAGATGATACACTTCAGAACACTGTAGTGAAAATGGAAATATCATTATTAGGCTCTTTTTCAGAAGAGTCATTTCAATGGGTCATCGGACGCTATAGTGAAGATTATCTATTCCCGACCCTATAGTAAACATGATAATATCATTATTAGGCTCTTCTTCAGAACATTCATTTGAATGGGTCATGGGACGCTATAGTGAAGATTATCTATTCCCGACCCTATAGTAAACATGATAATATCATTATTAGGCTCTTCTTCAGAAGATTCATTTGAATGAGTCATGGGACGCTATAGTGAAGATTATCTATTCCCGACACTATAGTAAACATGATAATATCATTATTAGGCTCTTCTTCAGAAGATTCATTTGAATGGGTCATCGGACGCTATAGTGAAGATTATCTATTCCCGACCCTATAGTAAACATGATAATATTTTTATTAGGCTCTTCTTCAGAAGATTCATTTGAATGAGTCATGGGACGCTATAGTGAAGATTATCTATTCCCGACCCTATAGTAAACATGATAATATCTTTATTAGGCTCTTCTTCAGAAGATTCATTTGAATGGGTCATCGGACGCTATAGTGAAGATTATCTATTCCCAACCCTATAGTAAACATGATAATATTTTTATTAGGCTCTTCTTCAGAAGATTCATTGTAATGGGTCATCGGGCGCTATAGTGAAGATTATCTATTCTCGACCCTATAGTAAACATGATAAATTTTTATTAGGCTCTTCTTCAGAAGATTCATTTGACTGGGTCATGGGACGCTATAGTGAAGATTATCTATTCCCGACCCAATAGTAAACATGATAATATCATTATTTGACTCTTCTTCTGAAGATTCCCTTGAATGGGTCATGGAACGCTATAGTGAAGATGATCCATTACAGATCCTATAGTAAACATGAGAATACTCCAAAAATAAATAATGAAGACGAGTGTTCATTATTCCCCAAAACCCTTAACTGAAGATATACCAAGTTAAACGCACAAGTACATACGAGATCCGAGAAACTACTAGTGAAGATGAGGACAACAAAACCGTTAGAGTAGATATGCTATCAGAACACTCTCGTACACAAGAGACACGAGAAGGATCTAGTGAAGATGAGCCATCACAAAACCCTTTGTGTAGATTTACCATATTAGAACACTCTTGAACACATGAGACACGAGAAGGATCTAGTGAAGATGAGCCATCACAAAACCCTTTGTGTATATTTACCATATTAGAACACTTTTGTACACATGAGACACGAGAAGGATCTAGTGAAGATGAGTCATCACAAAACCCTTTGTGTAGATTTACCATATTAGAACACTCTTGTACACATGAGACACGAGAAGGATCTAGTGAAGATGAGCCATCACAAAACCCTTTGTGTAGATTTACCATATTAGAACACTCTCGTACACATGAGACACGAGAAGGATCTAGTGAAGATGAGACATCACAAAACCCTTTGTGTAGATTTACCATATTAGAACACTCTTGTACACATGAGACACGAGAAGGATCTAGTGAAGATGAGCCATCACAAAACCCTTTGTGTAGATTTACCATATTAGAACACTTTTGTACACATGAGACACGAGAAGGATCTAGTGAAGATGAGCCATCACAAAACCCTTTGTGTAGATTTACCATATTAGAACACTCTTGAACACATGAGACACGAGAAGGATCTAGTGAAGATGAGCCATCACAAAACCCTTTGTGTATATTTACCATATTAGAACACTCTTGTACACATGAGACACGAGAAGGATCTAGTGAAGATGAGCCATCACAAAACCCTTTGTGTAGATTTACCATATTAGAACACTCTTGAACACATGAGACACGAGAAGGATCTAGTGAAGATGAGCCATCACAAAACCCTTTGTGTATATTTACCATATTAGAACACTCTTGTACACATGAGACACGAGAAGGATCTAGTGAAGATGAGTCATCACAAAACCCTTTGTGTAGATTTACCATATACGAACACTCTTGAACACATGAGACACGAGAAGGATCTAGTGAAGATGAGCCATCACAAAACCCTTTGTGTATATTTACCATATTAGAACACTCTTGTACACATGAGACACGAGAAGGATCTAGTGAAGATGAGTCATCACAAAACCCTTTGTGTAGATTTACCATATTAGAACACTCTTGAACACATGAGACACGAGAAGGATCTAGTGAAGATGAGCCATCACAAAACCCTTTGTGTAGATTTACCATATTAGAACACTCTTGAACACATGAGACACGAGAAGGATCTAGTGAAGATGAGTCATCACAAAACCCTTTGTGTATATTTACCATATTAGAACACTCTTGAACACATGAGACACGAGAAGGATCTAGTGAAGATGAGCCATCACAAAACCCTTTGTGTATATTTACCATATTAGAACACTCTTGTACACATGAGACACGAGAAGGATCTAGTGAAGATGAGTCATCACAAAACCCTTTGTGTAGATTTACCATATACGAACACTCTTGAACACATGAGACACGAGAAGGATCTAGTGAAGATGAGCCATCACAAAACCCTTTGTGTATATTTACCATATTAGAACACTCTTGTACACATGAGACACGAGAAGGATCTAGTGAAGATGAGTCATCACAAAACCCTTTGTGTAGATTTACCATATTAGAACACTCTTGAACACATGAGACACGAGAAGGATCTAGTGAAGATGAGCCATCACAAAACCCTTTGTGTAGATTTACCATATTAGAACACTCTTGTACACATGAGACACGAGAAGGATCTAGTGAAGATGAGTCATCACAAAACCCTTTGTGTAGATTTACCATATTAGAACACTCTTGAACACATGAGACACGAGAAGGATCTAGTGAAGATGAGCCATCACAAAACCCTTTGTGTAGATTTACCATATTACAACACTTATGTACACATGAGACACGAGAAGGATCTAGTGAAGATGAGTCATCACAAAACCCTTTGTGTAGATTTACCATATTACAACACTCTTGAACACATGAGACACGAGAAGGATCTAGTGAAGATGAGCCATCACAAAACCCTTTGTGTATATTTACCATATTAGAACACTTTTGAACACATGAGACACGAGAAGGATCTAGTGAAGACGAGCCATCACAAAACTCTCTGTGTAGATTTACCATATTAGAACACTCTTGTACACATGAGACACGAGAAGGATCTAGTGAAGATGAGCCATCACAAAACCCTTTGTGTATATTTACCATATTAGAACACTCTCGTACACATGAGACACGAAAAGGATCTAGTGAAGATGAGCCATCACAAAACCCTTTGTGTATATTTACCATATTAGAACACTCTTGAACACATGAGACACGAGAAGGATCTAGTGAAGATGAGCCATCACAAAACCCTTTGTGTAGATTTACCATATACGAACACTCTTGAACACATGAGACACGAGAAGGATCTAGTGAAGATGAGTCATCACAAAACCCTTTGTGTAGATTTACCATATTAGAACACTCTTGAACACATGAGACACGAGAAGGATCTAGTGAAGATGAGCCATCACAAAACCCTTTGTGTATATTTACCATATTAGAACACTTTTGTACACAAGAGACACGAGAAGGATCTAGTGAAGATGAGCCATCACAAAACCCTTTGTGTATATTTAACATATTACAACACTCTTGTACACATGAGACACGAGAAGGATCTAGTGAAGATGAGTCATCACAAAACCCTTTGTGTATATTTACCATATTAGAACACTCTTGAACACATGAGACACGAGAAGGATCTAGTGAAGATGAGCCATCACAAAACCCTTTGTGTATATTTACCATATTAGAACACTCTTGAACACATGAGACACGAGAAGGATCTAGTGAAGATGAGCCATCACAAAACCCTTTGTGTAGATTTACCATATTAGAACACTCTTGTACACAAGAGACACGAGAAGGATCTAGTGAAGATGAGCCATCACAAAACCCTTTGTGTATATTTACCATATTAGAACACTCTCGTACACATGAGACACGAAAAGGATCTAGTGAAGATGAGCCATCACAAAACCCTTTGTGTATATTTACCATATTAGAACACTTTTGAACACATGAGACACGAGAAGGATCTAGTGAAGATCAACCATCACAAAACCCTTTGTGTATATTTACCATATTAGAACACTCTTGAACACATGAGACACGAGAAGGATCTAGTGAAGATGAGCCATCACAAAACCCTTTGTGTAGATTTACCATATTAGAACACTCTTGAACACATGAGACACGAGAAGGATCTAGTGAAGATGAGCCATCACAAAACCCTTTGTGTATATTTTCCATATTAGAACACTTTTGTACACAAGAGACACGAGAAGGATCTAGTGAAGATGAGCCATCACAAAACCCTTTGTGTAGATTTACCATATTAGAACACTCTTGAACACATGAGACACGAGAAGGATCTAGTGAAGATGAGCCATCACAAAACCCTTTGTGTATATTTACCATATTAGAACACTTTTGTACACAAGAGACACGAGAAGGATCTAGTGAAGATGAGCCATCACAAAACCCTTTGTGTAGATTTACCATATTAGAACACTCTTGAACACATGAGACACGAGAAGGATCTAGTGAAGATGAGTCATCACAAAACCCTTTGTGTAGATTTACCATATTAGAACACTCTTGAACACATGAGACACGAGAAGGATCTAGTGAAGATGAGCCATCACAAAACCCTTTGTGTATATTTACCATATTAGAACACTCTTGTACACATGAGACACGAGAAGGATCTAGTGAAGATGAGCCATCACAAAACCCTTTGTGTATATTTACCATATTAGAACACTCTTGAACACATGAGACACGAGAAGGATCTAGTGAAGATGAGCCATCACAAAACCCTTTGTGTAGATTTACCATATTAGAACACTCTTGAACACATGAGACACGAGAAGGATCTAGTGAAGATGAGCCATCACAAAACCCTTTGTGTATATTATACCATATTAGAACACTTTTGTACACAAGAGACACGAGAAGGATCTAGTGAAGATGAGCCATCACAAAACCCTTTGTGTATATTTAACATAATTACAAACACTCTTGTACACATGAGACACGAGAAGGATCTAGTGAAGATGAGTCATCACAAAACCCTTTGTGTATATTTACCATATTAGAACACTCTTGTACACAAGAGACACGAGAAGGATCTAGTGAAGATGAGCCATCACAAAACCCTTTGTGTATATTTACCATATTAGAACACTCTCGTACACATGAGACACGAAAAGGATCTAGTGAAGATGAGCCATCACAAAACTCTTTGTGTATATTTACCATATTAGAACACTTTTGAACACATGAGACACGAGAAGGATCTAGTGAAGATCAGCCATCACAAAACCCTTTGTGTATATTTACCATATTAGAACACTCTTGTACACATGAGACACGAGAAGGATCTAGTGAAGATGAGCCATCACAAAACCCTTTGTGTAGATTTACCATATTAGAACACTCTTGAACACATGAGACACGAGAAGGATCTAGTGAAGATGAGTCATCACAAAACCCTTTGTGTAGATTTACCATATTAGAACACTCTTGAACACATGAGACACGAGAAGGATCTAGTGAAGATGAGTCATCACAAAACCCTTTGTGTATATTTACCATATTAGAACACTTTTGAACACATGAGACACGAGAAGGATCTAGTGAAGATGAGCCATCACAAAACCCTTTGTGTATATTTACCATATTAGAACACTCTTGAACACATGAGACACGAGAAGGATCTAGTGAAGATGAGTCATCACAAAACCCTTTGTGTATATTTACCATATTAGAACACTTTTGTACACAACACGAAAATGATGTAGTGAAGATGAGTCATCACAAAACCCTTTGTGTAGATTTACCATATTAGAACACTCTTGTACACATGAGACACGAGAAGGATCTAGTGAAGATGAGTCATCACAAAACCCTTTGTGTAGATTTACCATATTAGAACACTCTTGAACACATGAGACACGAGAAGGATCTAGTGAAGATGAGTCATCACAAAACCCTTTTCTGTAGATTTAACATATTACAACACTCTTGTACACATGAGACACGAGAAGGATCTAGTGAAGATGAGCCATCACAAAACCCTTTGTGTAGATTTACCATATTAGAACACTTTTGTACACAACACGAAAATGATGTAGTGAAGATGAGTCATCACAAAACCCTTTTCTGTAGATTTAACATATTACAACACTCTTGTACACAAGAGACACGAGAAGGATCTAGTGAAGATGAGCCATCACAAAACCCTTTGTGTAGATTTACCATATTAGAACACTCTCGTACACATGAGACACGAGAAGGATCTAGTGAAGATGAGCCATCTCAAAACCCTTTGTGTAGATTTACCATATTAGAACACTCTCGTACACATGAGACACGAGAAGGATCTAGTGAAGATGAGTCATCACAAAACCCTTTGTGTAGATTTACCATATTAGAACACTCTTGAACACATGAGACACGAGAAGGATCTAGTGAAGATGAGTCATCACAAAACCCTTTGTGTAGATTTACCATATTAGAACACTCTCGTACACATGAGACACGAGAAGGATCTAGTGAAGATGAGCCATCACAAAACCCTTTGTGTAGATTTACCATATTAGAACACTCTCGTACACATGAGACACGAGAAGGATCTAGTGAAGATGAGCCATCACAAAACCCTTTGTGTAGATTTACCATATTAGAACACTCTCGTACACATGAGACACGAGAAGGATCTAGTGAAGATGAGCCATCACAAAACCCTTTTCTGTAGATTTAACATATTACAACACTCTTGTACACATGAGACACGAGAAGGATCTAGTGAAGATGAGCCATCACAAAACCCTTTTCTGTAGATTTAACATATTACAACACTCTTGTACACATGAGACACGAGAAGGATCTAGTGAAGATGAGTCATCACAAAACCCTTTTCTGTAGATTTAACATATTACAACACTCTTGTACACATGAGACACGAGAAGGATCTAGTGAAGATGAGCCATCACAAAACCCTTTGTGTAGATTTACCATATTAGAACACTCTCGTACACATGAGACACGAGAAGGATCTAGTGAAGATGAGTCATCTCAAAACCCTTTGTGTAGATTTACCATATTAGAACACTCTTGAACACATGAGACACGAGAAGGATCTAGTGAAGATGAGTCATCACAAAACCCTTTGTGTAGATTTACCATATTAGAACACTCTCGTACACATGAGACACGAGAAGGATCTAGTGAAGATGAGCCATCACAAAACCCTTTGTGTAGATTTACCATATTAGAACACTCTCGTACACATGAGACACGAGAAGGATCTAGTGAAGATGAGCCATCACAAAACCCTTTGTGTAGATTTACCATATTAGAACACTCTCGTACACATGAGACACGAGAAGGATCTAGTGAAGATGAGCCATCACAAAACCCTTTTCTGTAGATTTAACATATTACAACACTCTTGTACACATGAGACACGAGAAGGATCTAGTGAAGATGAGCCATCACAAAACCCTTTTCTGTAGATTTAACATATTACAACACTCTTGTACACATGAGACACGAGAAGGATCTAGTGAAGATGAGTCATCACAAAACCCTTTTCTGTAGATTTAACATATTACAACACTCTTGTACACATGAGACACGAGAAGGATCTAGTGAAGATGAGCCATCACAAAACCCTTTGTGTAGATTTACCATATTAGAACACTCTTGAACACATGAGACACGAGAAGGATCTAGTGAAGATGATCCATCACAAAACCCTTTGTGTATATTTACCATATTAGAACACTCTTGAACACATGAGACACGAGAAGGATCTAGTGAAGATGAGCCATCACAAAACCCTTTGTGTAGATTTACCATATTAGAACACTCTTGAACACATGAGACACGAGAAGGATCTAGTGAAGATGAGCCATCACAAAACCCTTTGTGTAGATTTACCATATTAGAACACTCTTGAACACATGAGACACGAGAAGGATCTAGTGAAGATGAGCCATCACAAAACCCTTTGTGTATATTTACCATATTAGAACACTCTCGTACACAAGAGACACGAGAAGGATCTAGTGAAGATGAGTCATCACAAAACCCTTTGTGTATATTTACCATATTAGAACACTCTCGTACACATGAGACACGAGAAGGATCTAGTGAAGATGAGTCATCACAAAACCCTTTGTGTAGATTTACCATATTAGAACACTCTTGAACACATGAGACACGAGAAGGATCTAGTGAAGATGAGCCATCACAAAACCCTTTGTGTATATTTACCATATTAGAACACTCTTGAACACATGAGACACGAGAAGGATCTAGTGAAGATGAGTCATCACAAAACCCTTTGTGTATATTTACCATATTAGAACACTCTCGTACACATGAGACACGAGAAGGATCTAGTGAAGATGAGCCATCACAAAACCCTTTGTGTAGATTTACCATATTAGAACACTCTTGAACACATGAGACACGAGAAGGATCTAGTGAAGATGAGCCATCACAAAACCCTTTGTGTAGATTTACCATATTAGAACACTCTTGAACACATGAGACACGAGAAGGATCTAGTGAAGATGAGTCATCACAAAACCCTTTGTGTAGATTTACCATATTAGAACACTCTCGTACACATGAGACACGAGAAGGATCTAGTGAAGATGAGCCATCACAAATCCTTTGTGTAGATTTACCATATTAGAACACTCTCGTACACATGAGACACGAGAAGGATCTAGTGAAGATGAGTCATCACAAAACCCTTTGTGTATATTTACCATATTAGAACACTTTTGTACACAACACGAAAATGATGTAGTGAAGATGAGTCATCACAAAACCCTTTTCTGTAGATTTAACATATTACAACACTCTTGTACACAAGAGACACGAGAAGGATCTAGTGAAGATGAGCCATCACAAAACCCTTTGTGTATATTTACCATATTAGAACACTCTTGAACACATGAGACACGAGAAGGATCTAGTGAAGATGAGTCATCACAAAACCCTTTGTGTATATTTACCATATTAGAACACTCTTGTACACAAGAGACACGAGAAGGATCTAGTGAAGATGAGTCATCACAAAACCCTTTGTGTATATTTACCATATTAGAACACTCTTGTACACAAGAGACACGAGAAGGATCTAGTGAAGATGAGCCATCACAAAACCCTTTGTGTAGATTTACCATATTAGAACACTCTCGTACACATGAGACACGAGAAGGATCTAGTGAAGATGAGTCATCACAAAACCCTTTGTGTATATTTACCATATTAGAACACTTTTGTACACAACACGAAAATGATGTAGTGAAGATGAGTCATCACAAAACCCTTTTCTGTAGATTTAACATATTACAACACTCTTGTACACAAGAGACACGAGAAGGATCTAGTGAAGATGAGCCATCACAAAACCCTTTGTGTATATTTACCATATTAGAACACTCTTGAACACATGAGACACGAGAAGGATCTAGTGAAGATGAGTCATCACAAAACCCTTTATGTATATTTACCATATTAGAACACTCTTGTACACAAGAGACACGAGAAGGATCTAGTGAAGATGAGCCATCACAAAACCCTTTGTGTATATTTACCATATTAGAACACTCTTGAACACATGAGACACGAGAAGGATCTAGTGAAGATGAGTCATCACAAAACCCTTTGTGTAGATTTACCATATTAGAACACTCTCGTACACATGAGACACGAGAAGGATCTAGTGAAGATGAGTCATCACAAAACCCTTTGTGTATATTTACCATATTAGAACACTCTTGTACACAAGAGACACGAGAAGGATCTAGTGAAGATGAGCCATCACAAAACCCTTTGTGTATATTTACCATATTAGAACACTCTTGAACACATGAGACACGAGAAGGATCTAGTGAAGATGAGTCATCACAAAACCCTTTGTGTAGATTTACCATATTAGAACACTCTCGTACACATGAGACACGAGAAGGATCTAGTGAAGATGAGTCATCACAAAACCCTTTGTGTAGATTTAACATATTAGAACACTCTTGTACACAAGAGACACGAGAAGGATCTAGTGAAGATGAGCCATCACAAAACCCTTTGTGTATATTTACCATATTAGAACACTCTTGAACACATGAGACACGAGAAGGATCTAGTGAAGATGAGTCATCACAAAACCCTTTGTGTATATTTACCATATTAGAACACTCTTGTACACAAGAGACACGAGAAGGATCTAGTGAAGATGAGCCATCACAAAACCCTTTGTGTAGATTTACCATATTAGAACACTTTTGTACACAAGAGACACGAGAAGGATCTAGTGAAGATGAGCCATCACAAAACCCTTTGTGTATATTTAACATATTACAACACTCTTGTACACATGAGACACGAGAAGGATCTAGTGAAGATGAGTCATCACAAAACCCTTTGTGTATATTTACCATATTAGAACACTCTTGAACACATGAGACACGAGAAGGATCTAGTGAAGATGAGCCATCACAAAACCCTTTGTGTATATTTACCATATTAGAACACTCTTGAACACATGAGACACGAGAAGGATCTAGTGAAGATGAGCCATCACAAAACCCTTTGTGTAGATTTACCATATTAGAACACTCTTGAACACATGAGACACGAGAAGGATCTAGTGAAGATGAGTCATCACAAAACCCTTTGTGTAGATTTACCATATTAGAACACTCTTGAACACATGAGACACGAGAAGGATCTAGTGAAGATGAGCCATCACAAAACCCTTTGTGTATATTTACCATATTAGAACACTCTTGTACACAAGAGACACGAGAAGGATCTAGTGAAGATGAGCCATCACAAAACCCTTTGTGTAGATTTACCATATTAGAACACTCTTGTACACATGAGACACGAGAAGGATCTAGTGAAGATGAGCCATCACAAAACCCTTTGTGTATATTTACCATATTAGAACACTCTTGTACACAAGAGACACGAGAAGGATCTAGTGAAGATGAGCCATCACAAAACCCTTTGTGTATATTTACCATATTAGAACACTCTTGAACACATGAGACACGAGAAGGATCTAGTGAAGATGAGTCATCACAAAACCCTTTGTGTAGATTTACCATATTAGAACACTCTCGTACACATGAGACACGAGAAGGATCTAGTGAAGATGAGTCATCACAAAACCCTTTGTGTATATTTACCATATTAGAACACTCTTGTACACATGAGACACGAGAAGGATCTAGTGAAGATGAGCCATCACAAAACTCTCTGTGTAGATTTACCATATTAGAACACTCTTGAACACATGAGACACGAGAAGGATCTAGTGAAGATGAGCCATCACAAAACCCTTTGTGTATATTTACCATATTAGAACACTCTTGTACACATGAGACACGAGAAGGATCTAGTGAAGATGAGCCATCACAAAACCCTTTGTGTATATTTACCATATTAGAACACTCTTGTACACATGAGACACGAGAAGGATCTAGTGAAGATGAGCCATCACAAAACCCTTTGTGTAGATTTACCATATACGAACACTCTTGAACACATGTGACACGAGAAGGATCTAGTGAAGATGAGCCATCACAAAACCCTTTGTGTATATTTACCATATTAGAACACTCTTGTACACATGAGACACGAGAAGGATCTAGTGAAGATGAGCCATCACAAAACCCTTTGTGTATATTTACCATATTAGAACACTCTTGTACACATGAGACACGAGAAGGATCTAGTGAAGATGAGCCATCACAAAACCCTTTGTGTATATTTACCATATTAGAACACTCTTGAACACATGTGACACGAGAAGGATCTAGTGAAGATGAGCCATCACAAAACCCTTTGTGTAGATTTACCATATTAGAACACTCTTGAACACATGAGACACGAGAAGGATCTAGTGAAGATGAGTCATCACAAAACCCTTTGTGTAGATTTACCATATTAGAACACTCTCGTACACATGAGACACGAGAAGGATCTAGTGAAGATGAGCCATCACAAAACCCTTTGTGTAGATTTACCATATTAGAACACTCTCGTACACATGAGACACGAGAAGGATCTAGTGAAGATGAGTCATCACAAAACCCTTTTCTGTAGATTTAACATATTACAACACTCTTGTACACATGAGACACGAGAAGGATCTAGTGAAGATGAGCCATCTCAAAACCCTTTGTGTAGATTTACCATATTAGAACACTCTCGTACACATGAGACACGAGAAGGATCTAGTGAAGATGAGCCATCACAAAACCCTTTTTGTAGATTTAACATATTACAACACTCTTGTACACATGAGACACGAGAAGGATCTAGTGAAGATGAGCCATCACAAAACCCTTTGTGTATATTTACCATATTAGAACACTCTTGAACACATGAGACACGAGAAGGATCTAGTGAAGATGAGCCATCACAAAACCCTTTGTGTATATTTACCATATTAGAACACTCTTGTACACAAGAGACACGAGAAGGATCTAGTGAAGATGAGCCATCACAAAACCCTTTGTGTAGATTTACCATATTAGAACACTCTTGAACACATGAGACACGAGAAGGATCTAGTGAAGATGAGCCATCACAAAACCCTTTGTGTATATTTACCATATTAGAACACTCTTGTACACATGAGACACGAGAAGGATCTAGTGAAGATGAGCCATCACAAAACCCTTTGTGTATATTTACCATATTAGAACACTCTTGAACACATGAGACACGAGAAGGATCTAGTGAAGATGAGCCATCACAAAACCCTTTGTGTAGATTTACCATATTAGAACACTCTTGAACACATGAGACACGAGAAGGATCTAGTGAAGATGAGCCATCACAAAACCCTTTGTGTAGATTTACCATATTAGAACACTCTTGAACACATGTGACACGAGAAGGATCTAGTGAAGATGAGCCATCACAAAACCCTTTGTGTAGATTTACCATATTAGAACACTCTTGAACACATGAGACACGAGAAGGATCTAGTGAAGATGAGCCATCACAAAACCCTTTGTGTAGATTTACCATATTAGAACACTCTTGAACACATGAGACACGAGAAGGATCTAGTGAAGATGAGCCATCACAAAACCCTTTGTGTAGATTTACCATATTAGAACACTCTTGAACACATGAGACACGAGAAGGATCTAGTGAAGATGAGCCATCACAAAACCCTTTGTGTATATTTACCATATTAGAACACTTTTGAACACATGAGACACGAGAAGGATCTAGTGAAGATGAGCCATCACAAAACCCTTTGTGTAGATTTACCATATTAGAACACTCTTGTACACATGAGACACGAGAAGGATCTAGTGAAGATGAGTCATCACAAAACCCTTTGTGTATATTTACCATATTAGAACACTCTTGTACACATGAGACACGAGAAGGATCTAGTGAAGATGAGCCATCACAAAACCCTTTGTGTATATTTACCATATTAGAACACTCTTGTACACATGAGACACGAGAAGGATCTAGTGAAGATGAGCCATCACAAAACCCTTTGTGTAGATTTACCATATTAGAACACTCTCGTACACATGAGACACGAGAAGGATCTAGTGAAGATGAGCCATCACAAAACCCTTTGTGTAGATTTACCATATTAGAACACTCTCGTACACATGAGACACGAGAAGGATCTAGTGAAGATGAGTCATCACAAAACCCTTTTCTGTAGATTTAACATATTAGAACACTCTCGTACACATGAGACACGAGAAGGATCTAGTGAAGATGAGCCATCACAAAACCCTTTGTGTAGATTTACCATGTCATAATATTCTAGATTAGGTAGAACTGAGGTGAAGAAATAAATACAGTGAAGATTGAATTCAATGAGTTACATTAGTAAAGATTCAATCATACATCGTGAAGATTATCCCACCTCGGACCAAATGACATTAACCCCTAGCCATTTTCAATCATACATCGTAAAGACTATCCCTCTAAGACCTAATTGATATTAACCCTCAGCAATATTCTATCATACATCGTAAAGACCATCCCTCTAAGACCTAATTGATATTAACCCTCAGCAATATTCTATCATACATCGTAAAGACTATCCCTCTAAGACCTAATTGATATTAGCCCTCAGCAATATTCTATCATACATCGTAAAGACTATCCCTCTAAGACCTAATTGATATTAGCCCTCAGCAATATTCTATCATACATCGTAAAGACTATCCCTCTAAGACCTAATTGATATTAGCCCTCAGCAATATTCTATCATTCATCGTAAAGACTATCCCTCTAAGAACCAAGTGATATTAGTCCGTAGCCATTTTCACTCATGCATCGTGAATATTACTAATCTAATAAATCTAATATTCAAACACACATCCTAAAGAATACCCATCTAAACCAAGCTGATATGATCTCTAGACATATTTGCTAATGAATCGTGAAGATAACTCCTCTAAGAACCTACTGATATTAGCTCTTAGTCATATTATATAATGCATCGTGAAGACTACTCATCTAACACCTAAACCAATTTTACTTTTAGTAATACTCGCTCATGCATCGTAAAGAACCACTCTAATAAACAAGTGATATTAGCCCGTGATAATCTAAAAAAAAAAAATCTGGAGTGGCCTACACTCTACTTTACTATAAGTAACTTAATGTCAAATTTCTTGAGTATATAAAACATAACGTCTCATTTAAGCATAACGTTAACATCTAAATGGGATATACAGTATCCTACAAGAGAACATGGCTATTGTTCAAATAGCCAGTAGATTTCTTACATCGTTTACTTGACATCCTTCTACATTGAATATTAATGTAAAATTTTCAAATTTGAAACAGTAAAATATTCTTTTTTTCTCTGAAAAACTTCTTAAACAGCGAAGAAAATGTTGTTTTAAGGTGATTTGTTAATTAAAGATGTACGATAATTACAGTTATTAATCTCTAAACGAAAGATTTCAATTTTGAATTATCTTTTACATTTTTGGTTTTTAACAGAATTATTATACTGGGAATTTTATGGCTTCTTAGTATTAATTAAGATCATTTTCCTTCCCCTTTGTCAAATAACATATATACGAATTTTTTTTTAATGAGTGTTATCATTTACCTGCACAATATTATTCCTCTTACATCTCTTATAAGTCAATAATATATTTTCATTTTTCCATTAGAAACATCAATTTTATCTCAGTGGATTTGCTCAAAAAATTTCTAAGTCAATGTAAACAATGTAAAAAAATACAAAAAATTCGACAAGTATAGCAGGTGATCTCTTAGTCTAGAATAAACAAACAGTTTTTATATCGTTATTGCTCTTTCCCGTAATTGAAACTTCATGAATTTTTTTTGTGAATTGCTAATTTTTTGTTCCATTTTTGGTCAAATTTTCATTTTTTTTTTAACGAGCCGTTTAGCGTCAAAAAATCATTTTCTGAAAACACAAATCGTACTGTAACGCCCCTTTAGCGAAAGTAATTTCAAAAAAAAAATATCTCAACTCATTCGCCATATAATGTTCTATTTGTAGGCATAGTTTCATTCTTGTCCGTCAAACAGTATGGCTTGTATCGCTCTCACAAGGTTTGAGATTGAATTATAAGTCAAAAATTTTACATTTTATTGAAAAAAAAATATTTCCTGTTGTCTTAGAATTCTGAATATATTTTTCGTTTGTTGCATTTGTAACTTCAAAGATAATGTCAAAATTTCAAAACTCTAGGGTTATCAGTTTAGGAGAAATAAATGTTTTAAAAAAAAACGGTTTTTGGCAAAAAAAGTGACTTTCCCATCATGCATAATTCTTCCCAAACAATAGGGATCTTCGTCTAAATGAGGCCCATTTTTGTGTAAAATATCAACTTGATCCATCAAAGATTCTGGACCGCAGCGTGGTAACAAGCAATGCTAACACACGCACCCACCCACGCACCCACCCACCCACCCACACACACACAGACATCATCGTAAAAACGTCATAAAACGACTTCTGGTACCTCAAAACATGTAATTCCGTCAAAATCTCGAGATCGAATTTTTTCATGATCACTATACTTTACTTATAGTAAAGTAAAAATGCATCGTGAAGATTATCCCTTTAAGAACGAATTGTTATTAGCCCCTTTCTGTTGAATATCTTACGAATTATCTTCTAATCTGCATAGACCACTCAGCAAGTCACTGAGATTACATAATGAACACATGTAAATGAATGTATCTTATTGCAGCGACTGAACACATATGTAATATATGTATCTTATAGCGGAGACTTCGCATCCATCAACATAAACTAGATCATTTCCAGGGTTTTTAAAGCTTTAAATACTGATTATATTTAGGAAACTCAACGAGATATTTAAAGTAACCCCAACAATCCAGAAAGTTTATATATATATATATATATATATATATATAATTAATGATCAAACCACAATAAGAAATGGGAAAACAAGACTAAGATCTTTCAACCGTAACAAGCGGTCTTCGTCAGAGTCAAAAACCCAACTGACGAAGACCGCTTGTTACGGTTGAAAGATCTTAATCTTGTTTTCCCATTTCTTATTGTGGTTTGATCATTGATTGTTGTTTCACGTGTTTATGTGAAATCTTTTTATATATATATATATATATAATCAATGATCAAACCACAATAAGAAATGGGAAAACAAGACTAAGATCTTTCAACCATAACAAGCGGTCTTCGTCAGAGTCAAAAACCCAACTGACCCAGTTGGGTTTTTGACTCTGACGAAGACCGCTTGTTACGGTTGAAAGATCTTAGTCTTGTTTTCCCATTTCTTATTGTGGTTTGATCATTGATTGTTATTTCACGTGTTTATGTGAAATCTTTATATATATATAGTTCAATATAGATAAAGAAACATAGAGAAATCAAAAGAACACACTTACAATCTCTAATTATCGGTTTGAACCGTCTTCAGGAGAGATAAGAAAGGGAAACGAAGCGCACTGGTTCAACCGTTGGGTTGGGTCTCCAACCGTCTCTGAACCAGTGCGCTTGGTTTCCCTCTCTTATCCCTCCTGAAGACGGTTCAAACCGAAAATTAGAGACTGTAAGTGTGTTCTTTTGATTTCCCTGTTTCTTTGTCTATATTGAACTATATTTGTCCGTTTTGGATCGTATTTCCAACAACAAAGTGTATATATATATAATCGTATATTATATTTGGGGAGCAGGCCTTCATTGATACATGTTCTATTAAAACCTATGCCTATTTCTATTTTGACACATTTTCGAATTCATATTTCAAATTTCCTTACCTCTGGCTTCCATATTATTATGGAATTCGAAAATGTGTCAAAATAGAAATAGGCATAGGTTTTAATAGAACATATATATATATATATATAAAAAGATTTCACATAAACACGTGAAACAACAATCAATGATCAAACCACAATAAGAAATGGGAAAACAAGACTAAGATCTTTCAACCGTAACAAGCGGACTTCGTCAGAGTCAAAAACCCAACTGAGTTGTCAAAACTCAGAATCAAAAAACCTCAGTTGGGTTTTTGGCTCTTACGAAGACCGCTTGTTACGGTTGAAAGATCTTAGTCTTGTTTTCCCATTTCTTATTGTGGTTTGATCATTGATATATATTATATATATATATTATATATATATATATATATATATATATAATATATATATACGGTACTGTTTTCTTGACCACAAAATATTCACAAACACTTTTTCTTTTTCTCGAAGTTTGGTCAGGGTAAACATATGGAATCACCTTTTTGCCAACGTTTCGTCTTTATTTCAAGACATCCTCAGGGCTTTAAACTACAAAAAAGCAATAAACAATGGACATTTGTCATTTCTACTTTAAAATCATAAAACAAATTGAAAAAAGAACTTACTGAAGGCTGGGTTCTGTAATTACAACAACCGTTAACTGTCATTACATTACAACGGTTGTTGTAATTACAGAACCCAGCCTTCAGTAAGTTCTTTTTTCAATTTGTTTTATGATTTTAAAGTAGAAATGACAAATGTCCATTGTTTATTGCTTTTTTGTTAGTTTAAAGCCCTGAGGATGTCTTGAAATAAGGACGAAACGTTGGCAAAAAGGTGATTCCATATGTTTACCCTGACCAAACACCGAGAAAAAGAAAATGTGGTTGTTAATATTTTGAGGTTAGACCCTCAATTGTCGCAAACACTACTAGATTCTAGCTTTCTAACAAGTTTGAAAGTATTATCGAAAGTGGTGCTACTTGGAATAACATTAAGGTCATAATTTTGGATATTGAGGGTAGGATTAGTACATTTGATATAGAGGGCTTCCAGGACAGCTAATCTATTCTTGTCATTATTATATTACAGTGTGCTAGTTCCTTCAACTAACATTTCTCTGGTGAGTTTAATCCCGTGAGCTTCTTCTGTACGTTTTTTAGTTCTTTGTTATGTTTTAGTCTATGTGTCACAGTTTATTTTAAGTGGTATATATATATATATATATAATATATATAATATATAAAAGATTTCACATAAACACGTGAAACAACAATCAATGATCAAACCACAATAAGAAATGGGAAAACAAGACTAAGATCTTTCAACCGTAACAAGCGGTCTTCGTCAGAGTCAAAAACCCAACTGAGGGTAACTTGTTACGGTTGAAAGATCTTAGTCTTGTTTTCCCATTTCTTATTGTGGTTTGATCATTGATTAATATATATATATCAGTTGGGTTTTTGACTCTGACGAAGACCGCTTGTTACGGTTGAAAGATCTTAGTCTTGTTTTCCCATTTCTTATTGTGGTTTGAACATTGATATATATATATATATATTGATAAAAGTATCGACCGTGGAATAGAAACAAAACTAAGTTTATCGGGACTCCGTCAGTTCTTCAGGTTCAAATTAAACTCTCATTGCTAACGTTTCGGTCTTCATTTAAAACCTTTTTCATAGGAAAAAATATAAATTTTGAAACAGAAAAACTAAGCATTACATTATAAATAATTTTAAAAAGAAAAATAGTATGTGGATTTTAACAACAACTGTAGTATGAACTGATTTTCTTATTTCTTGATAAACGATTAGAAAAAATTGAATTTTGTAAAATGTAAAAAAAAATAAATAAACATATGGACTAGAAAAGACATTCGAGATTAACATTTGAATATATCTGACGAAAAATAATTGCTTTCTTACAGTAGATACAAGATAATAAAATCAAGAGACTGGATTTAAAAAAGTTTACTAATGCATTTCTCAATGAACCTTTTGTTTTTGTTTTATGTTTACGAGGCTTTAAAAATGTGGGACGTGATGCTGATAACACGCAAGTCTGCCTGTGCATTCAGACAATTTCTGCATTGTGTCATAATTGATTAAAGAGTGGTAAATCCTGACTCATCTTAATTGATTAAACAGTGGTAAATCCTGACTCATCTTAATTGATTAAAGAGTGGTAAATCCTGACTCATCTTAATTGATTAAAGAGTGGTAAATCCTGACTCATCTTAACTGATTAAAGAGTGGTAAATCCTGACTCATCTTAATTGATTAAAGAGTGGTAAATCCTGATTCATCTTAATTGATTAAAAAGTGGTAAATCCTGACTCATCTTAATTGATTAAAGAGTGGTAAATCCTGACTCATCTTAATTGATTAAAGAGTGGTAAATCCTGACTCATCTTAATTGATTAAAGAGTGGTAAATCCTGACTCATCTTAATTGATTAAAGAATGGTAAAATACTGTTGTCGCAAATGGAATGAACTCCATTAGAGCAGTATTACAAAGTCCTGAAAATGAAACTATGATCTTACAAAGTTTTAATCTCAAATTGAATTTCAAGAACACTGTTTGAACGCAGTTCTATAAGATCTTCTTTCAGTTCTACACTATCTGATATTTTGTTCATATAGAAGGCATATGGATTCATAATCCATTCTTCAGAAGATCCCAGCTTCTGTACGTTAAAATATCTATCCATTCTGAGGTAAAATGGATAAACGAACAAAAAGTCTCCACACAAATGAAGTTTTATTCAACGCGTTTTCGAACATTTTGTGTTCATCATCAGTAAGACACTATAATACAAATTATATCTAATCAATTACAAAATTAGAGTTTTAAACGCGTTGAATAAAACTTCATTTGTGTGGAGACTTTTGTTTGTTTATTCATTTTCCCTCAGAATGAGTAAATACCACACAATTACGGATTATACAACTAATGATTTAAATATATATCCAATATCATCGAAAGCACTTCTCAAATAAGCCATAATTTCTCCAAAACACTAAGAATCAAACATGCAGATTCACTCTCATCAACTATTTCTTCAAATGATGGATAATTTAAAAGATTCCTCTGTTTTTCCCTCTCTGACACCAAAAATACAACTTATCTTTGAATATATTTACCTTTTCATAGTAATTGTATTCAAGGTTTTTATATTTATCTTGAAGTGATAAACTCAGATCATTCATACTGGTGAATACGTCACTGAAATATGCCAAACTTTTGAACATTTTCACAAAAAAAAAAAACATCATATTCTTAACAAAAAAAAATATACTGAAATTTCTTTAAACTAAGGAAATTTTAAAAACAGTTACAGCCCTACTCTTCGCATCCCTAGTTGGGAACCCCTAATATAGACGAATGTAGAAGAGTATAAAAGAATACGAAAGAACGAAAGAAGTACGAAAGAAGAGTATAAAAAATGGAAAAATATTGAAAACAATGATTATATTTCATCCAATTAGTTTGAATACCCAATTACGGCATTTTTGCATGACAAAGTTATATATTAAGGTGTTAATAAACTATGTTAATCATAATGGATTGAAAATCAAGGAATTTATTAGTGAATTTCCAATAAGTAGATGGAACAAAATAGAGTACGTGGCACCCGTCACGCAAGATATAAAAAAAATACTCCGATTCATACACTTTACTTTAAAAAACAAAACAAAAAAACAATACTAATTGGTTTGAAATTATCAAATTTAAAGAGAATATTTCATAATTATTAAATTTTCAGATAAATTTCAATAAGAAAAAAAAACAATTGTTTTTTGCATGCGAATAGATGAAACTTGGATACAGAACTCTGTAATTACTTTAGAGATAAGATTTGTATTTAACAAATCCCATCGTGCATATATATTACATCACTACTCAAAGTACAATTGTTTAAAAAAAAAAACGCATAAAATTGCAAAGCCTTCAGGAATTATTTTGAGAGATGTTCAAAAATAAAGGAATGTTAATTGGTAGAGATATCATCAGATCAAAGTGCATATTCTTCCAACGGGAAAAAAATTAACAATGACCTAAGTCATTTTTTTTGCATTATTGAACAGTATATATATTTTTTATGCAGTTAATAAGTTCATTCACCTTAACTAAAAATGACACCATAGTTTCTAGAATACCATTTGAATAGCCTATTAATGAATGCAATTATTTTGCATAAATACTCTGAAGAAATAGTGTGCAATCATTGTATGACGAGAAAATAGTAATGAACAAGGTCAATATACTTTTGTGTTACTATATGAATGAAGTATATATTTAAAAATGGTTTTGAAATTTAATGTGAGATAAACGTACTTGTTCAGCAATTATATATTCAACGTCTGTTTCTGTGGCAGCTACCCTAGAAGTGAAATACAAAGTTAAAATCTATAAAAGAATTATAAAAAATCAAATTTTTTAAAAAAAGATTACCCTTTTTCTTTCAATTTTGATTTATTACGTCGACTTCTTAAAATCCATATCAAAACTGTCACTGATGCAGCACCAACAACATTCTTTTTAGTTAAATATTTACTAAAATTAGTCATTTGATTAAAAAATATAAAGCTATTTTAAAAACGTTAAATATTAAAATATCTTTCAACACTTTAGCTTAAGAAGAAGTGCCTTAACAATGACGAACTGTTAACAGCATCTGATAAACTATCACCTGTTTCAAATCTTGTTATAAGAGCGAGCCACTGTCGTCAGTAGAAATTTGAAGTGAAGGTTATTGTATTACGTGCTTGGTTAAGTGAAAGTAATTTTGTAATATTTGCTTATTTATGCTTAAATAACAACAATTTGGTGTTGTAATATTAGAAAGATTTCATTATGTCCTCTTCAGGACCTAGTAATAATGATAAGCTTGTTGAATGGACTAAAGAAGAATGGACAACACAATTAAACAAAAGGAAAATTTTAAGATCTGATATGAATAAACTAATAATGGATTACCTAGTGACAGGTTTAATTTAAAAAGAAAAAAAAGTGTACACATCTTTAGTTATCCAAGTTAATTAATTTAGTTTTTTTTTTTAGAAGGTTATAAAGAAGCTGCAGAAAAATTTCAAGAAGAAAGTGGTATTTCTGCTCCAGTTGATTTAAATTCCCTCGATGATAGGATACAGATTAGAAATGCTATACAAAATGGTCAAATACAGGAAGCTACTAGACTTATAAATCAGCTTCATCCCGAACTTTTGGATAATGATAGATATTTATATTTTCATCTTCAGGTAATTGAAAGTTTATATGATAAGTAATTTATGATTCTGACATTATTATTCTATATATTATTACTAATATATGTTTCAAATGAAATAATTATTTTTATCTAATATAATTAGCTTATTACAGTTTTTTTTCTTAAAAGCCTTTTAACTTTTCAGTCCATGAAATAAATTCGGGAGTCATCACACAATGAGAGTAATATTAAAATGGAGATAATAGAAAGTGGATATATTTTTTTACTCTTTGTGTGGCAGCAATGTAATGTTTTTTGAAATATATATTTGTTTTTCAGCTTTCTATGAGTTTATAATATAGATTGAGTATTGGTTTTTATTTTGTGTCTTCTTATATGTTGAGGGAGTTTAGGATCAAATCAACAATGGCCAAAATGTTTTTAAAACTAATTTGTTTTAATAATTTCAAAATGTAAACATGGATAGATTTTGTTGTAATTGATAATTTCAGCCAAATAATGTATATTTATTAGACTCAAAGAAATGTTTGGTCTTCTCCCAAAACCAGGAATATAGCAAGAACTAATTAAACTTATATTGAAAGAAACATTACTGCAATATAAGTATGAGTTGCCATTTAAGAAAAAGAAATGACTCCAAAATCATTACTGGAGAGTAGGGAAACCCTTAGAGAACCTCTTTGTAAAGATCCGTCTCTGTAAACGCTGGGGCTCCTAAAGTACACTCTAACTGGAGTTTCTTTTATAAGTATATTTGGTTCAAATATACTGTAGTTTTTACATTCACTTTTAAGCAGAACTGTGCCAGTTTCTTAGTTCATTCAATTGTCCGTATTCTAAATCATAAAGTAGTTTTTATTACAACATTGTAAGCACTAGCATGCTAATATTTTATTGTCAATTTACAGACAAAGGCTACAAAGTAAAAGTTGTCAGGAGACTAGAATAATTTAGTTTAAAAATTTGAAATGTTAAAGATGCTTCAGCATTTTTGAATGTTAAACATATATATGAATATTTCAAGGGAAAATTTCCATCAATATATTTGCCAATATGTAAAAAAATGTTCAATACACGCAAAAAAAAAGGAAGTTTTGTGAAGAAAAATGTCTTAGTTAAATTGATTTATCGGCGAACTAGATTTACAGAAGAATTTTAGCAAATGCTTAAATACAAGAGTTAAGGAAATTCCAGAACTAACACAAGTGGAACTTAATGATGGGGTGACACTAACGTTTTAAACGAGTCCCCATACTGGAAGCAGATTTAAAAAATAAATAAAGTACATTTATTAATCATCTATTGAGAATGTTCTGGAATCATCTTATAAGGGAAAAAACATCTTATGACATAAAATAAAAAAGATTTCTAAGGTAGTGGAATCAGTTATTATGTGGTATTTACTCATTGTAGAGTAAAAAGCTAATGAAATAGTCTCCACATATAAAAATTTAATGGTATAAACAACGCGTTTCGAACACATAGTGTTCTCCTTCATGCATTAACTAAAAAATACAATGTCATCAGATAGGTATGTATAGTACAAAGGGGCCAGGTTAGCTCAGTTGTTAACGTACTCGCTTCTGAATTGATAGCACTGGGGTTCATCCAATTCCATCCTATTCCCAGTCAGCTCTACGACAGACACTCATCCTTAGGTTCGTACTCTATTCCTTATTTTATTTTAATTTTGTACTATATTTACTTTGTAGTATAGATATGTTAAGTTAGATTTAGTTGCAGTGGTAGTCTCACAAGGGAACAAACTTAGGCCGACCATTGGCCCTATGTGATACCACACAATGAAGATTGATTCTACAGTGGGAGTCTTAAATTTTGCCTAACTCAAATGTATTTAGAGTAGGGATCTTTAACGAGTACCTGACATCGTAGAGGCTCGGGACCGACAGTTTAACGTCCTTCTCCGAAGGACAACGTGCTCAGATTTATTCACCTCCAGCATGAATAAATCGAGGGCCAGGTGGGGATCGAACCCCGGTCCTATCAGTTCAGAAGCGAGTGCGTTAACCACTGAGCTAACCTGGTCCCCTTGTACTAAGATAACTCTCTGATGACATTGTATTTTTTAGTTAATGCCTGAAGAAGAATACTACGTGTTCGGAACGCGTTTATTATATTATATTATTTATATTATAATATCATTATAGTATAATTATATATTATAATATATATCATTTATATTATATGATTAAATTACTAATATGGAGATTATTTCATTGGCTTTTTACCTTACAATGATGTAAATCTTGTTATTAAGACTATATATATATTTGTAAAATTTGGAAGCAGTCCTTCATTTAAGCATATTTCGTTGAACAGCTGACCGTAGTTCACTGATGTATTCAGAAACCTTGAAAAACTGGTGAAGAAAATGACATCAGTGAAATACGGTCAGCTGTTCAACGAAATATATATATATACTTTTTTGTTGGAAATACGATCCAAAACGGACAAATATAGTTCAATATAGACAAAGAAACATAGAGAAATGAAAATAACACACTTACAGTCTCTAATTTTCTGTTGAACCGTCTTCAGGAGAGATAAGAGAGGGAAACCAAGCGTACTGGTACAGAGACGGTTGGAGTACGCTTAGTACTCCAACCAGTTAGAAGTACCAGTGTACCAGCTTGGTTTCCCTCTATTATCTCTCCTGAAGATAGTTCAACCGAAAATTAGAGACTGTAAGTGTGTGTTTTTAATTTCTTTATTATGTACGAGGGTCGTCCAGAAAATAATTTCCGTTTTGGTCTGTAGGGCAGTAGGAGTGGTTTTTGCCAAATCCGGCAACACCGCTCGAAAGAGGAGAGGTGGGGGACCTCAGTCGGTCAATTACCAACGTCAGGGCAGGTAGTTGAAATGGAGCCCTCCATGTCACGTCCCGCCACCTCGATCCCCGTTCCCTCTCGAGTTGTTTTGCGCGGAGTGATTCAATTTCTTTATGCACAGGGTTTCAAATCAGTTCAAATTCACGAACAGCTCATTTCTGTTTATGGAGAAGGTGTAATGAGTGAATCAATGGTGAGGAGATGGGTACGTGAATTTAAGGCGGGAAGACATTCACTTGAGGATGAAAGTGGGAGAGGCAGACCCTCAGTTGTGACGGACGAAATTGTCGCAGAAATCGACAATGCAATTCGCAAAGATCGTCGTTTAACCCTGGATGAACTCCACCTGAGTTTCCCAGACATCTCACGATCCCTCATCCATGAGATCGTCTCGGAAAAAACTTGACTTTCGGAAAGTTTCCGCCCGGTGGTCCCTAGAGAGCTGAATGTCTTCCCGCCTTAAATTCACATACCCATCTCCTCACCATTGATTCACTCATTACACCTTCTCCATAAACAGAAATGAGCTGTTCGTGAATTTGAACTGATTTGAAACCCTGTGCATAAAGAAATTGAATCACTCCGCGCAAAACAACTCGAGAGGAACGGGGATCGAGGTGGCGGGACGTGACATGGAGGGCTCCATTTCAACTACCTGCCCTAACGTTGGTAATTGACCGACTGAGGTCCCCCACCTCTCATTCTATTCCCCCACCTCTCCTCTTTCGAGCGGTGTTGCCGGATTTGGCAAAAACCACTCCTACCGCCCTACAGACCAAAACGGAACTTATTTTCTGGACGACCCTCGTACATTGAACTGTATTTGTCCATTTCGGATCGTATTTCCATCAAAAAAGTATATATATATATATATATATATAAAAGATTTCACATAATCAGGTGAAATAACAATCAATAATCAAACCACAATATGAAAAGGGAAAACAAGACTAATATTTTTCAACCGTAACAAGCGGTCAGAGTCAGTTAGGTTTTTGACTCTCGAAGAACGCTTGTTACGTGTTGAAAGATCTTAGTCTTGTTTTCCATTTTCATATTCTGGTTCACTCTTTTTATCACTTGATTGATAAATTGACATAAGATTGACAAATTATATCAAAGATCTTTTCCATTTTCATATTCTGGTTCACTCTTTTTATCACTTGATTGATAAATTGACATAAGATTGACAAATTATGTCAAAGATCTTAGTCTTGTTTTCCATTTCATATTCTGGTTCACTCTTTTTATCACTTGATTATAAATTGACATAAGATTGACAAATTATGTCAAAGATCTTAGTCTTGTTTTCCATTTTCATATTCTGGTTCACTCTTTTTATTATTTGATTGATAAATTGACATAAGATTGACAAATTATGTCAAAGATCTTAGTCTTGTTTTCCATTTTCATATTCTGGTTCACTCTTTTTATCACTTGATTGATAAATTGACATAAGATTGACAAATTATGTCATGTCACTCTTTTGAACGCCTCCCCCCTAAAACACCTGTACATCAATACAGGTTTTGTCTGTACATTGCTTAATACTGACTCATTTCACATTATCTTTACGTTTTATACATTACAGAAATCGAATCCATCCATAGAAAAATTTCTGTTTGTTTGGTATTTTTATTTTAAAAATATACAGGTATTTTTTAGGTGTATGATACTGTAGCAAGTAGATATTGTTAGTTGATAATACCTGCCAAAGACAGTTTAAAAGTCCGTAACTTCGCTTCTATGTTGAATTTCCAATCAATTCAAAACTTAACTTTTAAGTTAAACGTAAACGAATCTACCTCAAAGGACTGAACTTGATTGTGACAAAATTTTTGGACAAATAAACGGAGAGAAATTTTTCTACTGGGTAGGGATTCGGTTTCTCTAATGTATAATTTTTTTTTTAAAATATCTTTATTTACAAATGTACAACTACGCATATTATGCGTAACAGGCATATGTAGTAATAGATTACACAATGACATCGATGCACATGAGCAAAGAATGAAACCCACTGGTTCAACTTCTCACTTTTTTTTTTTTAAAGTATATTATTGTAATAGTAAATCCTTAACTGGGCCATTTTCTTTTGAGTCGTCTTTGTGGGTTCTGGGAAAGTGAGGAGGAAGCAAGGATTCGTACAAATTGATTTGGGTGAGAGGAAAGGTTGTTGTGAAATGACTTATAACGATCAGAGGCAAGGTTTTGGATGAATGGAATTTTTAAGTCTTTATGAAGGGTGTAGTTTTTGACGTAATACGGAGCATTTGTGATAGTGCGGAGGATTTTAGATTGCAATGACTGTATTCTATGAATATTGGATAGTTTTGCACAACCCCATTGTTCAAGTCCGTAAGTCCAGGTCGGTCGCAGTAATGTTTTGTATAGCAGTACTTTGTTATGTAGCGTCAATTTCGAGTGTTTTCCTAGAAGTCTGTACAGTAGTAAGAATCATCGTTTTAAGTCAAGTCTTTTTGTCGGGTATGAGGATTCCAAGTTAGTCTTTTGTCAATGAACAGCCCTAAGTACCTACCACATCTCTCAGTTGGAAGGAGAGCGCTATTCATTGTGATATTGGGACATGTATAAAACGTAAAGATAATTTGAAATGAGTCAGTTCTAAGCAATGTTCAGATAAAACCTTTCGTTTCTTTATATAGTTCTGACGGTCAGCAAACCATCTAGTATGTTTTTGATAAAATGGTACATACTAATATATGATCAAACAACAATATGAAATGGGGAAAAAAAGACTAAGATCATTCAACCGTAAAAAGCGGTCTTCGTCAGAGTTAAAAACCCAACTGAAACACTAGATGCAGAAAACCCCTCACCAGATGTTTTCTGCATCTAGTGTTTCAGTTGGTTTTTTGACTCTGACGAAGACCACTTGTTACGGTTGCATGACCTTAGTCTTGTTTTCCCATTTTATATTGTGGTTTGATCATTGATGTCTATATTTGTAGACATCTTCAGTGCTTCATCAATACAGAGTTTAATTACTATAACATGAAATATAATTATATTACATTATTTAATTATTATATAATAACCTTGGTATTTTTCTCTTATGAGGAAACTAACTACATAACGGTTTGTGATCAAATCTGCTAGTGTGCTGCCATAGTGACAGTTTTTTGAACCTTCCAATCAGACTTGATAACTCAAAAAAATCCTAAAAACTCATTAAAACTATATCAAACAAGAAAAAAGGACCAGGAAACTACAACCATATTTACTAATCACTAATTCTAATGTAGTGCAATCAGTTATTATGTGGTATTTACTCATTGTAGGGTAAAAATCTAATGAAATGGTCTCCACATATAAAAATTTTTTAATGATATAAACAACGCGTTTCGAACACGTAGTGTTCTTCCTCAGGCATTAACTAAAAAATACAATGACACCAGAGAGTTATCTATAGTACAAAGTAAATAAGATATATTTTATATTTTTTATTATAAAATATATAAATAAAAAAATATATCAAATTTCAAAAAAATATCAAAATTTTCATTTCAAAAATAAATCAAAAATATATAAACAAATTAAAAAATATATAAAAAATAATATATTTTATTTTATATTAATGTTTGTCTTATTTACTTTGTACTATAGATAACTCTCTGGTGTCATTGTATTTTTTAGTTAATGCCTGAGAAAGAACACTACGTGTTCGAAACGTGTTGTTTATATTATTAAAAAAATTTTATATGTGGAGACCATTTCATTAGATTTTTACCCTACAATGACTAATCACTAAGTAATATACTATATATTTTACTTAGGTTTTCTGTATCCTTTTTTTTATTGCACGCATTCTTAGTTTTCCGAATGTGAATCATTATATATATATATATATATATATATATGCACTAAAACACTTTTTTTCGTTGGAAATACGATCCAAAACGGACAAATATAGTTCAATATAAACAAAGAAACATAGAGAAATCAGAAGAACACACTTACAGTCTCTAATTTTCGGTTTGAACCGTCTTCAGGAGAGATAAGAGAGGGAAACCAAGCGCACTGGATCAGAGACGGTTGGAGACCAACAGTGTTGCCGCATGCGCGCCCGTTCACAGAAAATAAGGTAGACAGGAATCAATTTATAAGTAATTTATAATTTATAAAATAAAATAAAATAATGGAATATGAAAACAATAATATATAAAAAAGAAAAAATTGAAAAAATAAGGGAAATTGATACAGAGAAATTGATACATAAACAAAAGTGCTGACTAAGCTATGAGTATCAAGACATAAGCTGACTAAGCTTATGTATCAATTTCTCTGTATCAATTTCCCTTATTTTTTCAATTTTTTCTTTTTTATATATTATTGTTTTCATATTCCATTATTTTATTTTATTTTATAAATTATAAATTAATTATAAATTGATTCCTGCCTACCTTATTTTCTGTGAACGGGCGCGCATGCGGCAACACTGTTGGTCTCCAACCGTCTCTGATCCAGTGCGCTTGGTTTCCCTCTCTTATCTCTCCTGAAGACGGTTCAAACCGAAAATTAGAGACTGTAAGTGTGTTCTTCTGATTTCTCTATGTTTCTTTGTTTATATATATATATATATGTGTGTATATATATATCAGTTGGGTTTTTGACTCAGACGAAGACCGCTTGTTACGGTTGAAAGATCTTAGTCTTGTTTTCCCATTTCTTATTGTGGTTTGATCATTGTTTGTTATTTCACGTGTTTATTTGAAATCTTTTTATATATGTATATAAATATTTATTTATTTCTGTGTGTCTGATAAATAAAATATATGAAGACTCTGTCAGATCTTCAGAGTCATTATTAAATTCTCAATACCGACATTTCGGTTTTTATTTAAAAAACTATTCCGCGGGAATATAAAAAAAAAACCAACAAAAAATATAAGAAATAGTATAATAATACAAAACCGTACATGTTTAGAAAGCTCAAAGAATTATAGCATGAAAATATAATAGGAATTTCAAGCAACAACTAATCGAGAGGACTTATAAAAGTATAAAATCGAACCTGAAGAACTTACCGAGACCTCATAATTTTTTATTTTGTTTCTACGGTTTGTACTTATATCAAAATATATATTTTTAATTCAATGTTTTCTTATCTGGACCAAATATTTTGCATTATTTTTCATTATCAAATTTTGGACCAGTCTCAAACATTTCTAATGTAAATGGCTTGATTACTCTCAGTTCATGTAACGTTTTTTTTTTTTTTTTTTCAATGAAAAAATACCAAGGTAATAATATATATTTACATATATAATGTGATATATTTATTTTTACCATGTTATTGTAATTAATTCTGTATTAACGTATCCCCTGAAGATGTTTTCATGTTTGAAACGCGATGTTTGTACTATTAAATTTCTATATATGGGGACTATTTCATTAGCTTTTACCCTACAAGAAGTTATTGACTTCTAAGCTGTGATTGGCTAGCTACAGAGGAATATAGCTATATAGCTAAATAGAAATATAGTGGTGGTTTAGGTGCCTGTTACTGCAGTAAATAGGTATTATTTTTTTATGTGAGGGTGACTATAGCACTACGTCTTAAAAAAAAACTATTGTACTTCCCCCCTTCTGTACTAAAGTACCCCATCAGTTAGCTTCAACGTCTCCAAGAAGCTCAGCACTTTTGCTGGGTCCAACGGTAAAAGTTTTTCTATGGTTTTGTTGAGTGTCCCGAAGCACATGCCTCTGTGTAGTAAAGTTGCCTGACAGTCTGCCGACAGGTGCAACGGTGTTTCTTCCCCTTTTTTATGCAGAATTTGCATAAACCATCATTGATAATGCCCATTCAGGCTTCTTACGTTTCGGGAGAAAGTGACTTCCTTTTTCCTTTTTCGGGTCCTCAGGTGCACTTGTGGGATGTTGGCTCCCACTAGTTAGCGCTTTTGGTCTCTATGCGCTTCCGCATGATGGTCTCCAGACTTCCTTCTCCTGAGTATCATACAGGGGGAAATCCCTGAAGCTCTATCAGTGGTATTTTATCTGCTCCGGCAGAGCATCGCATACCGGAGTAAGGCTATTTACTCAAGGGGGTCGCCTGGTACCCTTGAGGCTCCGTTCGTAATACAGTAACCCTTGTATCATCCATTGGCACGGATCACATAACGCCTTGGATTAGGGCTGGGATAGGAGGAAAGGATTTGGGAAGTTGGAAGGATTGTGAAACGAAGGTGGTCAGGGCCAGTCCCGGATCACCTTCTCCTCCTCTTTCGTTTGTCCCTGCATATAGCAGTTAACAGGGTAGCCTCGAGAAGGCTGAAAGTCGGCGTTCAATGCTAGAGGCTATAAGAGGTCACTCCATTACTACCCCTAGACGCCCAGCCCCTGAAGGAGAAGGCCCAGACCCTTCTCCTCCTCTTTCGTTTGTCTCTGCATATAGCAGGTTATCAGGGTAGCCTCGCGAATGCCGAAAGTCGGAGTTGAGTGCTAGAGGCTATAAGAGGCGCATGATCACTCCATTACTACCCCTAGATATTGTTGGTGGCCCAGCCCCTGATAACCTTCTGCTCCTCTTCCTTTTGTCCCTGTATATAGCAGGTTATCAGAGCAGCCTCGAGAAGGCCGAAAGTCGGAGTTGAGTGCTAGAGGCTATAAGAGGCGCATGATCACTCCATTACTACCCCTAGATATTGTTGGTGGCCCAGCCCCTGATCACCTTCTGCTCCTCTTTCGTTTGTCCCTGCATATAGCAGGTTAACAGGGCAGCCTCGAGAAGGCCAAAAGTCGGAGTTTAGTGCTAGAGGCTATAAGAGGCGCATGATCACTCCCTAGATATTGTTGGTGGCCCAGCCTCTGATCACCTTCTCCTCCTCTTTCGTTTGTCCCTGCATATAGCAGGTTAACAGGGTAGCCTCGCGAAGGTGGTCAGGCCCAGCCCCTGATCACCTTCTGCTCCTCTTTCGTTTGTCCCTGTATATAGCAGGCTAACAGAGTAACCTCGTGAAGGTGGTCAGGCCCAGCCCCTGATCACCTTCTCCTCTTTCGTTTGTCCCTGCATATAGCAGGTTAACAGGGCAGCCTCTAGAAAGTCTGCGAGTGCTAGAGGCTATAAAAGGCTCACTACTTGTTGCTTGATTTTAAATTTCTTTTGCGTGATAGTGAGCGGCTGTGGGTTAGAAAAGCATAGGTGCATGACAATAAATCGTATAAGGGTACAGGGCTATCCGGCAAGCAGTCGCCCCAGGCCTCACACTTATAGCAAAAGAGTTAATTCTGTTAAGTCGTAGCAGCACGAATGATGTTTTGATTTGTTGTTTCAGCAACTGGAGTTGATTGAGTTGATTCGGAATGGTCGAGTAGAAGAGGCACTTCACTTCGCTCAAAGTCAGCTGTCAGAGAGTGGCGAGACAGACCCAACAGTCTTGACAGAACTCGAGCGCACTATGGCTCTCCTGGCCTTTGAGGAGCCCCACAACTCCCCCTTCTCTGACCTTCTCAACGCCAGGCATCGACAGAAGGTGACGGCTTAAGCAATAACATCAGTCCTGTCAATCCTGTGCTATCATCATCAAAAATAATATTGCGAAAATGTCATTGCGGTTTGTACCGACCACTAGTTGACAGGGAAGCATGCCACCACGAGGGGTTTGCAGGCAAAGAACATCTGCAGATTATGTCCAAGCAAGGAACAGGAGGAAACTACTCCTTACTTTCCTTGTCAATACCCTAGTGTCCAAACGACCACGAAGACGAAACATTCCCTTACTGACTGACTCCCCCATTCTTTATATTGTTTACTGACCCAACAAAAACAGCAGGATGAGAATCTAGCAGTAGTGGGCCTCTGATCCGGAACTGCTATTTACGACCTGCACTGTTGTGCATGGTAATATTCGTTGGTCGTTGGTCGTTGAACCCTAGTCTGGCCCAAAGAAAGAAAGGAACATTAGCAGAGTACTTCTTTGACAATCTAGGGATATTTCAACACTACTACATCTTTCCCGGGTTAATGTAAAATAATCCAATATTAATTTAATATTCTATCAAGTGGACTACAACATTTTCTGTTTAATTTAAAATAATCTTGCGAAAATGTCAATGTGGTTTGTACTGACCACTAGCTGATAGGGAAGCATGCCACCACGAGGGGTTTAGAGGCAAGGAACATCTGCAGATTATGTCCAAGCAAGGAACAGGAGGCAACTAGTCCTCACTTTCCTTGTCAATACCCTAGTCTGGCCCAAAGAAAGAAAGGAACATTAGCAGAGTACTTCTTTGACAATCTAGGGATATTTCAACACTACTACATCTTTCCCGGGTTAATTTAAAATAATCCAATTTTAATTTAAAATTCTATCAAGTGGACTACAACATTTTCTGTTTAATTTAAAATAATCCAAGTTAAATTTAAATAAATCCAACTTTAATTTAAAATAGTCCAAGTTTATTATAAAATAATCCTTTACTCGTGGATTATTCCAATTTTAATTTTAAATAATCAAGGTTTCATTTAAAATAATCTGTTTCATTTAAAATAATCCAGGTTTAATTGAAAATAGTAGAAGTTTAATTTAAAATAATTCAAGTTTAATTGAAAATAGTACAAGTTTAATTTAAAATAGTCCAAGTGTAATTTACAATTACCCAAGTTTAGTTTAAAATAGCCCAAGTGTAATTTACAATAATCCAAGTTTCATTTAAAATAATCTGTTTCATTTTAAATAATCCAGGTTTAATTGAAAATAGTAGAAGTTTAATTTAAAATAATTCAAGTTTAATTGAAAATAGTACAAGTTTAATTTAAAATGATCCAAGTTATTTGAAAATAGTCCAAGTTTAATTTAAAATAGTCCAAGTTTAATTTACAATAATCCAAGTTTAATTTAAAATTCAGTATAGCAAATATGTATTTTCAAGTTGACAAACTGTTTTAAATATAAATTTCTACAATATGAAATTAAACTTGGATAATTTTAATTTAAGCTTGGATTATTATAAATTACTAGTCGATTATTATGAATTAAACTTGTATTATTTTAAATTAATCTTGAATTATTTTACAATAAACTTTGATTATTTTAAAAAAAAAGTCGGATTATTTTAAATTAAAATTGAAGTCGAGTCGAATTGGAGTCGAACTAGACTGAAGTCGAGTCGAAGGTTTTGTCCGGTTAACATTGTTGTTCCTTTAAATAATGTAAATTTCATTTTCTTAGTTAAAAAAATTCTTACATCTGCCTATGAAAAAGGTTTTAAATAAAACCGAAACGTTGGCAACGAGAGTTTGATTTTTTATCCTGGAAAATTGACCAAACCCCGATTAGAGAACACACCTATTCATATATATATATATATATATATATATATATATATATATATATATATATATATAGATTTTACATTTGAAATGATAATTACAATATTTGCTAGATATATGAAATATTAATTCAATCAATTTTTTTTAATTATAATTATGAGGTCAAATCATATTGTAGCTTGCCTCAGTCTGTAAACTCCTGAGTGAATGTCACCTCCATTGTAACCCCTGGGTTTCCTGCGCTTTCACCCTTTTAAAATACCACTCATCCCTCCCACTCTTCTCAACTCCTCACCAGATGTTTTCTGCATCTAGTGTTCAGTTGGGTTTTTGACTCTGACGAAGACCGCTTGTTACAGTTGAAAGATCTTAGTCTTGTTTTCCCATTTCTTATTGTGATCATTGATTTTTATATATATATATAGATTTTACATTTGAAATGCTAATTACAATATTTGCTAGATATATGAAATATTAATTCAATCAATTTTTTTTAATTATAATTATGAGGTCAAATCATATTGTAGCTTGCCTCAGTCTGTAAACTCCTGAGTGAATGTCACCCCCATTGTAACCTCTGGGTTTCCTGCGCTTTCACCTATTAAAATACCATTCTTCCCTCCCACTCTTCTCAACTCCTCACCAGATGTTTTCTGCATCTAGTGTTCAGTTGGATTTTTGTCTCTGACGAAGACCGCTTATTACGGTTGAAAGATCTAAGTCTTGTTTTCCCATTTCTTATTGTGGTTTGATCATTGATTTTTATATATATATAGATTTTACATTTGAAATGCTAATTACAATATTTGCTAGATATATGAAATATTAATTCAATCAATTTTTTTTAATTATAATTATGAGGTCAAATCCTATTGTAGCTTGCCTCAGTCTGTAAACTCACTCCTGAGTGAATGTGACCGCCATTGTAACCCCTGGTTTAAACTTTATGTTATGGTGATTTGTTGCAGGTAGCCAGTGAGGTAAATGCAGCCATCCTAAAAGCTGAATACCGAATGGATACAGCTCAACCAAAAATGTACAGCCTTGTTCGACTAATCTGCTGGGCACAAGATCAACTAAATAGGAAAAAAGTCAAATTCCCTCGCCTTACTGACCTTGGTACAGCAACTATTGATGACACCAAGTGACAATCACCTCCCACTCCTCCCCCGCCACCCCCACCACCGCCTTACTCGGACAATAACTCCCAGTAAAGGCATTGATTGGTTTTGGGGATCAGCCAATAGCAGAGGAGTGGGACACACACCAACATTTCTCTTCCTCAACAATAAAAGGGAAACTGCAAAAAAACATTTTGTAATTATTGCAAATCACTAATTGAGAACGATCACTAACCGATGTAACTTGATTGCAAATCACTAATTGAGAACGATCACTAACCGATGTAACTTGATTGCAAATCACTAATTGAGAGCGAATCACTAACCGATGTAACTTGATTGCAAATCACTAATTGAGAGCGAATCACTAACCGATGTAACTTGATTGCAAATCACTAATTGAGAGCGAATCACTAACCGATGTAACTTGATTGCAAATCACTAATTGAGAACGATCACCAACCGATGTAACTTGATTGTAAATCACTAATTGAGAACGATCACTAACTGATGTAACTTGATTGCAAATCACTAATTGAGAACGATCACCAACCGATGTAACTTGATTGCAAATCACTAATTGAGAACGATCACTAACCGATGTAACTTGATTGCAAATCACTAATTGAGAACGATCATTAACCGATGTAACTTGATTGCAAATCACTAATTGAGAGCGAATCACTAACCGATGTAACTTGATTGCAAATCACTAATTGAGAGCGAATCACTAACCGATGTACCTTGATTGCAAATCACTAATTGAGAGCGAATCACTAACCGAATCAACTTGAATATACCATATATTAGGACATAGGAACCTTCCACCGCCATTTTACACTAAACTTGCAGCCTTCCACCAAATCTTTAAACTATCGCCAATATTATTATCCAAAAAATAAATATTGTCATGATTATGGACGAAAATAATTCAAAAATGGTTTTACAAACTTTTTTTTTTGTATGGAAGATTTACAAAATTTTCGGATTAATTTAAATTTTTTTTTTTTTCGTCGTAGGATGTGGAAAAATCTGTTCATCAGATCCCTTAGCAAGAAGTCTTGCTTAGGGTATGTGGGGTTGGGGGTCCCGATCCACTAAAAAACCACATCCTATTTCCTGGCAATACCCGACACGGAAACCGTGATTAATTTAAAATAATGCATTTTTAATTTAAAATAATCGAAGTTTAATTTAAAATAATACAACTTTAATTTAAAATAAGGTTTAATTTAAAAATAATCAAAGTTCAATTTAAAATAATGCAATTTTAAATTAAAATAATCCAAGGTGTATTTGAAATAATTCAACTTTAATTTAAAAACATACAAGTTTAATTTAACATAATCCCAACATTATTTTAAAATAAACAAAGTTTAATTTAAAATAATGCAATTTTAAATTAAAATAATCCATGGTGTATTTAAAATAATTCTACTTTCTTTTAAAAAGATACAAGTTTAATTTAACATAATCCCAAATTTATTTTAAAATAGTCAAAGTTTATTAAATAATACAGCTTTAATTTGAAATAATCAAAGTTCAATTTAAAATAATACAAGTTTAATTTAATATAACTTAACTTTCATTTAAAATAATTCAAGTTTAATTTAAAATAATCCGACTTTCATTTAAAAAAATAATCCAACTTTCACTTAAAATAATCAAAATTTAATTTAAAATAATGCAATTTTTATTTAAAATAATTCAAGGTGTATTTATTATAATTCAACTTTAATTTAAATAATACAAGTTTACTTAAAATAATTCAACTTTCACGTAAAATAATCAAAGTTAAATTTAAAATAATGCAATTTTAATTTAAAATAGTACAAGATTATTGTAAAATTATCCAAGTTTAATTTAAAATTGTTCAAATCTATATTTAAAACAGTTTGTCAACTTGAAAATATATATTTACTATACTTAAGTATAAATTAAACTTTGATTATTTTAAATTAATCCGAATAAGTTGTATAAAGGGCTGACTACAATTACATATATTTCACATAACATTCACAATTATGTGAAATCTTTTTATCGATGAATACCATGTGCGATACATATATATATAAAATAAATTCAAAACAAAGGAAACACACAGAAAGACACAGACATAACTCACATCGATATTTTGACCATCGTCGTCATCAGGAGGTGTGAAGAGCCAAGAGTCCCGCAAGAAGGAAGGGGATCAGCCTATAGGACTGAAGCGCCCTGCCTTCTTGCGGGACTCTTCGCTCTTCACACCTCCTGATGACGACGATTGTCGAAATATCGATGTGAGTTATTTCTGTGTGTTTCCTTCGTTTTGAATTTATTTTATTTAAAAAAGTCCACTGGACTGTTTCTTTTAATTGTTATATATATATATATATAAAACCAAATATTAATTTTTTCTTGGAGTTTTTTTTTGAAGAAACATTTTATTTTACACATATCCATGGTAATTTTTCAATTAAGTTCAATATATATATTTTTATTAAAAATTATGTTCTTTCATTATTTTTTTTAATTTTCAGCTTAAAAATAAGCTTATTTATATATATATAAATAAACCAATATATATATATATTGGTGTACTTTGGGAGCAGACCTTCTTTTAAACATACCTCATTAAATATCTTGCCAACATTAAGTTTAGTATGTTTCCTACAACGATACCACAATGATGGAAAAGTAGCATTCGAAATCTTGAAAAGGTATGTAGGAAACATACTAAACTTAATGTTGGCAAGATAATTAATGAGGTATATATATATACATATATATATATGTATTTCGGCTATTTATTGTAGTTATTTTTAAGCTGAAAATTAAAAAAAATAATGAAAGAACATAATTTTTAATAAATATATATATATTGAACTTAATTGAAAAATTACCATGGATATGTGTAAAATAAAATGTTTCTTCAAAAAAAAAACTCCAAGGAAAAATGAAAATATGAAGGTTAAAATAAGTAAAGCATTGATTGTTATTACAATAGTGAAGGAAGTAATTGATAAAATGTTTTTCATTATATTATTTATATTTGATATAATATAATTATATCAAATAATTGATATAATTATCAAATTATATCAAGTTTATTAATAAACTTGAGTATTGAATTAACAGTACTTTAAAGTAAAGTTGGATTATTTTAAATTAAACCGAAAAATTGTAAATTGACTTTATTATGTTTTATATTAGAAATAGGTAAAACCGTCATACCTCGTATGATGATCATGGAGTTGGATCGCTTTCGGACGTTCTCCATCTTCGATCGAAACAAACCTTTTTTGTTATTCAATTTAAACGACTGAAAATTTATAATAGGGTGTAACCAATATATATATATATATGCAATTAGTTTTAACTTTCGGGACCAGGGTAGCCCAGTGTCTTGCACGCTTTTGTTTGGACTGGTAGATCCTCGGTTTGATTCTTACTTCGGTTTTGATTTTTTTTCGCAAGATATATGATAAATCCAAGCACTACTTTCCTCAGAGAGGACTTTAAGCTGTTAGTCACGTTAATGATTAGATAGTTGTTAAAAATCTTACTCTAAATACACTTCATTTAGTTTGAGTAAAGTGGATTAATCGTATTTAAATTAAACTTGTATTTAAGGTATCATTATTAACCGTCATAGTTCGTCTATCATTGGTGAAGTCGCCCGACCGGTTTCGCAATAGCTGCATCATCAAAGGGACTAACGTTACCTTCCAAAATCACTTATATAAATACCTATTTTAACTCAATGGTGCCAATATATATGCCTAAATATCCCACCTTATAGCTTTATTTTATTTTATTCATGTTTTTAAAAACATGAAAAGACGACAGGACAGAGACGACTTAAATTGTAAAAGACAAAAAACAGATTAAACAAAATAAAATATTATAAAACTATTAGGTATTAAATTTAGGCATATATTGTCACTAATATTAAACATATAATATACCGTCTTACCTCGTACACTGCTGCTGTAGCCCTCGGACCGGTTTCGGGTGTCACCCATCTTCAACAAGAACTGATCTAAGGAATCATACCTTTCTGATTATATAACCTACCTACTATCTCAATGCTGCCTAGATTTTATTATTTAATTATTTTAACTCTATTTTATTTTTATTTTATTTACTATTATTTAGTCTAATTCTTTTTCTATTATTTTCGTCTTTGTCAAGTGTGTCAAGTCGTCGCTTCATTTTCTTTAAGGGTTTAAATAATATATCGCTTTGATGATTTACTTGTTCATTTATTAGATTACGCGATTCTTTATGTTTAAACATCTCTAATTCTTCAGTTACATTAATTCTTGGGATAATAGGTAGTTTATATAATCAGAAAGGTATGATTCCTTAGATCAGTTCTTGTTGAAGATGGGTGACACCCGAAACCGGTCCGAGAGCTACAGCAGCAGTGTACGAGGAAAGATGGTATATTATATGTTTAATATTAGTGACAATATATGCCTAAATTTATTACCTAATAGTTTGATATTATTTTATTTTTTTTAATCTATTTTTTTGTCTTTTACAATTTAAGTCGTCTCTGTCCTGTCGTCTTTTCATGTTTTTAAAAACATGAATAAAATGAAATAAAATATTAGGTGGGATATTTAGGCATATATTGGCACCATTGAGTTAAAATAGGTATTTATATAAGTGATTTTGGAAGGTAACGTTAGTCCCATTGATGATGCAGCTATTACGAAACCGGTAGGGCGACTTCACCAACGATAGACGAGGTATGACGGTTGATAATAAAATCTTATTTACTAACCTTTGTGGCACTAACAATATGCATGTATTTAAAGTTGTTTTATTTTATATTAAACTTGTTATTTTAAATTAAACTGAAAAAAAAAGTTGTAGTGTTTCTTTTACTCTATAGTCATAAGTAAATATGACGAAATAAGTGCCTGAATAGTTGGTGAGGAAAAACATTGAAAAAGGTTTCATGGAAATATGTTTTCAACTCACGAGCTTTGCAAGCAGGTTTGTGGTATTTACTCATGACAGTGAATTAACTCAGAACTCGGTCAGTTCTTCTGTCTCTCATTGCCAATGTTTCGGGCTCTTATTGCCAATGTTTCGGGCTCTTATTGCCAATGTTTCGGGCTCTTATTGCCAATGTTTCGGGCTCTCATTGCCAATGTTTCGGGATCTTATTGCCAATGTTTCGGGCTCTTATTGCCAATGTTTCGGGCTCTCATTGCCAATGTTTCGGGCTCTCATTGCCAATGTTTCGATTTTTATTAAACCTTTTAAAGGTTTAAAAAAAATTTAGTTTAAAAGGTTTAAGATTTTTTTTTTAAAACCTTTTTTTCATAGGGCCTACAAATCAGAAAAATTATATGAAAATAATACAATTATTCAAAAATTCTGAGGTAAAATGAGATAAACAAACAAAAGTTTCCACACAAATGAAGTTTTATACAACAACAACAACGCGTTTTGAACACTTTGTTTTCATCATCAGGAAGACACTATAATACAAATTATAATCTAATCAGTTTTCAAAATTAGAGTGAAATCATAAAATCAATTAAGAGAGAGAATTAATGACATACAAGAAGGATGTGTTCACTGGACCAAGCCTTCATCACCACATCCTTTGGGTATGTTATTAATTCTCTCTTAATTGAATTTTATTATTTCACTCTAATTTTGAAAACTGATTAGATTATAATTTGTATTATAGTGTCTTCCTGATGATGAAAACAAAGTGTTCAAAACGCGTTGTTGTTGTTATTAAATAAAAACTTCATTTTGTGTGGAGACTTTTGTTTGTTTATCCATTTTACCTCAGAATGAGTAAATACCACACAGTTACGGATTGCATAATTAATGAATTATTCAAAAATCAAACTTACATAAAAAGCGCAAAAAGTTATAAATAAAAAAAAATACATCAAACATTTTGAATATTGTCATTTCTCACTAAACTATTGTCAACATTTCTATTAATTTTCTTATTTATCATGTTATGTTTTTTATGTATGTTTGATTTTTCAATGATAGATTGTATTATTTATTATATTTCCTCTCTGTTTTGTAGACATATGAAAAAAGAGGTTATAAATCAAAACAAAAACTTTGGTAATGAGAGTTTAATTTGAACCTGAAGAACTAAGCTAGTCCTGATAAACTTTAATTTTTGTTTCTATATATATAAAACAGATTCAAAAATATATGTACCGTTTTGATAGAATAGGTGTATTATCTAATTGGGGATTTCTGTCAAATTTTCTAGGTTCAAAAATCAAACTCTCATTGCCGACGTTTCGGTTTTACTTTAAAACCTTTTTGATAGGCCTACAAAACAAAGAATAATAAGTAATCAGATATCAACATCCAACATATAAACAATATATAAATGAATTTTTACAACTTATGAATATTATAAGCAGAAGTATTTCAAAGATAAATAAAATAATATAACAATGTAACAAAATATTCTGATTTCTGTAAGTTATATTGTTTTATTTATCTCTGAAATACTTCTGCTTATAATATTCATAAATTGTAACAATTAATTTTCATATTGTTTATATGTTTGGATCAATTAATTTTCATATTGTTTATATGTTGGATGTTGATATCTGATTACTTATTATTCTTTGTTTGTCGGCCTATGAAAAAGGTTTTAAAATAAAACCGAAACGTCGGCAATGAGAGTTTATTATTGAACCTAGAAAATTTGACCACATTTTAATTTTGGCATAAAATTTTATTTTTCTTGTTGGGTTTTTATTTTAATTTTTTTTTCTATTTTTACCCGCTCAAAATTCCGCCCCTCCTATACCACTAATGTAACTAGAATCTAATGAAGATCACAACATATGATGTAACTGTATGATATGGTGTAACTGTACCAAATGAATATCACGACATATGATGTAACAGTGAACCCAAAGATGACAACATATGATAACTGTAGCATTAAAGAGTTCACAACATATGATGTAACTTTAGGATATGTTGTAACCATATCTAAAGAATATCACAACATATGATGTAACAGTAACCTAATGAAGATCACAACATATGATGTAACAGAGAATCAAAAAAAATGACAAGCATATGATGTAACTGTAACCTAATGCAAATCACAACATATGATGTAACCATAGCCTAAAAAAGATCACAACATCTGATGTAACTGTATGATATGGTGTAACTGTACCTAAAGAATATCACGACATATGATGTAACAATGAACCCAAAATTGATAACATATGGTGTAACTGTAGTATTAAAGGGTTCACAACATATGATGTAACTTTAGGATATGCTGTAACCATATCTAAAGAATATCACAATATATGATGTAACAGTAACCTAATGAAGATCACAACATATGATGTAACAGAGAATCCAAGAAATGGCAAGCATATGATCTAACTGTAACCTAATGAAGATCACAACATATGATGTAACAGAGAATAAAAAAATGACAAGCATATGATGTAACTGTAAGCTAATGAAGATCACAACATATGATGTAACAGTACCCTATGAAACTCACACCATATGATGTAACAGAGAATCCAAAAAATGACAAGCATATGATGTAACTGTAACCTAATGAAGATCACAACATATGATATAACAGTAACCTATGAAAATCACACCATATGATGTAACAGAGAATCCAAAAGTGACAAGCATATGATGTAACTGTAACCTAATGAAGATCACAACATATGATATAACAGTAACCTATGAAAATCACACCATATGATGTAACAGAGAATCCAAAAGTGACAAGCATATGATGTAACTGTAACCTAATGAAGATCACAACATATGATGTAACTGCATCATAAAGCTTACTATATGCTTAAAACAAGTTATTAATGTAATACATTTGTAAAGATTTTTTATAATCTACTTAAAAAGAGTATGATTTTTTCATAAGATAAAATTATTACATAAACAAAAACTAAACGTCATCCCACACCATCCAGCAGGACTGGAAAATATCAAATATCATTTCATATTTAATATTATAAAAAATATAAAAATTAATAAATATTAAAGTTCTTTTCAATTCCAGTATTCAGACTTTTGTTTTTTCTTTTTTAAACAGATTCAAATGACTTAAATTCCTCCGGAGTTGTATTATTTTCCTTTTGTAAAAGATAATGTATAAGAAGGCATCTTTAACAATTTGTTTGTTGTATATACTTTATGTCAAGGTTTGCCGCAATGGTGCTAAACTAAGATGGATCTAATGTTTTTTTTTTAAAAACTGTAACAGCTTTTGTAAAAGTAATATCAAATTGTAGCTAATTAACAAAAATTAATAAAATCTATGTAAAACTGTATATATTTGTAATAGTAATTCTTATAATTTTTATTATAAGGTATAAAATATGTATATAGATTTTCAAGTGATTGTAATTTAAGTTTTTATTGTAATTGGTTTTTTTTATTTTAAACATGTATTAGCATCAATTTTGTGTTTTCTTACAACCTGTTCTCGAAATGTTGTCTGTTTTTGGTTCAGACACTTACAATAACGTGGAGGGTGTACCAAAAAAGTGTGAAACTTTTTAGCGGGCTGATAAGTCAATGATTTTTGGTTGTAACAGAGTTTAAGTAGTATATACACTTGACCCTTGATCGGTACAAGTTTCTGTACCGCCTAATGGTGGGTAGGGTAGGCATATGAGAAGGGAGGATAGCTAGGCTATTCTCTACCTCACCTTACTTTAAATCACAATCATAATCATCAAATACTGAAAAGTCTGAAAATTGGTAACACTGGTAAGAATAATCATAAAAATTATGTGCTTCACTTCAAATTCATTAGTATAATCATAAAAATCATGTGCTTCACCGCACATTCAATTGTATAATCATAAAAAACATGAGCTTCAACACAAATTCATTAGTATAATCATAAAAAATCATGTGCTTCACCGCACATTCAATTGTATAATCATAAAAATCATGTGCCTCAGCACATTCAATTGTATAATCATAAAAAACATGAACTTCAACACAAATTCATTAGTATAATCATAAAAATCATGTGCTTCACCGCACATTCAATTGTATAATCATAAAAATCATGTGCTTCAGCACATTCAATTGTATAATCATAAAAAACATGAACTTCAACACAAATTCATTAGTATAATCATAAAAATCATGTGCTTCACCGCACATTCAATTGTATAATCATAAAAATCATGTGCTTCCCCACAAATTCATTAGTATAGTAATAAAAATCATTAACGTCACCAGACCGAAAAGAGGCAAAACGACAAGCCAGAACAATAACGCTGAGGAAATGGAAAGAGAGATGGGAGCAAGAGTTAAGGGGCAGGTGGACTGCAAGGCTCATCCAGGACCTCTCCAAATGGTTGTGCCGGAAGCATGGGAGATTGGATTCCACTTAACTCAGATGCTGACTGGCCATGGGAATTTTGAGAAATATTTACACAAGATGGGTAAAGTTGATAGCCCTCAAGCACTGTAGCTCGGGGGAAAACGACGATGCAGAGCATACCTTCTTCTTCTGTGCTAAATGGGGAGAGCTGCGCCAGAAATTAATAGCATCACTGGGTGAGGTCACTCCAGAGACCATAGTTCAAAAGATGCTCCAAAATGAAGATAATTGGTCAAAAGCTGTAAACTTTGTAGAGGCGGTTCTCCATCATAAGAAGAATGAAAGTGGTGTGATGCAAGGGCAATGATTGAACGAATGGGGACAAGAAGGTGAATCCTATTCAGGAGGACTGAGGCACCGGCATGAAGTAATGTGCAAACGGTTTCCGTGTCGGGTATTGCCAGGAAATAGGATGTGGTTTTTTAGTGGGTCGGGACCCCCCACCCCACATACCCTAAGCAAGACGTCTTGCTAAGGGATCAGATGAACAGATTTTTCCACATCCTACGACGAAAAAAAAAAGTCACCAAAAATTCATTAGTATATTCACAATAATTATGTGGTTCACAACAAATTCATTAGTATAGTCATAAAAATTATGATCATTTAGTATAATACTAAAAATCATGATCTTAAATTCATTAGTATAATAAAAAAAAAATCATGACCTTCATCATAAATTGAATAGTAAAATCATTAATTTTGATATTTCATGAACGCAACCATAATATCCTAATTAATGAGAATAACCACTAATTCATAAAATAATCATAAAGGGTTCATAAAGATTAACAAGTCTTGTTTTCCCATTTCATATTCTATTTTATATTGATTGTTATCTCACGTGTTTATGTGAAATCTTTTTATATATATGCAGAAAAATCACAATGAAACATGTGATGCAATCAATGAAATTTAAACCAAAAGTAAAAAGAAAAACAATAGAAATAAATGCTCTGAGGCCTTTCACTTTATGACATCAGAGAGCAAACAAGGTAAGGAATAGATGTGAATCGCTCCAAAGGTTGATAACGACTCAGCATTTATATATATATATATATATATATATAAAAATCAAAATATTAAAACGGTCCAAACCGGACAGATATATAAATGAAAAAAGACAACAAATAGAAGAAGCGAGAAAACTTACTGGGTCGATATTTCGAACTGAAGTTCGTCGTCAGGGAGAAGAAGGGAAGAGGAAGAGGCACGTGCGTCCACTCGCACAAGCAGAGGGCTACTGTAGCCCTCTGCTTGTGCGAGTGGACGCACGTGCCTCTTCCTCTTCCCTTCTTCTCCCTGACGACGAACTTCAGTTCGAAATATCGACCCAGTAAGTTTTCTCGCTTCTTCTATTTGTTGTCTTTTTTCATTTATATATATATATATATATATATATATAATCTAATATAATTTATATAATAATATAAATAATTTAAATATATAATATAATATAATTTGAATATATATAATCTAATTCGAAAGTTACTCTGAGAGCTTCAGAAGAAGCACTTATTAGTCTTCTGGGCGGTAGATCGGCTCCTGGGCTTAACCTCAATCGTTGATTTTTTTTCCCCTCTTATTTTTTAGTTGTTATCAGCTTTAATTTTCTTTTAGTTAAATGTTTTCATTTTTTAATTTTTATTTGGCTTGTATCTCTTTATCTTCCTTGTCTACCTTTCCTCCGAAAGTTGGCTACCCTGTTTGAGTGCTTCAGTTCGAACGCCAAGTCAGTCGTTATCAGCCTTTGGAGCGATTCACTTCTTTTCCTGAAGACGAGGACATCGAAATATAGTAGTGAGTTCAGTGATTTCCTTTCTATGTGTTCTTTTTAAATTCTAGTTTATATATATATATATATCAATGATCAAATCACAAATGGGAAAACAAAACTAAGATCTTTCAACCGTAACAAGCGGTCTTCGTCAGAGTCAAAAACCCAACTGAAGTACTAGATGCAGAGAACATCTGGTGAGGGGTTGAGAAGAGTGGTATTTTAAAAGGGTGAAAGCGCAGGAAAGGACTAATGTCCAGAAAGGGATGTTTGGGGAAACAAAGGAGTACAGTAAGAAAAAGTACTGTACTAGCTGTCAACCCTCTTTGAAGAGGCTAAGCCCTCGTAACGAAAGTATTCAGTTTGAAGAGACCGTTACTAATGTTTATAATATTTGATTTATTAAATTTAATTAGAGACGATTCAATAATATTTCTTAACAACATTAGTCCTTTCCTGCGCTTTCACCCTTTTAAAAAACCACTCTTCTCAACCCCTCACCAGATGTTCTCTGCATCTAGTGTTTCAGTTGGGTTTTTGACTCTGACGAAGACCGCTTGTTACGGTTGAAAGATCTTAGTCTTGTTTTCCCATTTTCTTATTGTGGTTTGATCATCGATTGTTATTCCACGTGTTTATGTGAAATCTTTATATATATGTATTTGGGAGCAGACCTTCATTCATACATGTTTCATTAAATCCTTGCTTATTTTTAGTCTTGTCCGTTTTTTTTTTGCATAGCTTTTCTAATTTTTCAATCTTTCAGGTAAAATGTATACCAATTCACCTTAGTCTGGATGCTGAGACTTCATTAACTACCTTAGCTTATGCTGACGATATAACAATATTTACAGATTCCATTGTAAATTTAAATCGAGCTCTCACAATTCTACATGAATACTGCCAGAGTAACAGACTTACAGTGAACACGGGAAAAACTAAAGTCATGATATTCTCCAAGGGAAAACTCTCACACAAACGCCACAAATGTTATTATAATGATGCTCTTTTAGAAGAAGTAAGTTACTTTAATTATTTAGGAGTTTGGTTTAGTAGGAGAGGGGTATTTGAAGAGGCAGTAAAACAAGCATTAAGCAGAGCTAGAGCCGCCTCAGGTGTGGTAAGGGAAGCCCTGGCCAAAGCTTCAAACAAATCATTTCAAGCTGTGTGTCAAGTTTACAATGCAAGCATCATCAGTACTCTATTATATGCAGCACCAGTGTGGTCCCACAGATATTTAGAGCAATTAGAAGTTGCTCAAAGTTACTTCTTTAAAAGTTATTTTTCTTTGAAATTTAATACTCCGCATTATGTTATAAGGCAAGAGTTCCATGTTGAGCACATCTCAGTTAAAATTATGCAAATGTCGATCAACTTCATCAACTATATCTATAGTTTAGAAGAAACTAGGTTAGTGAGGAAATGCTTTGAGCGTCTGCATTACCTGGATACTGTACCTACCAACGCTACGAGATTGAATTGGGTTTCTCAGGTTAAACAGTTCTTTGCCAGTTCTATTGACAATCAAAATATTCTAACAAGCAGGATCAGCAATGAGTCAAGGAACACAATCCTCAAGAATTACTCCAATAGACTTAAGTTACAGGACTTCCATAAAATACAAAGCTCTTCTTACAGTAAATTATATAGAATAATAAACAGTTTTAACCACATAAACACTAGCTATTTAAATCCAGATCTCAATTTAACATATAATTATCAAAGAACACTAGCGCAATTAAGAACAGCAGGCGGTGACAGCCTACACCTTTCGTTCAGAGGTATCTTATATAAAATTAAAACTGAGGAGCTCTGTACAATATGTAATATGCAGGAATGTGAGACTTTGGCCCATATACTATTGAGATGTCCTATCTATGGCCCTCAACGGCAAGCCTTCTTACCCCACAGCTTTTTCAATAACGAGTGGTCGGATGAAACCAACCTTGCCTCTCTCCTAGGAATTGTACACAAAAGGCAGGCTGCAAATATATTTTACTTTTTTGTAAATATTTTAAAAATTAGAGCTTTTATTTTAAACGAATAATAAAAAGGAGAAAAGGAAATTAAAAAAAAAAAAAAAAAGAAAAACTATTTTGTAATTAGTAATAATAGTAATAGTAATAATAGTAGTTTTGTAATTACTATTTTGTAATATTTAACTATTTTGTAATTAGGTTTTCAACTATGCTATAAATTTTTAATTATTTTGTAAAAAGTTTTCTAACTATTTTGTAAATATTTTAAAAATTAGAGCTTTTATTTTAAATGAACAATAAAAAGGAGAAAACAAAAGAAGAGCTTTTAAGAAATATTCAAATATCAGTATATTTAAGAATTTATTTGTTTTGTTTTTTATGTATTTCGTTATTATTGATAATATTATGGCTTGAAAATACTAGCATGTGAATTTTAAACTATGAAGCAATGTAATACTCCTTTGTATAAAGTTTATACTTTAAATACAAATATTATTCTATTCTATTCTATACCAATTCACCGAATGTTTTATTATTTAGGTTTTTTTCCGTCGTAGGATGTGGAAAAATCTGATCAGCAGATCCCTTAGCAAGACGTCTTGCTTAGGGTATGTGGGGTTGGGGGTCCCGACCCACTAAAAAAACCACATCCTATTTCCTGGCACTATCTACACGGAAACCGTTTGCACATTACTTCATACCAGTGCCTCAGTCCTCCTGAATAGGATTCACCTTCTTGTCCCCAATCGTTCATCTATGAATTATCATTGTCCTTGCCTCACGCTTTCATTTTTCTTATGACAGAGTATTATTAGGTTACTTGTAATAATTGTTATAGTATTAATTATCCTTGAAAATGATCAGAGTTGATCGAAACGTCGGAATGAGTGTAAGTAACTTAAATAATAAAACATTCGGTGAATTGGTGTACATTTTACCTAAAATAATGAAGAATAATATTAGGAAATTAGAAAAGCTATACAAAAAAAAGACTAGATTAGAAATAAGTAATGCATTTAATGAAACATATATACTCATATATGTAAATAACAATGCTTAAACCACAGTATGAAATGGAGGGAAAAAACTAAGATCCTTCAACCATAACAAGCGGTCTTCGTCAGAGTCAATAACCCAAATGAGTTGGTCCAACCCTCAGTTGGGTTTTTGACTCTGACGAAGACCGCTTGTTGTGGTTGAAAGATCTTAGTGTCTTTTACTTCTTTCATATTGTGGTCTGATCATTGATTGTAATTTTACGTGTTTATGTGAAATCTTGTTATATATAAATATTGATAAAAGTATCGACCGTGGAATAGAAACAAAACTAAAGGTTATCGGGACTCTGTTAGTTCTTCAGGTTCAAACTAAACTTACTAACATTTCAGTTTTGAATTAAAACCTTTTTCATAGGTAGAAGAATAACATGTTTAACAGATAAAGTAAGTATTACATTTGATATTTGTTAGAAAGAAAACCTTTGCGGATTTCAGCAACAACTTCTAGTTTGAATGAACACATGTCATAACTTAGTTTTTCTGTTAAAAATTTTATAATTCTGCCTATAAAAAAGTTTTAAATCAAAACTGAAATGTTAGTAATGAGAGTTTAGTTTGAACCTGAAGAACTAACAGAGTCCCGATAACCTTTAGTTTTGTTTCTATTCCACGGTCGATACTTATATATATATATATATATATATATTTGTAAAAGTTGGGAGCAGTCCTTCTTCAATACATGCTTTTAAAAACTGGATGTCTGTTTCCACTTGATTTAATTTTGTCTTATTTTTAAGTTGAAACTGGATGTCTGTTTCCACTTGATTTAATTTTGTCTTATTTTTAAGTTGAGTTCTGAGTTGAAGAAAAAATTTCGTAATTTGGAAAAATATAAGACAAAATTAAATCAAGTGGAAACAGACATCCAGTTTTTAAAAGCATATATATAATATATATATATATATATATAAAATTAATAATCAACAATAACTCTTGATATAATATATGACTTAAACACCACAGTAAAGAAATATATATTAATTACTCAAACGGTGCGCCCCAAGATAATGGAAGATTAAGTTTATATAACAAATTTATATTTTAGTTTTTGCATAATTTTAATTTATTTGAGAAAACACCAAGTTTGTGGTTGTCAAGTCTCGGCTACTTCATATTTTGAACTGGAACGTAAATTTCTTTAATTTTTAAGCATCAATGGATAATACTTCCTGTTTGCCTTTACTCGAGGATTTAAATCATATTTACTAGCCCTCCCTCTCACTCTCTTCTTTCTTTCTTTTTCTTAAAAAAAACTATACATTTTAATTTCCAATCATTTTCCTGTTATCAAATCACAGGACTAAATTTTCTATATTAAAATCAGTGATGCGCCCCAAAGTTTTGGTTTGGTTTCATAGGTGCGCCCTGAAGTAAAAAAGTTTAAGAAACACTGCTCTAGAGCCTTTCATCTAAAATAAACAAACAAAAAATATAATAACAAGTTAACCTGGTTGACCAGGTTAAGTTGTTATTATATTTTTTTCTTGGTTCATTTAGCTCTCTGATGAGGTTGTAACGAAAGGCCTTAGAGCAGGGGGTTCTTAACCTTGGAATGATTCCAGACCCCCAATGGATTGTCCAATATGGTACTATACTCCCTTCACTTGACTGTTGAAATAATTATTACCAATCCTATTATTTGCCAGTATGTCTTCCAAATATGTCAGTACCTTGAATATCCTGTACTTTAGATATGGATTGCGAGGAATAGAACATGAAAAAATCATAAGCACTGATAATTGTTTTACATTTCTAGTGCAAACAAAATTAAAGTTACAGTCCATTTTTATTACACAAAAGAAGAAAGAGAACATAAATGTAATTTTTTTTTCCAAAATCGACAACATAAAAAATACTTTTACTAGCCTAGTGAGATATTTGCTGTTGTTTTTCTGCAATCAAAACATCGAATCCGTTGTACAGTTGTTGATAAAGCTACTCGCATGTCATCTGACACATCAAGTCAATTTCTCCACTTTGATTTCATATTTAATAATGCAGAGGATCCTATTTCACAGAGATACGAGGTTGTGAAGGTTAGTAGGTTAGTATGGTTATATGTTGTGGTCAGTTTTGTGGTCCCGCCAGAGATCAGCTGATGGCCACAACACCCACTGCCTATCAGTGCTGCCAACTCTACAGATTAATCGTTAGGTCTACAGATGTTTACGTTCATTTGAGATTGTCAGAGATTTTAACTACTTACAAGCATAACGACAGTGAACAAGAACATAAGCATAACTAAAAAAAAGAACCTGTGAACAATAATAGGTACAAAATATTGTTCTCAAACCAGCCATGGATGGCTTGCCTTGAAATCCACTCCATGTACACCCATCTGGAAATTCTCGTAACTTGGATTTTCTCTCGTATGTAGAGCAAGATTTTTGCTCGAAAGACCTCTCGTATCTCGAGTTTCTCGTAAGTAGAGTAGCTCGTATGTAGAGGTTCCACTGTATTTGTTTATTGTGGTGTTTAAGTCATATATATATATACGGTACTGTTTTCTTGACCACAAATTACTAACAAACACTTTTTCTTCTTGGAATTTGGTCAGAGTTAATATACGGAATCACCTTTTTGCCAACGTTTCGTCTTTATTTTAAGACATCCTCAGGGCTATAAACTAACAAAAAAACAAAAAACAATGTACATTTGTCATTTCTACTTTAAAATAATCATAACAAATTCAAAAAACTTATTCAAGGCTAGTTTCTGTTACCGTGCCGACATAACTTATGTTCCTACGGTAACAGAAACAAGCCTTGAATAAGTTTTTTGAATTTGTTATGATGATTTTAAAGTAGAAATGACAAATGTACATTGTTTTTTGTTTTTTTGTTAGTTTATAGCCCTGAGGATGCCTTAAAGTAAAGACGAAACGTTGGCAAAAAGGTGATTCCGTATATTAACCCTGACCAAATTCCAAGAAGAAGAAAAAGTGTTTGTTTTATATATATATATTCTAGCGTATATATAATGAAAATCAACTTATTGATTGGATTGGAGCTAAATTTATTAATAACTATGAAATTCGATTTTTTAAGTAATATTATCGATTATTGTAAATTTATTAAATTTAGTAGATCTAACATTAAAATCCTTAGTAACGGTTTGTTCAAACTTGACTCAGTTCTAACTAGAGCAATAGCCTCTTCTAAGAGGGTTGACAGCTAGTGTCTTACTTTTTCTTACTGTACTCCTTTGTTTACCCAAACATCCCTCCCTGGACTATTGTCCTTTCCTGCACTTTACACCCAAATAAAGACCGAAACATTGGCAATGTTTTAATTTGAACCTGAAGAACTGACCTAGTCCCGATAAACTTTAGTTTTGTTTCTATTCCACGGTCGATAAGTTTATCAATATTTATACAATTTGGGATAATAAAAATGGGTTTCTATGAGGTTTCTATAAGAAGAACATATGGATGTGATATAATTAAATGTTTAAAAAAGTGGCGTAGTTGCATAGTTAAGTTAACCAGACAATCAAGTCGAAGAATTTTCTTATTAAAATACCGTAGTGACAGTTTATTTTCAAAACATATTAGTAATTATGTTAATTCAGTGCAAGATTTAGTTGTAAATGACAGTCGTTTTTATAGAGAAATGGAGAAAGTGGTAAACTGGTTTAAGCAAAGTGTATTGAACATTGAAATCAAGGTTAGAATTTGGCGTATTGATAATATTAATAGAACTATTAGAAATTGTAATGAAAAGGCAAATAAAAAATTACCAGATATTATTGTTAGAAACTATATAGATACAATGGCCAGGTTCAAAGAAAGTACATTTATGAAATCTAAATATAATTTAGAAATGAAACTATCTAACCTGAAAGGAAAACAAGGCAAAGGTTTGTTTAATTACTCTGGAGAGTTAGCAATAACTAATTTAAGTAATGTGGATTTTCTCAAAGAAAAGTCTCCATTTACTTTCATTAGGTGAAAAATTTGCTATAGGATGTAAACGCAAAGACGATATTCCTACATTTGACATGATTGGAGATTTAGAAAAGATTTTTACCTGTGTTAATGTTTATTAGTTGTGCAATCCGTAATTTTGTGGTATTTACTCATTCTGACAGTCAGTACCACATCCTTGGGTATGTCTTGAATTCTCTTAATTGAATTTTTATTATTTCACTCTAATTTTTGTAACTAATTAAGATATAATTTGTATTATAGTGTCTTCCTGATAATGAACACAAAGTGTTCGAAACGAGTTGAATAAAACTTGATTTGTGTGGAGACTTTTGTTAGTTTATCCATTTTACCTCAGAATGTATTAATGTTGAAAACTGTGACACAATTAGAAGTAACTGCGTAAATATTATAGTTTAGTAAATATTAATAAATATTATTAATACAAGCAGAAATACCCGGCGTTGCCCGGGTCTAGAAGTTTTAAGTATAAAATTTGAAATGATCGAAATGAAAATTGGGTTCAATATTATTTTATGCATTTTTGTCTTATGATTCTTCATTCATGATCTACAGTCCCTTGGACGTTATTTAACATTTTCAGGAGAATAGTGGTACCTAGGCTATGAAAGAAGCATCCTAGAGCAAAAAATCATTATATAACTTTGAGCTCAATTTTTATTTCCAACATTTCATATTTTATGCATTAAGGCCGTAGACGCCATATTTCTTGAGAAAAAATTCAAAAACTAAAAATTGGCAAATTTTTGAGGTTTTTGGGCCCTAGGGGGCCGGGGTTAGGCTGCCCCCCAGAGTTTAATAGCCTAAAACCACCCCAAGACCTATAGTAAGTGCCTTGCAAAAGAATTTTTGAAAAAGGTCCATTGTAGGCCGAATGCATAAGGTACAAACATACATACATACATACAGAGCCACGAAGAAAATTTATATAAGATTCTGAAACTTGTTAAAAAAATGAAGGTCAAATCTACAATTTGTGAATGAAATTTGTTTGAAAGATAATGTGACACTTGGGACAAAAAAATTGATTTTTGAAAATTGTAATGTGAAACTTGTGACAAAATGTTTAATAGTTGAAATTGTTATGTGAAACTTGTGGCAAAAAAATAATTGTTTGGAAATTATAATTTGAAACTTTTAAAAAAAATTTAAGAAACTATTGATAATAGCTAAAGCTTTTTTTTAAAGTTAATAAGAAACCCATATAAAAATACAATAATTGTCTTTAATATCAATCTGAAAACAATAATAAAATTTCTGGTACCTGGTTGTTTCCAATTGAACAAAGCGTGTGGAAATATTATCATAAAGATTAACCTACCTACGGTTGCCATTACCAATTAAAGTCAAAATGTAAACAAACAGGTTATACAGCAAACCTTATCTATTATAATATTTTTGGGATATTACATGAACCACAACTTTTCGATTTTTATTTCCAACATTTCATATTTTATGCATTAAGGCCGTAGACGCCATATTTCTTGACAAAAAATGCAAAAACTCAAAATCGGCAAATTTTTGAGGTTATCGGGCCCTAGGGGGCCGGGGTTAGGATGCCCCAAAGAGTTTAATAGTCTAAAACCACCCCCAAGACCTATAGAAAGTGCCTTGCAAAAGAATATTTGAAAAAGGTCCATTGTAGGCCGAATCCATAAGGTACAAACATACATACATACATACATACAGAGCCACGATGAGAATTTATATATAGATTTATAAACACATTATAGTCATAGGTTAAATAATACATCTAATCGATTGAAAAAAACAGAATTCCAGTATAGAACGTTGTTTTCAAAAAACTAAAAAGTTCTTAAAAGAACATAAAGATGTAATTGTGTGTAAAAGTGATCAATCTGGCAATACAGTCATAATGAAGGAAGAAGATTATAAGGTTAAAATGATGACATTGTTGGAAGATACAGAAATTTATACTATTTCAAGAACTGATCCATCTTCAACAGGGTTTCCTAAACTTTTTAGTTTGGAGCCCCCTTGTCTTCTAGAATAGAGTGCCAGCGCCCCCTTGTCTTCTAGAATAGCCTGCCAGCGCCCCCTACCCCATAAAAATGGAAAGATATGCCATAAAGCCTATCAGAACTAACCTATCCTATTCAGGTTAATGAATATAAGAATAGTATTTTAAAAGGGTGAAAGCGCAGGAAAGGACTAATGTCCAGAAAGGGATGTTTGGGGAAAGAAAGAAGTACAGTAAGAAATAGTAAAAAACCATCCTCTAGCTGTCATGCAATCTACAGCCACAATCTATCTTTACAGAATTGAGATTGCGGTCTACTATTTATATAGGGAACGATCATTTTATTCTTCTTATCTCGACCGAAAACTCATTTACTTCCGATCAAGGCTGACCTCTTAATCCATAGGACATACGTGAAAGAGCAGCTTATCTTTTTATTCCCTTTATTTTGACCGAAAACTCTCTTTTACTTTCGACCGGGGCTGACCCCTTAATCCTCAGGTAAAAGAGCAGCATATCTTTTGAAATTCTTATTTCTAATTTTTATTACTTGTATGGTTTTTGATGGTTACCGCCAACAGTTTGTGACGACGATGTAAGTATTGTAGCAGCCAGCTGCTACATTAGCTACACTGTCGCCACCAACCATCTATTTTTTTAGTTACCGCCGTCTATTTTTGCGTTACCGCCCCCCAATATCAAACCACCGCCCCCAGGGGGGCGGTACCGCCCACTTTGGGAAACGCTGATCTACAACATTACGTACTAAAGTACAACAATAAGGTTGTTGATGAACTTAAAAAGAAGAACTGGATAAATCTTCGTCAAGCGATATTAATGAAATCATATAATGGATTAGCTCAGAGGATATATGGATTAGTGAAATTGCATAAGACACATTTTCCTCTGCGCCCAATTGTTTCATTTATAGGTAGCCGAACTTATAAACTATCAAAATACGTAGAGAAATATCTAAATCATATTGTTGTCACTAGTGAATTCAATGTTAAAAATTCAGTAAAATTTAAAGAAGCCTTAACGAATGAAGTACTAAATGAAAATGTAATAATGATTTCTCTAGACCAGGGCTTCTTAAACTGTGGGTCGCGAGACTACTGAAAGGGGGTCGCAAAGATCTGATACTTTTCAATCATTATAAATAAAATTTTAAAATTAGTATACACACTACGTACAAATATAAATACAAATAAAAATCATACAAAATACTATTGTAGTTTCCAATTATATATATGTGAAATGAATGGGTACGTATTCTTTAATCCTTATTTTATTTACATTGTAAAATAGTGCGATATTACATCTACATCTACGGTTAATATATATTTCATTATATGGAGGAGGGGGTCGTTTAAAATTTCCTAAGCTTGAAGGGGGTCGCTATATAAAAAAGTTTAAGAATCCCTGCTCTAGACGGCCAATCTCTTTTTACTAACGTACCAATTGATTTAACAAATAAGCAATGGGAAAAAATTGAACCTCATAATGCCATCACAAAGGAGAAATTCTTATCCATTCTAAATCTTATTTAAGAAGCTCGATATTTTATATTTCATGGAGTTATATATGAGCCGTTTATTTTGAAAGTGGCCTAATTCCATTTTCCAAAAAAATTTAGCTAGCTATTTAAATAATTACATTTTTACGTTATCTTTACCTTTTGCAGCAAAGTGTACAAAATTTATTTAAAATTACTAAGAATTTTTATAACAAAAATTAGTTGATAAATAAAATGATAATATTTTTAAATTTTGTAAAACGCAAACCCTTAAATATCTCGATTTTAACATAAATGGAATTAGGCCACTTTCAAAATAAGCGGCTCATACGAGTATAAACAAAAGTTTGGATTACCTATGGGCTCTCCAAAATCACCGGTTCTTGCTAAAATAGTAATGGTTGAATTACTAAAGTATTGTAAAAGTGAGTTATGCTCAATAGTTAAATTCATGAAACTCTATGTCAATGATTTGTTTCTAATTATTGAAAAAAAAAGAGAATTGGATAATGTTTTAAATGTATTTAATTCATATCATAATCGACTTAAATTTACATGTGTGATAGGAAAAGATAAACTAGAATTTTCAAAAAGGACACACAGAAAAGAAATCACTGAACTCACTACTATATTTCGATGTCCTCGTCGTCAGGAATAGATGTGAATCGCTCCAAAGGCTGATAACGACGGAGTCGTTTAAAATTTTCTTTTTAAACGCCTACACAGGTGTTAAGGTATTACAGGTGAGTGAAGGGAATGAGCAAGTGGGTTGGGATGGGATAGTAATCTGTTTTGGAATAATTTGTATCTCTCCATTGCAAAGTTCTAAACAGATGAGACTTTGAGGTCTTTTGGTGTATGATTTTGTTGGGAAATATAAAAAGATAAATGTGATAGTTTTCTAATGATTTTCGACTGTAGGGATTGTAAACATTGTATCTTTGATTGTTTAGATCAGGGATGTCAAACTCATTTTGGTCTGGAGGACGATTACAGCTTAGTATGATCTCAAGCGGGCTGGGCCAGTAAGCTAATTGCAAAATTACATAGAACTAACAATAGGTCTACCTTTTTCTTTGTATTAGTCACTAATACTAATAATTATTGCAAAGAAAAATAAATCAATTATTAAAATCCGACACTCTGTATCCACTATTATCCTTTTTGACACAGATATTTCGCTGGTCAAGGTGCGAGGAAAAATGGATAATACAGTACGTACTAAAACACTCTACTCCTGGTGGAGAATACAGCGCGTACTGAAACTACTCCAGGTGAATAATACAGCGCATACTAAAACACCCTACTCCTGGTGGATAATACAGTGCGTACTAAAACACTCTACTCTTGGCGAATAATACAGCGCATACTAAAACACTCTACTCCTTGTGGATAATACAGCGCATACTAAAACACTCTACTTCTGGTGGATAATACAGCGCATACTAAAACACTCTACCTCTTGTGCATAATACAGCGCGTACTAAAACACTCTACTCCTGGTGGATAATACAGTGCGTACTAAAACACTCTACTCTTGGCGAATAATACAGCGCATACTAAAACACTCTACTCCTTGTGGATAATACAGCGCATACTAAAACACTCTACTCCTGGTGGATAATACAGCGCATACTAAAACACTCTACCTCTTGTGCATAATACAGCGCGTACTAAAACACTCTACTCCTGGTGAACAATACAGCGCGTACTAAAACACTATACTCTTGGTGGATAATGCAGCGCATACCAAAACACTCTACTCCTGGTGGATAATACATCGCGTACTAAAACACTCTACTCCTGGTGGAGAATATAGCGCATACTAAAACACTCTACTTCTGGTGAATAATACAGCGCGTACGTACTAAAACACTCTACTCCTGGTGAATAATACAGCGCGTACTAAAGCACTCTACTCCTGGTGGATAATATAGCGCATACTAAAACACTCTACTCCTGGTGGATAATACAGCGCGTACTAAAGCACTCTACTCCTGGTGTATAATATATGGACTCCAGGTTTTTAAGTTAATTAACGTAAACTGATTTATACATATATATATATATATATATATATATATATATATATATATATATATATATAATTAGTATAGGTTGGCAGCAAATCTTCTAGGAGGTATACTTTGTTGAAATGTACCGCAGCTTCAGTATTAACGACTTTTAAACTAAGCTGTTCCAGTCTCCTGACAGTCTTACGAATATAAGGTGGTAATTCCAAAATGAGTTGTCTAAAGGACGTTGAGACACTTTTTTGACACACTTTAATACATGTCAACAATTCAAATACAATTGAAAACTAACATAACTTACAAGACCATTGTATACTAGCTTTCGACTTTCTCTAGTCATCTTCAGTGTCTTAATAAAGCTAGTATACAATGGTCTTGTAAGTTATGTTAGTTTTCAATTGTATTTGAATTGTTGACATGTATTAAAGTGTTTCAAAAAAGTGTCTCAACGTCCTTTGGACAACTCATTTGGGAATTACCACCTTATATTCGTAAGACTGTCAGGAGACTGGAACAGCTTAGTTTAAAAGTCGTTAATATCGAAGCTGCGGTACATTTCAACATATATATATAATAATGCATATTTATTTATCCCTCGGGCCGGATCGAACCACCAGGTGGGCCGGATCCTGCCCGCGGGCCGTATGTTTGACACCTGTGGTTTGGAGGAACATCAGATTTCTATACCATAGGCCCAGAAAGCCTTCAGAACTGCGTCATATATATGTAGTAGTCTGTCTGTTAGTCTATTCTAAAAGTGAAAATAAACAAAACATTTAGGGAAGAACTAAATAATATAATTTATTAAAATTAAAAAAAAATTGTTTTTAGAGTTCAACTCTTCTTTGGAGCATATGAAGACAAAATTAAGGATACATAAAAAATATTTAAAAAAAAATGGTAATACAATTGACTTGATACTTATAAACGATTTTTTTTCATAGAAATAATGATTCAGTCTATGTTTCCTTCACAGGATGACTCACCGAAAATCTACAAAAAAAGATAATTAAAACCACATGGAATTAAATATATGTCATTTTATATATATATAATTAAAGTTGGCAGCAGCTTCTGCGTTGACTAATTTCTTACTGATGTTCTCTAGTTTCCTAACTAGTTTTCGGTAACTTTCGGGTATTTTTCAAAAGGAGTTCTGGTAATGACATGAAAGGAAAGAAGTTGAACACTTTAACACTTTAAACTAAAACTATAATTTGAAACTTAATCTAAAAACACAAGCTTTCGGCTCACATTAGCCATCATCAGGTAAAAACGAAAATAATAAACAAGGCAAAAGGTACAGTACAAAGGGCAGTTAACAACTAACTATTATAGAAAAGCAAGGAATGCGGAAGGGAGGGAGGTGTGAGTGGGAGGGCATGCAGGGCAGGGCACTGCACCCCAACTACCTGCCTGTCCCCTCACCTACCTCTCTTACTATCTTAAAAGTATTATCAATTTATATATATATATATATATATATATGAAATTAAACCACAAGGAAAACATAAAAAAAACAATAGAAAAAATGCTCTGAGGGCTTTCAATTTATGTCGGAGAGCAAAAAAAGTAAGAACTAAATAGATAACATATATATATACATAATATCAATGATCAAATCACAATAAGAAAATGGGAAAACAAGACTAAGATCTTTCAACCGTAACAAGCGGTCTTCGTCAGAGTCAAAAACCCAACTGTTGTTTTAAAACCCAATAACAGTTGGGTTTTTGACTCTGACAAAGACCGCTTGTTATGATTGAAAGAGCTTAAGTCTTATTTTCCCATTTCATATTGTGGTTTGATCATTGATATATGTATATATATATATATATACTATTTTGTTGGAAATACGATCCAAAACGGACAAAAATAGTTCAACATAGACAAAGAAACATAGAGAAATCAAAAGAACACACTTACAGTTTTGTTTTGGTTGGTCTCCAACCGTCTCTGAACCAGTGCGCTTGGTTTCCCTCTCTTATCTCTCCTGAAGACGGTTCAAACCGAAAATTAGAGACTGTAAGTGTGTTCTTTTGATTTCTCTATGTTTCTTTGTCTATATTGAACTGTTTATATATATATCACCTTTTTGATGAAAATACGATCCGAAACGGACAAATACAGTTCAAAATTGAAGATAGGTAGCACACAAAGTAAGAAAACACACTTACAAACTCAAATTTTCGGGCAATCCGTCTTCAGGAGAAAAGAGGATACCAAGCACGTTGTATATAAATATATATTGGTATATATTAGCAGCAGATCTTCTCTCAAGCATATTTTATTGAAAAATGATCGCAGTTTCTGCGTTAACGACCTTTTTATTCAAAGATTCTAGCTTTCTGGTTATTTTCTTTATTGTGGTTGGTAAACTATAAATCAGGTTCGCTAATGTTATTTCCAAGTAAATAGGTCAGGTGATTTAGACCATGTTATTAAATTAAATAATTAATTAAAATTAATTAATTTTAATTAATAATCAATTAATTATAATTAATAATTAATTAATTAAACTTCTTTTGTTCACTTGACCTATTTACTTGGAAATGTCTTTTGGCGAACCTGATTTATAGTTTACCTACTACAATAAGGAAAATAGCCAGGAGGTCCTGAATGCAGAAACTGTGACTTACATCCATACAAATAATGTACATAATGTTTTTTATGTTATAGTACATAATTCTATAGCAATGCTATAGCCCTTATTGTCTAAAAATATAGATAAAATGTTGGATCAAGTATTTTCTTTTTTTTAGAAATTTTCACTCAGGACCATACCTCGATAAAGAAAAATAGTGCGAGTTGAATATATATGGTCAAGATAGAAAAACTTTGATACATATCAAATATAAAATATATAAATGTACTTACTATATATATATTTACTGTTTGATAGTTATCTGCCAGTAACTTGATGTATAAGTGTATTTCAATATGAAAGATAGTCTTATAATTATATTCTAAATTATATTTAAGAATATAAAAATTAATATTTACAATTAAAAGAAACGGTCCAGCGGACTTTTTTAAAAATAAAATAAATTCAAAACGAAGGAAACACACAGACATAACTCACATCGATATTTCGACCATCGTCGTCATCAGGAGGTGCGAAGAGCGCAGAGCGAAGAGTCCCGCAGGAATTAGAGTACCGCCCTGTCTTCCTGCGGGACTCTTCGCTCTTCGCACCTCCTGATGACGACGATGGTCGAAATATCGATGTGAGTTATGTCTGTGTCTTTCTGTGTATTTCCTTCGTTTTGAATTTATTTTATTTTTAAAATTAATATTTATTTATATTTAAATACATTTTGATTAAAAATTCTATAAAATTAATTGGAGCAATTTAAAAATTAGTTTTATCGCTAATTCCAGAACGGTTTTTATAAACTTTTGGTTTAGGGGCTAAAGTAGACCAGTGGCTTACGTGCTTTCCTTTGGACTGGTAGAGACACGGTTCGATACCCAGTGTGGATCTCAAATTATTTATGTGGAAGATGAAGAAAAAAAAAAAAAAAAAATCTGAGCACGAGTGGATATTGAACCAGGGATCTACCAAATCGAAAGGAGAACTTATTAACAACATTGGGTAACCCTAGACTCTGGAAACAAACAAAAAAACAAAACTATACGACTCTACACAGTACCTTAAGAAAAAGAAATTGATTTAAATTTTTTTTTTTATTAATAACCCAAATTTAATATAATTTTCAGTCAATTCTTAAAGATTACAACAATACCAAAAAAAAAATATTTGTATTTATGACAAATATCCTATTTCTTACAAACCTCAGACACTTCATTTCCACCGCATCTGGGACATTTCTCTAGCTCCATTAAATATAGTTTCTGCAAAAAAAAAAAAAATTAAAATATATTTATTCTTAATATCATTAGTTGTGCAATCTGTAATTGTGTGGTATTTACTCATTCTGACGTAAAATGGATAAACCAACAAAAGTCTCCACACAAATGAAAGTTTTATTCAACGCGTTTCGAACACTTTGTGTTCATCATCAGGAAGACACTATAATACAAATTATATCTAATTAGTTACAAAAATTAGAGTGAAATAATAAAATTCAATTAAGAGAATTCAAGACATACCCAAGAATATGGTATACTGACGGGTTGGTCCAGTGAACACAACTGGACAAACGGAAACAAATCCGTTGCGAAAGAGTGGGGATAGGCAATTTAAGAGATAAGGGACAAATGCTTCGGGAATGCTTGAAAAACCTTTAACTGAAATACAGAAGGCAAGATCCACTAATTTAGAGGAAAGAAACCTTTTTTTTCTTTTTTTTTTCCTTTTTTTTTATTTTTATATATTTATTTTTTTTAATTTATTCTATGTGATTCGAGGAACAGTTTAAGAAATTTTGGACACCCTGGACCAACCCGTCAGTACCACATCCTTGGGTATGTCTTGAATTCTCTTAATTGAATTTTATTATTTCACTCTAATTTTTGTAACTAATTAGATATAATTTGTATTATAGTGTCTTCCTGATGATGAACACAAAGTGTTCGAAACGCGTTGAATAAAACTTCATTTGTGTGAAGACTTTTGTTGGTTTATCCATTTTACCTCAGAATTATTCTTAAAATAAATATTAGTGTGTCAGTAGTTTCCTTCTTTTTTTTTAAAAAAAACTTTACTAAAATTAAAGTATAATGAACATTCCACCTCCAGATTTTGAGGGATTTACATGTTTTTCAGGGGGACCCCAAAGATCCTTTAATGACTTTTTCTCAATGATGTCTGTGTGTATTTTGGTGGTTTGGGTGTGAATCCAAAAGTTTATGGATGCAATAGTCCAAAATCTATGGATCAAATTCATATTTTACATACAAAAATGTCTCATAGTGCAGATGAACCTAATTTGTTTTAGGAGCAATTATACATGATGGAACATCTTTTTTTTTGTCAAAATTTGTTTGTAGACAATTTTTTTTTCTATACTACTAATTATAGAGCTGGGGTTGTAATGGAGTAATTATGGGCCTCAAATGGCTTGTGCACTCAGCTCCGACTATCGGCCTTCACGAGGCTACCCTGTTAACCTGCTATATGCAGGGACAAATGAAAGAGGAGAAGGTAGCCAGAGACTGGGCCTGACTACCTTCGTTTCACATCCTTCCAACTTACCGAATCCTCTCCTCTTATACCAACCCCAATCCAAGGCGTAATGCGATCCATGCCGATGGATGTTTGGCATACGGAGTTACTGTATTACAAACGGAGCTTCAAGGGTACCAGGTGACCCCCTTTGAATAAATAACCTTACTCCGGTATACGGTGCTCTGCTGGAGCGGACAAAATACAACCGATAAGAGCTTCAGGGATTTTCCCTTGTATGATACTAAGGAGAAGGATACGAGGTGTGTAAATAAAGTAGTGAGACTGATTTTTTTTTTAAATTTTCTATTCAAATATAATTACAATGTGATATTGTCACCTTCAAAATAGTTCCCTTCGGAAGCCACACAGCGCTGGAGACGGTCCTTCCAATCATTGTAGCATTGCTGGAACTCGGATTCTGGAATGGCCTTCAGCTGGTCGGTTACAGCAGTTTGTATGTTTTGTAGTGTCCCGAAATGAGTTCCCTTGAGGTGATTTTTCAATCTCGGGAAGAGGAAAAAGTGATAAAGACTCAAGTCTGGTGAATAAGGAGGCTGAGGAGCAACAGGAATGTTTTTACTGGCCAAAAACTCGTTTTCTTTTCGGAATTTTCGGAACCATTTTCGCACAAATTTTTCTCATCTCCAATTCATTGGTCAAAATGTGATGAACGGAGGTGTGATTCAAATTCAACTGTTCCCCGATCATTCTGACTGTCAAGCGTCGATCTGAACGCACAAGGTTCCGTACTCTGTTGACATTTTCATCGGTGTTTGCACTTGAAGGCCTTCCGCTTCGTGGTTCATCTTCAATCGACTCTCTTCCTTCTGAAAATTCCTTAAACCACCGAAAAACCTGTGCCCTTGATAAAACACGTTCTCCATAGGCCTCCTGAAGTTTTTCAAAAGTTGCATTATGTCTAAGTCTGAAGCAAAATTTGATTGCACACCGCTGCTCAACTTTGAGGTCACTCATTTTTAAAACGCTCAAGAAAAAACCATTTCACGAAAACCAACGCTACGGACAAACAAATGACTGTGGCGAGTTCAGATTCATACTGGAGGCGCATCACACGTGCACCTGACGCTACTCAAGGCCACGCGTCTCCAGCGTTGCCAGATCGAAAGCGACGTTGCCAGTCTCACTACTTTATTTATACACCTCGTATACGGAGGCATTCCTCCCGAAGGCACAGATAGGATCCAAAAGCTCTAACTAGTGGGAGTCAACCTCCAACAAGTGCACCTAAGGACCCGAAGAAGGAGAAAGGAAGTCACTTTCTTCTGAAAAGTAGGGAGCTTGAATGGGTATTATCAATGATTGGTTTGTGCAGATTCTGCAAAGATGAGGAAGAAACACTTTTGCACCTACTGGTCGACAGTAGTAGTAGATGGTCTCCCGACTTCTTTCTCTTACAGTATTATACAGGGGAAAATTCCTCAAGCTCTATCGGTTGAATTTTGTCCGCTCCGGCAGAGCACCGCATATTGGAGTAGATAGATAGATAGATAAATAGATTGTTGTGGCAGTCCCACAAGGGAACACACTTAGGCCAAGCATTGGCCCTTTGTGATACCACACAATGAAGATTGATTCTACAGTGGGAGTCCTCAATTTTTGCCTAACTCAAGTGTATTTAGAGTAGGGATCTTTAATGAGTACCTGACAACGTACAGGCTCGTGACCGACAGTTTAACGTCCTTCTGTATGGGCTACGTGTATCAGGTATAAAAAAGGTGCCATGGTGGAATGGCGAATTATCCAAGTTAAAGGCACAAGTGTCAGCCTCTAGGAGGCTCTTCCAGAGGGCATCAGACGCAAGAATAAGAACGACAAGATATGCCTCGTACACCGCCTTAAGAAAGAATTATTCTAGAGCGTGCAAGAAGGCTAAGAGAGAGTGCTGGAAAAGCTTTGCAAGCTCTTCTAATATGGACCCATGGGGCCTCCCATACAGGATTGTATCAGAAAGAGTTGGAGTTGAACGGGCCTCATCTGATATAAATGTTGGAACCACCCACATTACGGACCCAATCGCTAGGCTTGATGCTCTACTCAAATATTGCTTTCCGCGTGATGACGTAGCCGATGACAGACCCCATCATAGAGTGACGAGGGAGGGCTGTGTGGTTCCTGAAGCTAATGACGCAATTTGTCCATGGGACCTTGATGATCTTCGTTTGGCTCTGGACAGACAGGGTAATTATAGAGCACCAGGCCCCGATGGCCTGCCGCCCATTATTATTAAGAAGGCACTCGCGGTAATAGGTGAGAGTCTTCTACAAATCTATGAGGAATGCTACAGATTTGGTTATTTTCCGGCTGAATGGAAGCAGGGTGACGTTGTTCTGTTGACTAAGGGAAAAGGCAGAGACCCATCACAGGCGTCTTCATACCGCCCTATATGTTTGTTGCCTGTGATCGGAAAGTGTCTTGAGGCCTTGATGCTCGCGCCTATTATTGCGAGGTACGAGAGCCTGTGTACTGGCCACCAATATGGGTCAAGGCAGGCTTGCTCTGCCGATGATGCCCTTTGGAACTTGCGTCAGTATGTTAGGGGCACGGAAGGTAAATACATCGTCGGGTTGTTCCTTGACATTAGAGGGGCCTTTGACAATGTTTGGCGACCAGCCATAATCAGGGAGCTTATTGAGAATGAATATGATTCAGCCACAGTAAGGTTAGTAATGAGTTATTTTAACAATAGAAAGGTTACCGCCAGAGCCACGCATGGGTCTGCGTCTCGGTCTGCGGAACGTGGGTGTCCTCAAGGCTCCGTTCTGGGTCCGATCCTTTGGGCTATTGTTTTTGAACCCGTCTTGCTGGAGCTAGCCATGGAAGGTTTTGAACCCATAGCCTTTGTTGATGACTTGGCGATTTTGTTTTCTGCTAGGTCAAGAAATGATATTGAAGATAAAGCTGCCCTAGCATTAAGAATTGTTGATAGCTGGTGTGACCATTGCAAAGTCGAACTCTCGGTTCCCAAGTGTGCAGCCTTGATGCTCAGAGGAAAATTGAACAGTATGCCACGTGTCCGGTATAAAGGGGAAAGGATTGTCTTCCCCTCTGAAGTCAAATATCTGGGTATTGTGGTGAGTGAGGGTTTTCGATTTGAGTGTCACGTACGCCAGGTGGCTGAGAGAGCCCTAGCTAAATTTGTAGCCGTATCTAAGATCTCTGCTCCTACGTGGGGCTCAAATTCAAAGACATGTAGGGTCTATTACGGGGCAATTTTTAATTCCATTGTGACATATGGTGCTTCATGCTGGGGACCTGACGTGGGTGTCTCTAAGGCTAGGATTTTACTAGCACACCAACGTAAAGCCTTGCTTAAGGTCATTAAGGGTTATAGAACAATATCGGCTCTGGCGGTGCAAGTCGTGGCTGGACAAATGCCGATAGATATAGTAGTGAAATGGCGGGTTGAAAAATTTTTGCTCAAGCGCAACCTACCCCCAATCTGGGCAACATATGATCTCAATAGCCCCATTGATAAGGAGAGACAGCTTCAGAGTTGGGCCCTATCCCTATGGCAGCATAGATGGGATACTGGCAGTGTTGGCCGATGGACCTACAAATTTTTCCCTTCAGTTGAGGCCAGACTGCGAATGACTTGCTTTCTGCCGGACTATTGGCTGACCCAGGTCTTGACAGGTCATGGTGACTTTGGGGCCTACCTTGAGAGGTTCCGTCTAGCTGAGAGTTCTGCTTGCTCATGTGGGGAACCAGTTGAATCGGTGGGCCACATATTGGAATGTTGCCCAAGATATGACGATCTTAGATTCGGCCTTGAGATGAACTGTGGCTTGTTTGTTGATAGGCTGTATGCCCAGAGTATGTCGGGAGGTTTGTTTGGCCAATTTCTGAAGTATGTTTACCATGTGGGGAGGAGAAGGAAGACCCTTACCCTCTAGTGTCAGGGACCTCGATGTTGTGGTTTATTTGTTGGCCTTGGCTAGTTACCATTAGTGATAAATTAGATTTAGTCTTTGTCTCAAGGGAATATTTCCGGTACCTTGAGGGTTTAACGTCAATTGTGTTCGTTCTGTATGTTTATTTATATGTCCTGTGTCCTTTAGTTTAAGCTACCGATAAGGGAATATCGAGTACCTTGTCGGACATTATATTAGTTTTTAGTCTTTTAGTATTGAGTGTTTCTTAGTTATAAGTTAGTTTAGTTTCCACCTCGAGGGAATATTTTAGTACCTTGAGGGTTTAACGTAAATTGTGTTCGTTCTGTATGTTTATTTATATGTCCTGTGTCCTTTAGTTTAAGCTACCGATAAGGGAATATCGAGTACCTTGTCGGACATTATATTAGTTTTTAGTCTTTTGGTATTGAGTGTTTCTTAGTTATAAGTTAGTTTAGTTTCTACCTCGAGGAATATTTTAGTACCTTGAGGCGTAGCGATAAGTTGAGTTAGTCTTGATTGTGTATTTATATGTCTTCGTTATATGTGTTCTCTAGTTAAGTGCAACTGGTAAGGGAATTGCGTACCTTATCAGTAATTATCTCCGCATGTTACCTGGGCTTTAGTTTGTCTATTACTCTTGGCCTAGGTACCGTTTTTGCGGAGTAACTGTCAGAATTCGTGTTTAGCATTGCGTTGCTTGAGGTGCCCTCGGATACTTCCATGTTCAATGGAGGTGGCTAAAGGGTAACTTGTCAACAAGGCGGCCTGGCTTGACTAAGCGGTTATGGCACAAAATGCCGAGGAACGCGAAGATCAAAACAGTTTAACGTCCTTCTCCGAGGGACGACGTGCTCAGATTTATTCACCTCCCGCGTGATTAAATCGAGGGCCAGATGGGGATCGAACCCTGGTCCTATCAGTTCAGAGGCGAGCACGTAACCACTGAGCTAGCCTGGCCCCTGCATATTGGAGTAAGGCTATTTACTCAAGTGGGTCACCTAGTACCCTTGAGGCTCCATTCATAATACAGTAACCCCTGTATCATCCATCTTTCGGCACGGATCGCATAACACCTTATATTGGGGATTCAGTTCTTACTTCCTTGTCTTTTTTTTTTTCTTTTTTTTTTTTGAAGCATTATCAGGACATCGTGAATACAAATTTTTTTGTCATGAAGTAAAATTATGGCTAATATATATATATATATACACTTTGAATTGAAAACAGACGGTCCAAACGGACAAATAATTAAAGTTACAGCTAGAGAACACAAGAAAAAGGACGAACACTCACGAATCTCGATAATTTCGGCGTCTTGCCGTCTTCAGGAGAGTAGAAAGAAAGAAAATAAAAGGAGAAAGAATGAAGGAACGGAGAGGTAAACTTACGTAAACTTTTACGTCTCCGTTCCTTCATTCTTTCTCCTTTTATTTTCTTTCTTTCTACTCTCCTGAAAACGGCAAGACGCCGAAATTATCGAGATTCGTGAGTGTTCGTCCTTTTTCTTGTGTTCTCTAGCTGTAACTTGAATTATATATATATATAAAGTATATGGTAAAAAGATTTCACATAAACACGTGAAATAACAATCAATGATCAAACCACAATAAGAAATGGGAAAACAAGGCTAAGATCTTTCAACCGTAACAAGCGGTCTTCGTCAGAGTCAAAAACCCAACTGTTGGGTTTTTGACTCTGACGAAGAACGCTTCGTTGGGTTTTTGACTCTGACGAAGACCGCTTGTTACGGTTGAAAGATCATAGTCTTGTTTTCCCATTTCTTATTGTGATTTGATCATTGAAAGTATATGGTGTTAGAATGCAAAAATCCGTTTAGACTGGAAAACGGTTAAACCTGGACAGGTAGGCAGCGAAATCCCAATGCTCGGTAACGAACCTGGTCTATTGCCTCGATAAGCCAATGGTCTATTGGAAAGCCTTCCAACCTATGTTCAATGTTAGGGGAGGGGAATCCATGGATACACCTGCCCATTTCACCCTCAACCCATGTTTCTTGCTCTAATCATCATGCCCACCGCTTCATGTAGACTATAGCACACCACTGTATCATTATCTACAGATAAGAGTATATAAAATAAAATGTTTTGAAAGCCCTGGGGACTTTGATTTCGCCAGCTTTACACTACTGTTTTTTGTAAAAGACTGATATATTTTTTCAATACATACCTTAACGTGTACATTACACGGGGACCTTATTCGACCGTAGCAGTGGAATCCACATGATAGGCATATAATGGATGCTTTAGGCCGATTGCAAATACAAATTGGTGGGGGTGCCTTTGGTGGTTCAGAGGGTACACTGAAAACAGAAATATTGTTATATTAGGAACAAGGAAGAACTGCAATAATCAATGAGAAGTGACTTTGCCTTGACAAGTGTTTCCCTTACGCACGCCACACACACACACACACACACACACACACACATATATATATATATATATATATGATCAAACCACAATAACAAATGCGAAAACAATACTAAGATCTTTCAACCGTAACAAGCGGTCTTCGTCAGAGTCAAAAACCCAACTGGACAGAGTCAAAAACATCCAGTTGCGTTTTTGAGTCTGACGAAGACCGCTTGTTACGGTTGAAAGATCTTAGTCTTGTTTCCCATTTCTTATTGTGGTTTGATCATTGATTGTTGTTTCACGTGTTTATGTGATATCTTTATATATATATACAATAAATTCAAAACGAAGGAAACACACAGACATAACTCACATCGATATTTCGACCATCGTCGTCATCAGGAGGTGTGAAGAGCGAAGAGCGAAGAGTCCCGCAGGAAGACAGGGCGGCGACTCAATGGTCGAAATATCGATGTGAGTTATGTCTGTGACTTTCTGTGTGTTTCCTTCGTTTTGAATTTATTTTATTTAAAAAAGTCCGCTGGACCCTTTCTTTTAATTATATATATATATATTATATCATGATAAACGAAAAACGGTCCGGCAGGACAGATAACAATTAAAATAAGCAGTGACACATAAACTGATCAATGATCAAACCACTGATCAATGGTCTTCGTCAGAGTCAAAAACCCAACTGACTGATTGATTGTTATTTCACGTGTTTATGTGAAATCTTTATATATATATATATATATATATATATATATATATAATATTAAAATAAGCAGTGACACATAAACAGAAACACAACAAAGACTCACTTTTCAATATTTCGACCGCCATTACGGTCGAAATATTGAAAAGTGAGTCTTTGTTGTGTTTCTGTTTATGTGTCACTGCTTATTTTAATTGTTATTTGTCCTGCCGGACCGTTTTTCGTTTATCATGGTATATTATATATATATATATATATACTATATAACATATAGTATACGCATTAAATTGTAAATCGATTCTACCGTCTTCATGAAACTAACCAGTTACAGTCAGATTTCCGTCATATAATGGGAAATGATCGTAGTTTTCGCGACAGATGTTATCATATATATGAGTGTGTGTGTGTGTGTGAGAGAGAGAGAGAGAGAGAGAGAGAGATGAGAGAGAGAGAGAGTGAGTGAGAGAGAGAGAGAGTGAGAGTGAGAGAGAGAAAGAGAGTGAGAGAGAGAAGAGAGTGAGAGAGAGAGTGAGTGAGAGTGTGTGTGAGAGAGAGAGAGAGTGAGAGAGAGTGAGAGTGAGAGAGTGTGAGAGAGTGTGTGTGAGAGAGAGAGTGTGTGAGAGAGAGAGTGAGAGAGAGAGAGAGTGAGTGAGAGTGAGAGAGAGTTGTGAGAGAGAGAGTGAGAGAGAGAGAGAGAGAGAGTGTGAGAAAGGGAAACACTCGAAGACAAAGACAGTTCTTATTGATTATTGCAGTTATCAGTAAATATAACCTGAAATGAATCAGTTCTAAGCAATGTAAAGACAACACCTTTCTTTCATTCATATGGATATATATGTGTTCTCTAATCGGGGTTCGGTCAATTTTCCAGGATAAAAAATCAAACTCTCGTTGCCAAAGTTTCAGTTTTATTTAAAACCTTTTTTATAAGCAGAAGTAAGAATTTTTTTACTTTTAAGAACTAAGAAAATGAATTTTACATTATTTAAAGGAACAACAATGTAAAATTAATTTTCTTAGTTAAAAAAATTCTTACTTCTGCCTATGAAAAAGGTTTTAAAATAAAACCGAAACGTTGGCAACGAGAGTTTGATTATTTATCCTGGAAAATTGACCGAACCCCGATTAGAGAACACGTTCAGGGTGTTCCAAAAAAATGTATACACACTTTAAATTATTGTAATTTAGAAGTTTATTGTAATTTTTTTTTGAACCATGTAAACTAATTAATAAGCATTATTTTATTGTTTTGCCACCAACTGTTCTCAAACTGCAGTCCGTTTTGTTCTACATACTACCGATAATGCCAAGGGTTTACAAAAAAATGTACCCATCTTTTAGAAGCTGATTAATGCGGGTAATCAATTAATACGGTACAACCAAATGCAAACTTAATTGTTTGCATTTGGTTGTACAAATGTTTTAAGTGGAAAAATTACATTTCAGATTAACTCATTCTCTTACTGATGATGATCAAGACCGAAAAAGTACTTGAAAAGGTGCAGCAGGTTCAAGTAAATAAGACCAGCCAGCCACAGTGGAGTTAAAAAAATCACTGAATTAATCCTTTTGATGATAATCCACAGCATACTGTAATTTCTGATGAGTCAACATGGCGGTCGATCACAACTATGAATATAGTTATGATGTAAAGTTATAGTTATAATATAAATTATTGTCACCTGTTGTCATTGGAATGAGTATTAGCTGAAGAACTCGCTGAAGACGATGTCTCCTCCTTTCTTTTATTCTTCTCATCTTCAGCACAGGTCTTTTCACTAGTCTTTCCTTTCTCTCCACTCTTTTCAGTCTTATTCGATGACTCATCACTCTTCAGTCCATTCACCTTATTCTGTTCTATTTCCGCCTTCCTCGCTCTCTCTAGTATGGCCAGTTTTTGCGACTCCTCTGCTCTTTGCCTAAGCGCTGTAATACTTATGTGACAGGCAGACCGTTCATTTGGCTTCAGTCTTCCTTTAGGTCTGTTTACAAGGCTACCAGTATTCTCTTGTTCTGTTTCAGGTGGTGACCTTCTTGGTATTTGCTCTCTTAAGGATGGCATCATTATCGATAAATTTTAACCTGTAAACAAACATTGCAACTTAGTAAAATAATTCAATTTAACAATAACAATAAGAAACCTAAGAAACATTGAAAAGTAGAGAGAGAGTGGCAGAGAGAGAGAGAGAAAGAGAGAGTGACAAACACACACACAGAGAGAGAGAGAGAGAGAGAGAGAAAGAGAGAGAGAGAGAGAGACAGAGAGAGTGACAGACAGAGAAAGAGAGAGAGAAAGAGAGAGTGAGAGAGATGAAAGAGAGAGAGAGAGAGAGAGAGAGAGAGTGAGAGATAGACAGAGAGAGAGTGAGAGAGAGAGAGAGAGAAAGAAAGAGAGAAAAAGAAAGAGAGAGAAAGAAAGAGAGAGAGAGAAAAAAAGAAAGAGAGAGAAAGAAAGAAAGAGAGAGAGAGAAAGAAAGAGAGAGAAAGACAGAAGGAGAGAGAGAGAGAAAGAAAGAGAGAGCGAGAGAGAGAAAGAAAGAAAGAGAGAGAAAGAAAGAGAGAGAAAGAAAGAGAGAGAAAGAAAGAGAGAGAAAGAAAGAGAGAGAGAGAGAAAGAAAGAGAGAGCGAGAGAGAGAGAAAGAAAGAGCGAGAAAGAAAGAAAGAGAGAGAGATGAAAGAGAGAGAAGTGAAAGAAAGAGAGAGAGAGAGAGAGAGAGAGAGAGAGAGAAAGGAGAAAGAAAAAGAGAGAGAGAGAGAAAGAAAAAGAGAGAGAGAGAGAGAGAAGGAGGAGAGAGAGAGAGAGAGAGAGAGAGAGAGAAGAAAAAGATAGTGGAAGCTACCGGAGAAAATCCTCCGGAAGCGCAAAGGGTCCAAAAGTACTAACTATTGAAAGCCAACCTCCCACAAGAGCACCTAAGGACACGAAGAAGACCGTCCCGAAGAAGGAGAAAGGAAGTTACTTTCTCCCGAAACTTAAGGGAGCCTGAATGGACATTAACAATGATGGCTTGTGCAGATTCTGCAAAGAGGAAGAAACACCGTTGCACCTGCTGACTGACTGTAAGGCAACTTTACTGCACAGAGGTAGGTGCTTCGGGACACTCAACAAAACCATAGAAAAACCTTTACTGTTGGACCCAGCAAAAGTGCTGAGCTTCTTGGAGGTGTTGAAGCTAACTGCTGGGGTACTTTAGTACAGAAGGGAGGAAGTACAATAGTTTTTTTTTTTATCTCGCAGTGCTATAGTCAGTCACCCTCACATTAAAAAAAAAAACAATCCTATTAACTGCAGTAACAGGCACCTAAACCACCAATATACGAGGTGTGTAAATAAAGTAGTGAGACTGATTTTTTTAAAATTTTCTATTCAAATATAATTACAATGTGATATTGTCACCTTCAAAATAGTTCCCTTCGGAAGCCACACAGCACTGGAGACGGTCCTTCCAATCATTGTAGCATTGCTGGAACTCGGATTCTGGAATGGCCTTCAGCTGGTCGGTTACAGCAGTTTGTATGTTATGTAGTGTCCCGAAATGAGTTCCCTTGAGGTGATTTTTCAATCTCGGGAAGAGGAAAAAGTCACAAGGACTCATGTCTGGTGAATAAGGAGGCTGAGGAGCAACAGGAATGTTTTTACTGGCCAAAAACTCGTTTATTGGGAAAGGTTTTTCGGAACCATTTTCGCAAAAATTTTTCTCATCTCCAATTCATTGGTCAAAATGTGATGAACGGAGGTGTGATTCAAATTCAACTGTTCCCCGATCATTCTGACTGTCAAGCGTCGATCTGAACGCACAAGGTTCCGTACTCTGTTGACATTTTCATCGGTGTTTGCACTTGAAGGCCTTCCGCTTCGTGGTTCATCTTCAATCGACTCTCTTCCTTCTGAAAATTCCTTAAACCACCGAAAAACCTGTGCCCTTGATAAAACACGTTCTCCATAGGCCGGTTTCGGTTGCATTATGTCCAAGTCTGAAGCAAAATTTGATTGCACACCGCTGCTCAACTTTGAGGTCACTCATTTTTAAAACGCTCAAGAAAAAACCATTTCACGAAAACCAACGCTACGGACAAACAAATGACTGTGGCGAGTTCAGATTCATACTGGAGGCGCATCACACGTGCACCTGACGCTACTCAAGACCACGCGTCTCCAGCGTTGCCAGATCGAAAGCGACGTTGCCAGTCTCACTACTTTATTTATACACCTTGTATTTCTATTTAGCTATATAGCTATATTTCTCTGTAGCTAGCCAGTCACAGCTTAGAAGTCAATAACTTCTTGTAGGGTAAAAGTTAATGAAATAGTCTCCATATATAGAAATTTAATAGTACAAACAACGCGTTTCAAACATGAAAACATCTTCAGGGGATACGTTAATACAGAATTAATTACAATAACATGGTAACAATAATTATATCACATTATATATGTAAATATACATTATTACCTTGGATTTTTTTGCCGGAGTGGACAAAATACCACTGATAGGGCTTCAGGGATTTTCCCCTGTATGAGACTAAGGAGAAGGAAGTCCGGAGACCATCCTCCGGAAGCGCTCGGGGTCCGAACGCACTAACTACTGTGAGACAACCTCCCACAAGTGCACTTATAAGGACCCGAAGAAGGAGAAACGAAGTCACTTTCTCCCGAAACGTAAGCATCCTGAATGGGCATTATCAATTATGGTTTGTGTAGATTCTGCAAAGAAGAGGAAGAAACACCGTTACACCTGCTGACTGTAAGGCAACTTTGCTGCACAGAAGTAGGTACTTCGATCCACTCAACAAAACCATAGAAAAACGTTTACCGTTGGACCCAGCAAAAGTGCTGAGCTTCTTGGAGGCGTTGAAGCTAACTGCTGGGGTGCTTTAGTACAAAAGAGGGAAAATACAATAATTTTTTTTAAGACGCATTGCTATAGTCACCCTCAAATAATAATAATAATAATTGTTCAACTATTATTAGCCTTAAAAACCTTAGGATGTACTATTTAAACTTGAATTTTATTTGACACAGTTGAATTTGCTGTTAACCTAATTAGGGAATACAATTAGGACCTTTTAACTCTTTTATTGAATCTAACTCTTACATTTTTATCAGAGTTCACATAACTTTTTCAACTTATCAAATAACACTGTATAGAAGAGAACGACAGGGCATTTCTAATTCATAATTCTAAAGTCACTATCTGGTATTTACCTGTTATAGGAAATTACAAAAAAAAAACATTTCAATAAAACACTTTTATCAAAACATGTAATAAATCCTTTTATGTGTATAGTTGTTCTATAATTTCACCAGCTTATATGTTTTATTACATTTTGTTAATATAAAAAAATCACAAAAAAATGATTTGTAAATATACCTTAAACAATAAAATGTTGGGGTTATCACTGGATATGGCCTACACTAATAATTTTATTTCCCAAAATAATTATACAATCTTCGATTAACTAAATATACGTTTATGGGTTTGAAATTACATTTTTAAATAAAAACACTGTCAACATAATAATACAATGATTGGTGTTTTCGATTTTCGATCAAGTTAAGTCACGTAAGTGTTCTAGTTCATTTTCATTTAGTTGATTTTGTTTTGATGTTAAGAATTATTGTTTTTATGATTAGCATATTGATCTTATGTTACTGCTGTTTTCCATGGTCAAAAATAAAATGCAATTATAGTTTATACTACAACAAAAGAATGTTATAGTAAACTATAACAGAATGTAGTTCATGATACAACACCAAAATAACAGTTAAAGCTAATTTAAGAATTGTTATAAAGAATCACCTTTCTGTCGAAGTATTTTTTCCATCTGGGGTAAATATCTTTTAAAAAAAAAATACGCAAGAAAGAATATTTAACGAAAGCACAAGCAATTAAGGCGTGAAACAAATCGAATATATTAAAATTCATCGCGTAAAATCCCTAACAGTAATTTAAATCTTATTTAATCAAAGAATAATGTATATAATAATGTAATAAAGTTTTGGTAATTAAAAATATGGCAGATGGAACAAGGTCTATGTTAAGTAAACGGTAAATTTACTTCCTACTAAAGAGTAAAATTCTCAAAATGTTGTATCGAAATAATTCAGTTCACTTTATAAATTAAACAAAAACAATTGTGCTTAGAAATATTGCAATGTCCGTAATAAATTAAACAAAAACAATTGTTCTTAGAAATATTAAAAAGTCCGTAATATGTTTAAGAAAATCTAGAATGTTCGAAGATATTTTTTAATCTACTTGGTTTTGATTGAATTAACCGAACAACAACTGTATTTACTTTGAAACTGACAATTGCAGGAAGTTATATCAGATAAGACGTAATCCCTATTTTGTCTACATGTTCTAAAAGGAAACAAGATCTAAAACAGTTCCTTTATTTAAAAAAAAAAAAATATTCTTTGTAGTGCAACACACACAACACAACTTCAAAAAAATCATATGGAATATCGCAAATAAAGATACCGCAGAATAGTTTTACAAGTTTAACAAAACAAATGAAATAAAATGTAAACTGGAAATAAACTCTTACCATCAGATTACCAAGTCTTTTTTGTTGTTTCTAATACAAAAGCTAGCTTCATTATAAAAGAAACAAAAATATCTTATTGAAATAAAATAACAAGACAATTTGTTTTTTTGTATCTTACACTTTATCGAAATAAGAAAATAGAAAGAAAATTGAAATTACCTGAGGTGGTTTTTTTTATGTTAGCGTTAGATGACGAACCAATTAATAAACTAATGAGTAATGGACACTTCGAATGAGACACATACAAAGCAAATTGGGAACTAATTTGATCTGATTGTATAGGCATTGGTTTCCTATTGTTTGAAGGTGGGGGGGATTCCGTGAACCGCCAATAGAAAAGTTCCCTGTTATTTGAACTGTTTGTTTTGATTGCACCCTTTGTACTAAAGGAGTGATAAATCGAACACATCCTTCAATACTTTAAAGAAAAGATAATATTAAGGTAACCAAACATTTTTAAATGTTTAACTGTGCCAGTAAAATAAATAAATAAAAAAAATGTTACGTATCGTTAACTTAACGTAAAAACACAAAATCCTATGAAAGTCGAAACAAATTAACTACATTTCATTGTTATTCTTATAGAATTTTAATATATTATAAAAATACGGCCCCAGGGTAAGTTTTCACTTTTGGAACTATTCCTGTAAATAGTTTTTGAAAATTCTGATTAATTTTAACATCAAAAGGTTTACGATGTCATTCTGTTAAAAACCTATCTTTAGTGCCTATCCTCAGTGGGAACGTCGTCGACTCTGAACTGATAGGTCCGGGGTTCAATACTCATTATGGCTCCAAATTTATTCACCTGGAAAGTGAATAAATCTGATCATATCGTCTCTTTTGAAATGACGTTCAATCATCGGATATTTAGCCTGTACTATGTTAATTATTCGTTAAAAGGATCCCTATTCTCTAAATGCACTTGAGTTAAGCAAAAATTTAGGACTTCTAATGTGGAATCATACTTCTTTATTTAGTAATTTTGTCGGCCTAATGGGAGACTGGAACTGCAACCTAACATAACCTTTGCCTGCGATTGTTCACCACTATGATTAAATGGTTAAGTATAAATATGTTTAGAAAATTTATAGAAATTCGATTTTCTGTTCATTACTAGAGATTGATGACTTTCCGAAATATAATAACTTGATTTAGAACAATCATGAAAACAATAATATGTTTACGATGTACTAAGAAATCTATATCTTAATAACTCCTCGGAAACTATTAGGGCTGTGTGAGTTAAAGGCTTCCACTGACTGTGTAAAATTCTTGGGAAATTATGATGGTATCAATGATAACTGATTCTGGACTTATTCCCTCTGATAGAATAATTCTCAAGACCTTCACTCTGTCTCTCTCAGTTTCTATACCCATTCTTATTCTTCCAGTCTGATTCTCTCAGTCTCTTTAAGTTCATCTCTTTCTACCAGTACCAGTCTCTTTTTTTTCAGTCTCTTTCTTCCAATCTATTTCTTTCCATCTCTCTCTCTCTCATCCAGTCACTTTCCCTTCATCTTTTCTTTTCAGTCTCTTTCTTCAAATCTATTTCTCTCTCTCTCTCTCTCTCTTCCATCTCCCTCTCTCCCCCTCCCTCTCCCTCTTTCTCTCTCTCGAAATCTATTCTCTCAATCTCTCTCTTTTCTTCCCAATCTTTTCCCTTCAATTCTCTTTTCTCCTTTCTTCCAGTCTCTTTCCCTTTCATCTCTTCTTTTCAGTCCCTTTCTTCCATCTATTTCTCTCTTTCTCCTCTTTCTTCCAGTCTATTTCTTACATCTCTCTTCTCTCTTCCAGTCTCTTTCCCTTTTCATCTCTTCTTTTCAGTCCCTTTCTTCCCATTTCTTAATTCTCTCTTTCCCAATTTCTCTCTCTTTTTTCCAGTCTCTTTCCCTTCTCTCTTCTTTTCAGTCCCTTTCTTCCAGTCTATTTCTCTCAATCTCTCTCTTTCTTCCAGTCTTTTCCCTTCAATTCTTCTTTCTCCCTTTCTTCCAGTCTCTTTCCCTTCACCTTCTTTTCAGTCCCTTTCTTCCAGTCTATTTCTCTCAATCTCTCTCTTTCTTCCAGTCTATTTCTCTACATCTCTCTCTCTTCCAGTCTCTTTCCCTTCATCTCTTCTTTTCAGTCCCTTTCTTCCAGTCTATTTCTCTCAATCTCTCTCTTTCTTCCAGTCTCTTTCCCTTCATCTCTTCTTTTCAGTCCCTTTCTTCCAGTCTCTTTCCCTTCATCTCTTCTTTTCAGTCCCTTTCTTCCATCTATTTCTCTCCAATCTCTCTTTTCTTCCAGTCTATTTCTCTCAACTCTCTCTTTCTTCCGGTCTCTTTCCCCTTTCATTCTCTTCTTTTCAGTCCCTTTTCTTCCAGTCTATTTCTCTCAATCTCTCTCTTTCTTCCAGTCTATTTCTCTACATTCTCTCTCTCTTTCCAGTCTCTTTCCCTTTCATCTCTTCTTTTCAGTCCCCTTTCTTCCAGTCTATTTCTCTCAATCTCTCTTTTCTTTCCCATCTATTTCTCTCAATCTCTCTCTTTCTTCCAGTCTCTTTCCCTTCATCTCTTCTTTTCAGTCCCTTTCTTCCAGTCTATTTCTCTCAATCTCTCTCTTTCTTCCAGTCTATTTCTCTACATCTCTCTCTCTCTTCCAGTCTCTTTCCCTTCATCTCTTCTTTTCAGTCCCTTTCTTCCAGTCTATTTCTCTCAATCTCTCTCTTTCTTCCAGTCTATTTCTCTACATCTCTCTCTCTCTTCCAGTCTCTTTCCTTCATTCTCTTTCTTTTTCAGCCCTTTCTTCCAGTCTATTTCTCTCAATCTCCTCTTTCTTCCAGTCTATTTCTCTACATTCTCTCTCTCTTTCCAGTCTCTTTCCCTTTCATCTCTTCTTTTCAGTTTCCCTTTCCTTTCCAGTTCTATTTCTCTCAATCTCTCTCTTTCTTCCAGTCTATTTCTCTACATCTCTCTCTCTTCCAGTCTCTTTCCCTTCATCTCTTCTTTTCAGTCCCTTTCTTCCAGTCTATTTCTCTCAATCTCTCTCTTTCTTCCAGTCTATTTCTCTCAATCTCTCTCTTTCTTCCAGTCTCTTTCCCTTCATCTCTTCTTTTCAGTCCCTTTCTTCCAGTCTATTTCTCTACATCTCTCTCTCTTCCAGTCTCTTTCCCTTCATCTCTTCTTTTCAGTCCCTTTCTTCCAGTCTATTTCTCTCAATCTCTCTCTTTCTTCCAGTCTATTTCTCTACATCTCTCTCTTTCTTCCAGTCTCTTTCCCTTCATCTCTTCTTTTCAGTCCCTTTCTTCCAGTCTATTTCTCTCAATCTCCTCTTTTCTTCCAGTTCTATTTCTCCAAAATCTCTCTCTCTTTCCAGTTTCCTTTCCCTTCATCTCTTCTTTTCAGTCCCTTTCTTCCAGTCTATTTCTCTCAATCTCTCTCTTTTCTTCCAGTCTTTTCTCTAACCTTTTTTCCTTCCTTCCCCTTCCTTCCCTTTTCCCCTTCCCCTCCCCTCCTCTCTTTCTTCCAGTCTCTTTCCCTTCATCTCTTCTTTTCAGTCCCTTTCTTCCAGTCTATTTCTCTCAATCTCTCTCTTTCTTCCAGTCTATTTCTCTCAATCTCTCTCTTTCTTCCAGTCTCTTTCCCTTCATCTCTTCTTTTCAGTCCCTTTCTTCCAGTCTATTTCTCTCAATCTCTCTCTTTCTTCCAGTCTATTTCTCTACATCTCTCTCTCTTCCAGTCTCTTTCCTTTCATCTCTTCTTTTCAGTCCCTTTCTTCCAATATATTTCTCTACATCTCTCTCTCTTCCAGTCTCTTTCCGTTCATCTCTTTTTTCCTTGGGGGAGGGGGTCCAGGGTGATTTTTTTTCCTTTGGGGGATTTTCCTGCACTCATCAGGTACTCATGAAAGATACTCTAAAAACACTTGAGTTAGGCAATATTTTGTACTACCAATACGATTTTTACATGTAGTTGTATAGATATGATATGAACTGTCCTTCCTATACAGTTTGTTAAAATATAATTAGGAGTTTATACACGTAGAGTGCAGCTTGTTAATAAAGTTGAAACTAATATAAAAAAAAACTGTGCTTATAACGTCATTACGTAAAACACATATATGATACATACATGAAACATACATTTCCAACTAGCCTGGTTCATGTAGTTTCAGAATATATATGCTTATGGGGGTCTATCTCTAAAACCCTAGGAGGACTTTGATATATAACAAACAGACGTTGTAACTATATTATATTAGATAAATGAAACATACATTTCCATTTAGCCTGGTTCATGTAGTTTCAGAATATATATCTATCTCTAAAACCCTAGCAGGAGTTTGATAACAAAGAGATGATGTAATTTTATTATATTAGACAAATAAATGACTTGCCATTGCCGAATACTGAACATACAGATCACGAAAACAAAAGTTGTCAACATTACAAGTTTTGAGGTTTTCTGGATCGATTATAAATATGTTTACTCTACAATAAAAAACATAATTACTGATCATAAAAAAAATCAATTTTCATTTCCTCCAGGTCGGAATCACTTGAGGTTCCATGAATTCCTTTTTTTATATTTAACCTTGTTTATTGAATATAATGTAATAATTATAACTATTAAAAAAATAATTAAATAATAATTTCATTGATATAACAATTGAAATTAGGGACATTTTGATGTTACATTAAAGCCTAAAAAATATTATTTAATATCTAAATTAAGGTAATGAAACGTAAGTTTTAATTAATTTCATTAATTGAATAAAAGTTTTACAACAGTAAAAAAAGCAAAAAAAAAGTAAGAAAGAATCATTTAATGAAACTTAGGTCAGAAATTAATCTTTCTTTCTGATATTGAGGTCAGAGGTTGATAGACAAGCAATTTTTTTTAGTAAAACAATTATCATGTAGTCTTATAAAATAAAACAATAAAAAGCATTAAAAAATGTGGAAATAAAACATCGAAAAATTAATTTGTGGAAGTAAAATAATGTCTAGTTATTTTGGAATAACTCTAAGCAATTCAAAGTCAGAGTGAAATATTATCAAGATTAAATTATTATTAAAAAAAAAAGGCAACACTGTAACAGTTGTAATTAAGTGATAAGAAGGTTATAAACATATTATATCTTCAATGATACAAGTCATGCTTGATTAAAGATGTATAAAAATGAATATGAAGTCTCTTTGAATCAATTATGAAGATTTAATTGCTTATTTCAATTTAAAGAATTGACTAATATTCTTTAGGTAAATCTAAAATATTGAACTAATTTTCATTATCATGGAATTAAATTAACGTCAGAAAATTTCCTTAAACGATTATTAAGTAACGATAATGACCTCGATTACTAATATATATAGATAATTTCATGTTTAACTAAATGTAGTATGTGAATTCCAATCAATTTTTTAATTGGTAATTACTTTTCATTTCTATTCTTAAGTAATATTGCTTAAATATTCTGAATCAACTATAATTCATTATAATTAACATTAAATTAAAATATTATTCTAAACATATTAAAGGAATTTACCCGTAATAGAAATCCAACTGCCTGTAGTAGTTAAAATGGAAAACATATGTTTTGCAACAAGTATAAACAAATTTAAATTAAACAAATGAAGGTTTAAAAAAACGTTAGTTATTCAAGAGGCTGTGGACTAATATGAATTCAAATAGTTACATTTTAAAACTAGCGGACTAACTAAACATTAAATCGTTTTAATATTTATTCAATTACATATTTTGTAATTAATATGTTATAATTTTATGTTTTGTATTATTTACAATTTTAGTCGTAGCAATTTCCATTATAAGAAAATTTTGCACTGTATGAATCAGTTTATTAAATACTTTAATTTTGTTTTTATTGTTTTTTTTCTGTCTTATTATACCTGCTTGGTAACACTGAATTTAGAATTATAATTATGATTATTTTTCATCTTTTACTATTATTTTAGTCATAGCATTGAAATATTTAGATCATAGATTATTGAGATTTGCAAACTAGTTCATCCCGTTTAATTTTTCTATGTCTATTAAATTCAGCTATTAATTTCTCTGATTATAGAAACATTCGAAATTCTTATAAAAGAAAATTCAATTACAACATCCAATATAAACTATTAAAAATTGATTGTTCTAAATTAGTAAGCATAAATTTTATGTTTAATGTTAATAATTTAATTTTCAATAAACTTACTTACTTATATTACTATTAATTACTTACATCTTACTTATAAACTTACTAGTGAAAATTAAAATCTTACAAAATAGATATCAAATTTTTAATTTTTCTATTTAATTAATTAGTGTATTCAAATGTTTAAAGGTTTGTTTTTATAAGAAAGTATTGGGCTTTTGCCTGTTTTTGGAAATAAAGTAAAACTAAATTATATTAGAAGTAATTAATTGTAATATAAGATAAACTTGATTTAAAATTCATTAGTTGTGCAATCCGTAACTGTGTGGTATTTACTCATATTGTTTATTTGTTTATTTACTATAATTTGTATTATAGTGTCTTCCTGATGATGAACACAAAGTGTTCGAAACGCGTTAAATAAAACTTAATTTGTGTGGAGACTATTGTTGGTTTATCCATTTTACCTCAGAATGAGTAAATACCACACAATAAAATTCAATAAAATTTTGTAACTAATTAGATATAATTTGTATTATAGTGTCTTCCTGATGATGAACAAAAAGTGTTCGAAACGCATGGAATAAAACTTAATTTGTGTGGAGACTTTTGTTGGTTTATCCATTTTACCTCAGAATGATTTAAAATTATATTAAGAGTAATTAATTTTAAAATAAGATAAACTTAGTGTAACAAGTATTAATTAGATTCAATTATAATTAGTCACAATAATTATATAGAGGTTGAAACATTTAAAAGCTTGTTCATTATTTGATGTTTTATTGGAAATTGCTCTTGAAAAGTGGTTTCTTTTTTTACCTTTGCACTCCTAAACAAACTTCACCCTGACCCCTTACTTCCTACAATTTATATTTTGTTAAGGATAAAAGTTGTAGAATTGTACTAAATTTTATCAAAAGATGATATTTATTTAACTTTTCAATACAGCTCCTCATACCAAAATGAAAAGAACAGAACTAAGCAGACGCTATAGACTTTTCATTCATTTACTTGATAATCATTCAACATTAACAACTGTCAATAAACTATTACTGTATAAATCTATGATTATACCTATTTGGACTTACGGTATTGAAATATGGGGAGCAATAAAATCTAGCAATGCCCAGATATACAAGCTCTTCAGTCAAAAATTCTTAGAAAAATTCTTCATTACCCCTTTTACATATCAAATCAAACAATCTATTCAGACCTCAGGATTTCAACAGTTCATCAAGTAGCAATATCTTGCTACAAAGCCTTCCATAAAAATCTTTTTAGCAATAATAATCCCTTAGTCCTAAATATTTTGTCAATGAATATTCCAGGATATCCCCAAAGGCGTCTGAAGAGAAAGTGGCCAAGAGACTTATTGGTGTGAATTATTCTAGTGACATAAATTTAATCTAAGTTTTATAACTTATTTTTTTACGTCAGGAAATATAATTACTGGATTATTTCTTCCCTCCTGCCTCCATGTGTAAATGTATATATTTCTTTTAGCATTTTCACTGGTAATGTTATATTTACGTTGTTGTGACTATGTAAAATAAAAAAAAAACTTTTAATATAGAGTGACCCAAAAAAAACGGCCCCGTGTACACTTTATCGAATTAGGATTATTTCGATATAATAATCCTATTACCTGATTATATAAATAAAGATGATTTCTTAATAAAATTGAGTACACTTTATGTGATATCTCCTTTATTTATTCACTTCAAGAGTGAGCTCCAGACTCTCTACCCGTAGCTCATGAGCAAGTTCTGGTTGCAGCAAGACGGAGCAAGTTCTCACATCTCAAACCTGTCCCGGGATTGGCTAAAAGAGAACTTCGGAGGCTGAGTGATCAGTCTCAAGACTGATTTTGAGTGGGCACCCCATAGTCCGGACCTAAGCTCCCTCAGATTTTTTTCTTTGGGATTATCTTAGGGACAGAGTCAACGCAGGGAAACCCAGAAACATCATGGAACTCAAGGAGAGCCATCAGAGAGGAGATGAGAGCCATTACCAATTCATTAGTTGTGCAATCCGTAATTGTGTGGTATTTACTCATTCTGAGGTAAAATGGATAAACCAACAAAAGTCTCCACACAAATGAAGTTTTTATTCAACGCATTTCGAACATTTGTATTCATCATCAGGAAGACACTATAATACAAATTATATCTAATTAGTTACAAAAATTACAGTGAAATAATAAAATTCATACCACATCCTTGGGTATGTCTTGAATTCTCTTAATTGAATTTTATTATTTCACTCTAATTTTTGTAACTAATTAGATATAATTTGTATTATAGTGTCTTCATGATGATGAACACAAAGTTTTCGAAACGCGTTGAATAAAACTTTATTTGTGTGGAGAATTTTGTTGGTTTATCCATTTTACCTCAGAATTACCAATTCAGTCTGTAAGATCGTCATGGACTTCATGCTGCGCCTCAAGAAATACACGGAGCTAAATGGAGGCCATCTAGAACACATGCTGTAGAACGGAGAAAAAAAATGCCAAAGACCCTAGTGTTTTGATGTGATGTTTTGAACATAATAAACTAGTTATGCCCATAGTTTAATTTCATTCGGACATAACACTAAGGCCCTTTTTTGGGGGGTCACTCTGTATATGTAAAAAAAAATCAGACTTTAAATAAGAAACATCACAGATTGATGACTGAATAAGCTTTAAGAGAATAATAATTCTTATTTCAAATATATGTAAAATAGTAAAATCAAAAACTAACTTTGAAACTCTTCGAAAGGAGAGTAACAAATAGATGAATTTCTCTAACTGAGTCCCCAAAAACTCAGTTCTGAAAGACTCAGAAGTATTTTATGCCAAGTATTCATATTTATTTTGAAACATAAAGCATATGTCTTAACCAAGAATAAAAACACTATTAACTTAGAATTTTCATATCATCAAAGAAAGCTATTGAAAATTTTCATAGAGTTTCTATAGACACCTAGAGTCTTCTTCAGGTTTACATTTAAAAAAAAAAAACACTTTTTCTTTTTCTCGGAGTTTGGTCAGGGTAAATATATGGAATCACCTTTTTGCCAAACGTTTCGTCTTTATTTCAAGACATCCTCAGGGCTATAAACTAACAAAAAAAAACAATAAACAATGGACATTTGTCATTTCTACTTTAGAAACATCATAAACAAAATGAAAAAAGAACTTACTGAAGGCTGGGTTTGTTACATTACAACAACCGTTAACTGTCATTACATGTGCTGTTCCAAGCGACATATTATTGAAACACTGTTTTTTTAGTACAATCATATATATATACACATATATACATATACAAATATTAAATATATATCTATTATAATATATATCCACCATAATATATATTTATAATACATTATTATTTTAAAAATCCATAAAAATATAAACCAGATAACATTGCATCTTTAACTATTTATGATGGAACTATAAATCCTACTTAAACTAATAGTAGATTAATTAAATATAATATAAAATAATATAATAATATATAGATAATATAATATAAATAATAATAAATATAATTAAAACCAATAGTACTTAAACTATAGATCCTACTTAAATCCTGAGGATGTCTTGAAATAAAGACGAAACGTTGGCAAAAAGGTGAGTCCATATATTTACCCTGACCAAACTCTGAGAAAAAGAAAAAGTGTTTGTTAATATTTTGTGGTCAAGAAAACAGTACCGTATTCTAAAAAAAAAATATACATATTTGTGAACTTAAAGAACAACAGAGTGAATTATTTTAAAATTGAATACAATATATGAATGTTGAATTTAACTATTGAAGTTAAAATATTATATCTAAATTAGTAAGCATCATTAAATTAAATGTATGTTAAAATTAGTCTAAAATTCATACTAATTCAAGCGAATCAGTATAAAAAATGACTTAATTAATTAATTCTGAGGTAAAATGGATAAAACAACAATAGTCTCCACACAAATGAAGTTTTATTCAACGCGTTTCAAACACTTTGTGTTCATCATCAGGAAGACACTATAATACAAATTATATCTAATTAGTTACAAAAATTAGAGTTAAATAATAAAATACAATAAAATTTTGTAACTAATTAGATATAATTTGTATTATAGTGTCTTCCTGATGATGAACACAAAGTGTTCGAAACGCGTTGAATAAAACTTCATTTGTGTGGAGACTATTGTTGGTTTATCCATTTTACCTCAGAATGAGTAAATACCATACAATTACGGATTGCACAACTAATGATTTTAATTAATTAATCCTGAACCTTAATAAAACATGATGTCATACTGAAACATGAACTCATTTATAATTAAAAATTTTAGTTACTATAAATTGGTTCATGTTTTAAATTATTTAAAGTTTTATAATAATTTAACTATTAACATTGAATTTATCACAGAAATCTAATGAGAATTTCATGCAATTTGAATGTTCTAATATATACATAATGAGAATGTTCTAATTTTTGTTGAAGTTATAAAGAAATGTTCTAAATTTGAATTATAGTTATGATTTTTCTTTAAGTAATAAATAAAATTTCATAAGACGAAACGTTGGTAAAAAGGTGATTCCATATATTTACCCTGACCAAACTCCGAGAAAAAGAAAAAATGTTTGTAAATTTTTTGTGGTCAAGAAAACAGTACCGTATTCTAAAAAAAAATATACATATTTGTGAACTGAAAGAACAACAGAGTAAATTTTTTGTTCAAGTAATAAAGGAATTTCCTAAATTTGAATTATAGTTCTGAGTTTTTCTTTAAGTAATAAAGAAATTTCATTAATTTGAACTACAGTTAGTTCTAATTTTTTGTTAAAGTAATAAAAAAAATGTCCTACATTAGAATTATAGTTTTTTATTTTTTTTTTAAGTGATATACAACAAATATTGAATTTATTATGTATTTTAATACCTGTTTTATAACCATTATGGCGAAAATGATAGAGAGGGCAGATTTGTGGAAAGTGGTAGACTGGCTGGCCAAAAATATCCTTTCCACAAAAAAAAAGACACCTAGAAGAGAATAACTAGTTCTAAATCCAAGGATGCCTTTCATAAGGTAATGAATGGCCTAGCCTGAGGTAATATGGGTAACAGTTGCAGGCTAGTGTCCAAGAAGAAAAGGGGGTGTTTTGGTTGGTATCCTGGCTTATCTGGGATCCCAGCACTATGTGTGTAAATGCATTTCACCTCCTTATCAAAAAAAAAAAAAAAATAACAAAAAAATGACTGGTCTAGCCTGAGGTAATATGGGTAACAGTTCCAGGCTAGTGTCCAAGAAGAAAAGGGGGTGTTTTAGTTGGTAGTCTGGTTTATCTGGGAGCCCAGCACAATGTGCGTAAATGCATTTCACCTCCTTACCCAAAAAAATAAAAAATAAAAAAATGTTTGGTCTAGCCTGAGGTAATGTGGGAAACAGTTCCAAGCTAGTGTTTTAGAAGAAACGGGAGTGTTTTAGTTGGTAATCTGGTTTACTGGGAGCCCAGCACTATGTGCGTAAATGCATTTCACCTCCTTACCCAAGCAAAAAAATCTGTTTTTTATGTTAGAAAAGACCTACAATCAAAAATTTCAAGGTCATTAATTTAAACCATAGTTATAATTTTTTGTTCAAGTTATAAAGAAATGTCCTAAATTTGTATTATAGTTCTGAGTTTTTGTTTAAGCAATAAAAAAATTTCATTAATTTAAACCATAGTTCTAATTTTTGTTCATATATAAAGAAATGTCCTAAATTTAAATTATAGTTCTGAGTTTTTGTTTAAGTAATAAAAAAATTTCATTAATTTAAATCATAGTTCTAATTTTTGTTCAAGTTATAATGAAATGTACCAAATTTAAATTATAGTTCTGAGTTTTTGTCTAAGCAATAAAGAAATTTCATTAATTTAAACCATAGTTCTAATTTTTGTTCAAGTTATAAAGAAATGTCCTAAATTTGAATTATAGTTCTGAGTTTTTGTTTAAGTAATAAAGAAATTTCATTAATTTAAACCATTGTTATAATTTTTGTTCAAGTTATAAAAAAAAATTGTCCTAAATTTCAATTATAGTTCTGAGTTTTTGTTTAAGTGATATGCAACAAATATTGGTTTTATTATGTATTTTAATATCTGTTTTTTTTTTTGCTAGGAAAGACCTAGAATCAAAAATTTCAAGGTTTTCAAAATAAATTTTATTATCATAAATAAACAATTAACCATTATCCAATTTTGACATAGTGTAACTATAACAATATAATTTCATAACATTCTTGTTTAAGAAAAAATAAAAAAGAAAGTACCTTTCATAAATATTTTGACTTTACTTCAAGGTTTGTAAACAATTTTAAACTAAACAACTCCATTTATACCTCTTCATTTCTTGAAAACTAGTAGAATAATGCTAATAAAATTATAATTTATCAATTAATATATTTATCAATTCAGTTTACTGTACAAAATTTATTATTATTATTAAATTTAATTATTATTTGTATCTTCTCGTTATATATAAAGTTGGTGAGTTTGTTTGTTTTTTTTTATATTTTCCGTGGAATAAGATTCAAATTAAAATAATTATTTATTCCTGAATAATGTTAAATAAAAAAAATTATTTATTCAAAAATTAATAAATTTTAATTTATAATATATTTTATATTAAATAAAAAAAAAAAAATTATTTTTTTTTTATTTTATATTTATAATATAAACACCTAATATAAAGTAAGGTATGGAACCAGGGTAGCCCACTGGCTTGCATGCTCACCAATGACAGTAGCACAAATATATTAAAAATAAATGTAACAAAAAAAAATTTTTGAATTTAAAATTTGAATTATCTAAACCATTGTTTCCCAAAGTGGGTTGTACCGCCCCCCTGGGGCGGTGCTTTGATATCGTAGGTGGTAATACAAAAAGGAGCGGGGATTCTATTTCTATAAATTGAAAATGTTCATGCAATATAATTTTTAAATTTAAGTAAAAACAGGACATGTAAACTTCTAGCAAAACAGTTTCTTAAAATTATTTGTTTTGATAATTATTTTTTATGTTAAAAGTATATTCTCATATAAGTTTCTTTTATTGTGTATTAATTCTTTTGCATTTAAATTATAGTTCTGAGTTTTTGTTTAAGCAATAAAGAAATTTCATTAATTTAAACTATAGTTCTAATTTTTGCTTTGAATTAAAACTATGTTCTAATTGAAGCTATAAAACAATACATCTATTGGATTCTAAATAAATATTCGATTAGTAATTATTTTAATTTCATTATTAAAATGTTACTCACTTGGTTCTTCAGTCTAGGAATCTGATTATTATTCAAGGGTGTTGAGTCATAGGTTTATGGACCCAAGAGGGTGGTCACTCTTGGGCCCATAAAATTTTGTAATTTCCATGTTATTTGACTTGTAATTTCCATGTTATTTGAACAACATTTGATTGGAAAATGTATCATGAAAACTAAGTTGTGATTATTATTTGTATGTTATCTCTATATAAAGTTGGTGAGTTTGTTTGTTTGTTTGTTCACTCATTTTCCGTGGAGATAGAGACTTCAAATTAAATAGATATTATTTATTACCTGAATTATGTTAAATAAAAGAAAATTATCACCATATTTTATTCCCCTTATCAAGGGGGTATTCAATAGATAAAATTTTAATATATTTGACAAACAAAACTGATTAGTACATTAAAATAGTACTAATATTTCAAATAGTGAGGGGGGGGGATCAAAAAATATTTTACAATCAAATATAAATATTTTATTGCCTTTTTAAATAAATATATTTTTAAAAAAACAATTAAAAAAAATAAATATTATGAATGTGTATTTTGAATAAAAATTCAAAAACTAAAAGTTTTAATTTTCATATTTTTTAAGGTAAAAAATAAAACAGAATTACTACAATTTAACTCTAAGTTAGTTTTAAATCATTTTTTTTTTATAGTTGGAATTTGACTTAAGTTAGCCCCCAAAAATAAATCTCTTCGCTTTTAGCATAGAAGTTTAAAGGGAAAATTTATTTAAGAAAGTAGGAGGGGAAAGGCAGAATTGTAAATTTTTTGTCAGGAAATTCGGGAATCAGAATTCCAAAAATGAATTTCATTCAAATATTAAAAATTTTACCATTCTTTAAAAATATTATTTTAAAAACAATAAAAAAATTATATTTATGAAATTTGAATTTTCCCGGGAAATTCAAACCAAAAATTTAAAAAATTTTCTTCGTGGTTACCTCCAATTATTAAATTTAATAAAATTTTTTGTTCTTTGTTTATGTAGTTTGTCCTTAGTTCCCACAATACCTTTTTAAAATTCTTTTAAGGCATTTCTATAGGTTTGGGTGGTTTTAGGCTATTAATCGGGGGCAGTTAACCCCGCCCCTAGGGCCCAAAAATAAAATTTGCCATTTTATTTTTGCAGTTTTTTTAAGAAATATGGATCTGGCCTTATGAAAAAAAAAGTTGGAAAAAAAATCGACTCTATCTATTTATAAATCTCTTCGTGGCTCTGTATGTATGTTTTTACCTTATGCATTCGGCCTACAATGGACTTTTTCAAAAATTCTTTTGCAAGGCACTTTCTATAGGTCTTGGGGGTTTTAGGCTATTAAATTGGGGGGGCAGCTTAACCCGGCCCCCAGGGCCCAAAAACCTCAAAAATTTGCCAATTTTGAGTTTTTGCAGTTTTTCTCAAGAAATATGGCATCTACGGCCTTAATGCATAAAATATGAAATGTTGGAAATAAAAATCGAGCTCAATGTTATTTAATGATTTTTTGCTCTAGGATGCTTCTTTCATAGCCTAGGTACCACTATTCTCCTGAAAATGTTAAAAAACGTCCAAGGGACTGTAGATCATGAATAAAGAATCGTAAGACAAAAATGCATAAAATAATATTGAACCCAATTTTCATTTCGATCATTTCATATTTTATACTTAAAACTTCTAGACCCGGGCAACGCCGGGTATTTCTGCTTGTTATTATTATTTCATGATTGTATGAAATCATTAGATTCTGAAGTTCCCGGGAAAGTTACTGGAACCAAAAAAAGTTTGAAAAAGACATTTTCTGACCGTGGTTATCCTCCTAACTTCATTAATAATCGTATAGTCCCTGCTGGTGTACAACATAATTCTGGAATGTTATTCATAAAATTTTGACCACTTCTACTTATGGTATACAAGATACATTATATCTATAAGTCGATATAAACATTATTCTGTTTCATGATTCACAAGAAATATAGACTAAAATCTATACCCACAAAAAAAAAATTTTTTTTAGAAAAATGTTTTTACTAAATTCTGAGGTAAAAATGGATAAATTAACAAAAGTCTCCACACAAATGAAGTTTTATTCAACGCGTTTCGAACACTTTGTGTTCATCATCAGGAAGACACCAAGGATGTGGTACTGACGGGTTGGTCAAGTGAAAACAACTCATTGTTGTTTTCAAGAACAATGTTGTTTTCAAGAGTTGTTTTCACTGGACCAACCCATCAGCACCACATCCTTGGTGTCTTCCTGATGATGAACACAAAGTGTTCGAAACGTGTTGAATAAAACTTCATTTGTGTGGAGACTTTTATTGGTTTATCCATTTTACCTCAGAATGAGTAAATACCACACAATTACGGATTGCACAACTAATGATTTTTACTAAATGTTTTTCACGGAACCCGAGACAGTCCGTTAAGGGACCCTGAGTTCCACTGAACTCACTGGTATTTACGACTGTTCGAATTCCAAAATTATATTCAAATTCTGGTTTGGGGGGGGGGGGGGGGGGGGGGAGGGGGTATAATTTTCTCAACATATCTCTTCAAATTCCCATTTATTCGAATTCAAAATCATTCGAACACCCAAAACACCGCTCTATTTCTTATAAAATTTAAAATATAGTTTTTCATATGCATGATTTAAAGTATTTTACGATTTTTTTTTTAAAAAAACGTTAATACCCTCAATTTCACTTAAAGCGAAATGGAGGGTGGGGGGGTACGTAGAATGGAGGGGCACCACTCACAAATTTCAGAAATTTTTTCATAAGTCCAAACTATTTATTTTCTATTTATCATCATTAATACACAGATGATAAATAAATTAGTTTATTATTTAATTGATTTCACAGCAACATTTGTTTCATTTTTTAAATAATTCTAAAATTAAATTTTTTTTTCTTTTTTTTTTTAAAAAAATATTAAAATAAAATTATTACAATTTAAAATAAATATTCAATTTATTTAATAACTTTTTTCTTATTTTTTTTTTAAATTTATAGTTAATAATATTAGTATATAAAATAAAATAAAAAATAGTTTAATTATATAGTTTTAAAATAAATGTATTTTTGAGGATTAATTGTAAGCAAAAAGAGTGAACCAGTTATTACCTTGAAATGCCAACGAAGTGACAGAGAAAGAATTGCATGGTCCAACGTAGAAAGTTAACTGGTATGCAACGTGACGTCATGAATTACAACAGGCTGCCACTTGCTACATATAATTTATATCCCTTTGTTACAAAAAAAAAACAAACAAACAAATAATTTATAAAATTTATTTTTAAATATACAAAAATATCAAATAAATAATATATAATTTAAAAACAACTTTAAATAAATTAAAGGAAGCAAAATTGAGGTGGTATACACTCAATAATCATATGGAAATAGTCATTGATAATTAGTTTGATTCAATAGAACATTTTAATTAATTTTCTTTTATATTTTATCAATTTTAATGATAATGTAATTGTTAGACTTGAAAAAATGATGACTAATGATGACTCATATCTATGATTGGAAGCATTCATTGACCAATGTTATGCAAAATGATGAATCATCAATTGCTCAAATAATCATTAATCATTTACTCAAACAATCATTAATCAATTACTTAAATAATAAATAATTATTTATTCAAATAATCAATAAACAACTACTCAAATAATAAATAATCAATTACTCAAATAATCAATGGTCATTTACTCAAATAATCAATAATCAATTACTCAGATAATCAATAATTATTTACTCGTATAATCAATAATCATTTACTCATATAATCAATTACTCAAATAATAAATAATCATAATCAATTACTCAATTAATAAATAATCATTTACTCAAATAATAAATAACCATTTACTCATATAATCAATTACTCAATTAATAAATAATCATTTACTCAAATAATCATGAATAAGTTCCTCAAATAATAAATAATCAATTACTCAAATAATAAATAATCAATGATACTATTGTATAAATCAAGTGTTTGTGTCCTAGTTTTCTCTTAAGAAATAAATAAAATTACAATAATTTCAACAGGGAATTAATTGAAAACAGTGGAATATATTGATATTTAAAAATGTCAGGTGTCTTGTGAAATTTTCTGGTAATGATGTTTTATTTTGTAAAAAAAAAAACAAATTTGTACTTATATAAATTTATACAGAAAAAATTTTACTGTAAAGGAGGTTACATCCCACTGAAGAGTTCTGGATTGTCTTTTCCAAAAAGAGATTTCTAAGTATAAGCAAATAATAAAAATTATTTTTTCTTTATTGGTATATAAATTATAATTAATTAAAATTCACATGGACTGTGTATAATGGAGTATAGTAGCCACTGTGCTACACATAGGCAGGTGCTTTGAGACACTCAACAAAACCATAGAAGAGCTTTTACCGTTGGATCCAGCAAAATTATTCCCAGAATCTCCCAAGATGACTCAACAGAAAATGATCTAGGGATATACTACTACAATCTCTACTGGGTACCAGGACATGCAGGAGTAGAGGGAAATGAACGAGCAGACGAATTTACGAGGGAAGCTGCTCGGAAACCGCATATAGGTCCAGAAGCATACTGAGGTATAGGATACACACTATACAAGGACTCTTTAGGAAAGAGGATAGAGAAAACAGGAAGCAATACTGGGATTCTCTTCAAGGACACAGACAATCAAAGATATTTCTCAATAAGTTTGAGAATAGGCAAATCTTAGATTGTTAAAAACGGTTTTCTAACGAGTCACTGCAAACTTAATAGCCATCTGCGAAGAATGGCCATTATCAATGATGGTTTATGCATGTTCTGCAGAGTTGAGGAAGAAACACCGCTGCATCTGCTGGCTGATTGTCAAGCCACTATACTACACAAAGGCAGGTGCTTCGGGACACTCAACAAAACCATAGAAGAGCTATTACCGTTGGATCCAGCAAAAGTGCTGAGCTTCTTGGAGGCGTTGAAACTAACTGGGGTACTATAGTACAGAAGGAGGGAAAGTAGAATAGTCCTTAGGACGCAGTACTAAAATCACCCTCAACAAATAAATAAATACCACTACGTTAATGATCAAACCACAATAGGAAATGGGAAAACAAGACTAAAATCTTTCAACCATAACCCAAAAATCAGTTGGGTTTTTGACTCTAACGAAGACAGCTTCTTACAGTTGAAAGATCTTAGTCTTGTTTTCCCATTTCTTATTATGGTTTGATCATTGATTGTTATTTCACCTGTTTATGTGAAATTTTTTATTTACTACTACGTTAATATACTATAAAACAAAGTGAACAATTGAACCAGTGTGTTTCATTCTTTACTCATGTACATCAAAGTTATCGTGTTATCTCTTACTAAATATGTTTGATACGCAGAATATGCGTACTTATATATTTGTAAATAAAGATGTTAAAAAAATATTGATGGATATATAAAATATTACTTTTATTTAAATACGATTTTTTAATTTATTATTAAGAGCTATAACCTATAATAGCTTTCCACACTCTGTAAACTTACTGTGGTTACAATTCACCCCCTGAAAACCCAAAATTCACCCCTGGGAGGTGAATTTCACTCCCATTGAGAACCAATGCTCTAGAATCCCTGGTTCCCAACCTTTTTTGACTCCTGCACCCCTGAAAAAATTTTGCTCTGACCTCGCACCCCCTACATTTTATTTTTTATTCAAGAATAAAAATATGGAATTATACAAAATGTTATTAAAATTAGATATTTATTTTACTGAAATATATGTAAAAAAAATAAGACATTTAGACAAGAAACATCACAGATTGAAATTTAAACAAACTTTACGAAAATAAAAACATATGTTTCAAGTGTAAAACAGTGAAGCTGGAACTAGCTTCGAAATACTTAGAAAATAATTTACTATTTTTAATATGTAAAAAAAAATCAAACATATGGACTAGAAAGGATATCCCAGATCTACATTTGAATATAACTGACAAAAAATAATTGTTTACTTAAAATATGTAAAAGATAATAGAATCAAAAGGATGACATCCAAAACGTTTGCTAATGCATTTCAACTCGATGACTCATTTGTTCCTGTTTCATGTTTATTAGTCTTTCAAATCGTGGAACTATGTTGTTGATAGCAACATGTCTGCCTGTGCATTCAAACGATTTCTGGATTTTGTCTTAATTGACAAAAAGGGTGTTAAATCCTGACTCGCATAACCATGTTGTCGCAAATGGAATGAGCACCACAAGTGCAGCTGCACAAAGCCCTGGAAATTAAACTGTAGCCGAGCACCAATACTCTTCCAAAGTTTCCAAATTTCTTAGAAGTTGCAGCCCTGCTTCTCGCACCCCCTGGAATGATGTCTTGCACCCCTGGTTGGGAACCACTGACTCTAAAAGGAGTAGCATTCATGTTAATGATTTTTAATTTCATGCCTAAATTTTTACAAGTTATAAATGATAAATTAAAAAAAATGTATAAACTTTTTAGATTAAACTGTTTTTATAAACAAATATCTTTAATTAAAATCAGATAACACATAAAAGTTAAACAATTTATTCTTAATAACTTTTATTCGAAAAATTTTTTTTCCCCTATAAAATCATTTAAAGTATCAAAATATGAAAATATTTGTTTAAATGTATAAAATAAAATAATACTGTCTTTTAACAAAAAAAACCTATTAATTTAATTATTATTATTCATTCTGAGGTAAAAAGGATAAACCAACAAAAGTCTCCACACAAATGAAGTTTTATTCAACGCGTTTCCAACACTTTGTGTTCATCATCAGGAAGACACTATAATACAAATTATATCTAATTAGTTACAAAAATTAGAGTGAAATAATAAAATTCAATAAAATTTTGTAACTAATTAGATATAATTTGTATTATAGTGTCTTCCTGATGATGAACATAAAGTGTTCGAAACGCGTTGAATAAAGCTTCATTTGTGTGGAGACTTTTGTTGGTTTATCCATTTTACCTCAGAATTTTTAGATTTTATTTAAATAATTATGTTATTTAATTTAAAATCTAAATAATTGTAATATCAACTATGTTGCTTCATTACTTGTGCAATCTGTTATAGTGTGGTATTTCAATATTACGTCTATACACCAAAAAAAAAATATAAGATTAATATGAAATTAACAATTCTTTTCGAACACTTAGTGTCTGTCTTCTTCAGGTTTACATCTAAAAAAAAAATATACATATTTGTTTAAAGAACATCAGAGTGAATTGTTTTAAATTAAATACAATGTATTTAATGCAATTAAATTGAATAAATACATTGTATTTATTTAAAATTCATACAATGCTGAATTTCACTATTGTGGTTTTTAACAAAGGAATTAAATGAGCCGTTTATTTTGAAAGTGGCCTAATTCCATTTTCCAAAAAAATTTAGCTAGCAATTTAAATAATTACATTTTTACGTTATCTTTACCTTTTGCAGCAAATTGTACAAAATTTATTTAAAATTACTAAAATTTTTATAACAAAATTGTTGATAATAAAATTGACAATATTTTTAAATTTTGTAAAACGCAAACCCTTAAATATCTCGATTTTAACATAAATGGAATTAGGCCACTTTCAAAATAAGCGGCTCAAATATAAAAAAAATTATTCCTGAACCTTAATAAAACATGATGACATACTGAAACATGAACCAGTTTATAGTAACTAAGCTTTTTAATTATAAAATTGGTTCATGTTTTAGTATGTTATCATGGTTTTATTAAAGGTTTAGGATTAATTCAGTTATTTTTCATACAAATTCCCAAAGTTAAATGCCTCAATAGTTCAATTCAATATCCATATGTTGTATTAAATATGAAATAATTCATTCTGGTGTTCTTAAAGGTCACAGATATGTATATTTCTTATATGTTAATCTGAAGAAGATAAGTAAATGTTTTAATGCGTTGTTGTTTTCATACTACACTTTTCTTTTCGTGTGGAGACATAATTCTTGAAACCCATGAAATCAACTATGTTTATATTCTAACATCAACTATTTACTTTCTTAAGTATATTAATTAAAAATTAATTATTGCTATACATATAATATACATATCTATATATAAATTCTCTTCGTGGCTCTGTATGTATGTATGTATGTTTGTACCTTATGCATTCGGCCTACAATAGACCTTTTTCAAAAATTATTTTGCAAGGAACTTTCTATAGGTCTTGAGGTGGTTTTAGGCTATTAAACTCTGGGGGGCAGCCTAACCCAGGCCCCCTAGGGCCCAAACACCTCAAAAATTTGCCGTTTTTGAGTTTTTGCATTTTTTCTCAAAAAACCATACATCCAATCGCCGTGAAAATTTAGTAGGAAATTATTAGGTATATCCCCGGGAAGGTTTATGTAAAGTTTTTTAAAATTCAGAGTTGTGGTTCAGGTAATATCCCAAAAATATTATAATAGATAAGGTTTGCTGTATAACCTGTTTGTTTACATTTTGACTTTAATTGCTAATGGCAGCCGCAGGTAATTGAAACGATTTGTGGGGTTTAAAATTCGTGTAATTATATTTAATAGATAGACATATCACATTTAATGAGCTAAGACTTCTTTCAAAATTTCTTGATATATTGTTCGGCAAAAAATATTCCTTTTATTATTTGTTTAATCTAATCTATGAACTACCAATTGTATTAGACACTGTGTGATATTTATAATCAGTGTTAGATTATATCTTTTTTGCGTAATCTATAATTTTAATTCTGTAATAATTTCGTTTATCTCAAAAAAAAGTTAAGTGTAACGGAACTATAGAAAATTTAAATTGTTTTCGTTATATGTAATTTATTATTAGAGTTGGAATTAAATTGTTTCCCGGGTAAAGCCGGGTAGATCAGCTAGTATATATTAGTATAGGTTGGCAGCAAATCTTCTTGGAGGCATATATAACTGTAATAATAACAGGGTGTAATACCAAACATGAAAATTTTTGAAAGCAGTTACAAGATGAATAGGGATGCTAATTGATTGGCCTACAACAGGATGACAAACTGTTTTCTAATTACTAACTTGTTTGGACCTGCTAACTTTTATTTATATTCATTAGTTTATTTCAAAATTGTTTAAATTGTTTCATTGTTTTTTTAAAAAAAATTTAAAATTTCCAAATTTTGAAAAATGTAAGACCCAACCTGACGATGACTATAGAATAGTCGAAAGCTAGTATATAATGGTCTTGTAAGTTATGTTATATTCTTTACCTGTGATGTTAGTTTTCAGTTGTATTAAAATTGTTGATATCTGTTAAAGTGTTTCAAAAAAGTTTCTCAATGTCCTTTGGACAACTTATTTGGGAATTACCACCTTATATTCGTAAGACTGTCAGGAGAATGGAACAGCTTAGTTTGAAAATCGTTAATGCCGAAGCTGCGGTACATTTCAACAATATATATATATATATATATATATAAAGATTTCACATAAACACGTGAAACAACAATCAATGATCAAACCAAAATAAGAAATGGGAAAACAAGACTAAGATCTTTCAACCGTAACAAGCGGTCTTCGTCAGACTCAAAAACCCAACTGACGTTGGTTGGGTTTTTGACTCTGACGAAGACTGCTTGTTACGGTTGAAAGATCTTAGTCTTGTTTTCCCATTTCTTATTGTGGTTTGATCATATGTATATATATAACAGATTCAATAATATATCGACCGTTTGATAGAATAGATGTGTTATCTATTCGGGAATCGGTCAAATTTTCTATGTTCAAAAATTAAACTTTAATTGCCGACATTTCGGTTTTATTTTAAAACCTTTTTGATAGGCATAAGTAAGAATTTTTTTACAAAGAAAATAAAATTTATATTATTTAAAGGAACAATTATTAGACTCTTCGAAGGTCTAATATAAGTCTAGTCGAAGGTTTTTGTCCGGTTAAGATTGTTGTTTCTTTAAATAAGGTAAATTTCATTTTTTAGTTAAAAAAATTCTTACTTCTGCCTATCAAAAAGGTTTTAAAATAAAACCGAAACGCCAGTAATGAGAGTTTGATTTTTGATCCTAAAAAATTTGACTGAATCTCGATTAGATAACACACCTATATATATAGGTTATTTAGATAAACCCAATAATATAACAAATTCAATAATATATCAACCGTTGGATAGAATAGGTTATAATGTAATCGGGATTCGGTCAATTTTCCAGGATCAAACTCTCAATGCCGACGTTTCGGTTTTATTTAAAACCTTTTTCATAGGCAGAAGTCAGAATTCTATCTACCTATTCTATCCAACGGTTGATATATTATTGAATTTATTTTATATATATATATATATAATTATTATTATTATAAGGTATTGTTTTCTTGACCACAATTTACTAATAAACACTTTTTCTTCTTCTTGGAGTTTGGTCAAAGTTAATATACGGAATCACCTTTTTGCCAACGTTTCGTCTTTATTTTAACACATCCTCAAGGGCTATATACTCGTATATTATTGAAATTAAAAATGGAAAAAGTTGAGAAAACTAAAGAAATGTAATACGCTGAAAAATTTTTTTCCTGCATTCATGGATACCAGGCGTATTCAATTTCTTCAGTTCTCTCAATATATTATTGAATATTACAATAATTTTGAAAGTAAATTTAATTGTAATAAATTGTTTATCTGGATGGAAAGATTTTCATTGTTGAAAAATATTAAAGTAAACAAAGCCAAATGAAATTCATACTGACTATTATACTGATAATAAAAATTAATCAGAATTAAAATCAAGTTTTCTAAGAGTTCTCTGTTCTCTTCTAGGTCCAGAAGCTTTCAGCGGAATATCTAGTACAACTGCAGAGGATGCCATAAAAGACAGGATTCTAAAAAATATGAAAAAATTGTAGTATTCCACTATTGACAAAAACATGCAAGGTTAAATTAAATCAGAAAGAATTAAATTTTTTTTTTCGTCGTAGGATGTGGAAAAATCTGTTCATCTGATCCCTTAGCAAGACGTCTTGCTTAGGGTATGTGGGGTTGGGGGTCCCGACCCACTAAAAAACCACATCCTATTTCCTGGCAATATCCGACACGGAAACCGTTTGCACATTACTTCGTGCCGGTGCCTCAGTCCTCCTGAATAGGATTCACCTTCTTGTCCCCATTCGTTCAATCATTGCCCTTGCCTCACACCACTTTCGTTCTTCTTATGATGGAGAACCGCCTCTACAAAGTTTGCAGCTTTTGACCAATTATTTTCGTTTAGGAGCATCTTTTGAACTATGGTCTGAAAGAATTAAATTATTAATAATACATAATAATATTATTATTATAAATGAGCCGCTTCATTTTGAAAGTGGCCTAATTCCATTTATGTTAAAATCGAGATATTTAAGGGTTTGCGTTTTACAAAATTTAAAAATTTTGTCATTTTATTTATCAACTAATTTTTGTTATAAAAATTCTTAGTAATTTTAAATAAATTTTGTACAATTTGCTGCAAAAGGTAAAGATAACGTAAAAATGTAATTATTTAAATAGCTAGCTAAATTTTTTTGGAAAATGGAATTAGGCCACTTTCAAAATAAACGGCTCAAATAATAATTAATTTAAATCAGAAATAATTTAATTTTTGTAATTATATACTGATGTTAAATGAATAAGCAATAAACAATTTAAAGTTTCTACTTTAAGGGTTTTATGAAAAAAAAAAGACAACCATGGAACTTCTTCAAGATATAAACATATATAAACATAAATAAACATATGCCTTATAAGTTTATGTATGATGGCAGCAAATCCTCACATAAACATGTTTCATTAAAGTACACAGCAGCCTCTGCGTTACCAACTTTAAAGCTGGTCTGCTCCAATTTACGAACAGCTTTGCGGTGGGCTGGTGTTAAAAGCCATATTAATTGCTCAAGAGACATCTTAATTTGGCATGAGCAGATGTAAAAAGAAAATCACAACTTGCAGACGAAAGGCAAAACTTTTTTAATACAACACAAAATACAATTTAAAAAAAAACAATCAACAATTACAATGAATTAAAAACAAATACAGAAAATAAAAACCAATTACAGTTTTCTTTTATATATATGTTGTTTTCCATATCATTAACCCGATGATGACTTGTGTAGAAGTTGAAAGCTTGTTCGTGCGCATTTTAACTTTTGTAAGTACTTGTTTTTTTGTCACTGTAATTGTTTTTCAGTTTCTGTATTGTAATTCGTTGTATTGTTTTTTTTTTTCTTGAATAAAAGTTTTACCTTTCGTCTGTAAGTTGTGATTTTCTTTTTACATCTGCTCATGCCAAAGTAAGATGTCTCTTGGGCAATTAATATGGCTTTTAACACCAGCCCACCGCAAGGTTGTTCGTAAATTGGAGCAGACCAGCTTAAAAGTCGTTAACGCAGAGACTGCTGTGTACTTTAATGAAACTTAATTAATAATGTACTTAATGAAACAAAGTTTACTAGACTACCCATAACCCTTTGTGTCACTCAGAAATTATAACAAAACTTATTGAAATAAATTCACTGAACATGATTAACAGGAATAAGTTATAATTGTTGTTTCTTGTTATTAAGGCACGTAAACAGATTCTTATATGGCCAAGCATTTTGATATAGTATTCTTAACATGATTCAAGTTATATACACAATAAGTATATTTAGCATAATAAAAATCATTTAAAAGTAAAAAAAATCATTTATTTTATCATATAAATAAATAAAACATCAATTCAAATTATGTACACAATGAAATATATTTAAAACAAACAAAACTTGTAAATTGAAATATTCAATTTATTTACCTAATTTAAAATAACATTAATCAAAGGAATGTGTTTTTATAATATTACCTTAGAACATTCGTATTTTATCTGACAGTTGTGTTCAAGTTTTTAAAATTATTCATTTTTAACCTCTAATTTAGTAGTTTATTATATATTTGTTACATTTATTTATACATGTACACTACTGTCATCGGCGAGTACGGAAGACACTTGCTACCCTGGAACCAATTTTCGGAATATAGTGATATTTTTCTTTTATTTAACATTATTCAGGTAATAAATAATATATATTTAATTTGAAGTCTCTATCTCCATGGAAAATGAGTGAACAAACAAACAAACAAACTCACCAACTTTGTATATAGAGATTATACGAGTATCTTCCTCCCAGGAAAGAGAAAAAAAAAAGGTCTTGGAAAAGACAGGCGGAATCGCGAAGAAGAAAAGAGGTGTTTGGGAACCAGTTCTCGAACCTCAACTGAGACGATTTTAAACCCGCCGACACCAAACCAAGATCAAGAACCTGAAGGTAGAAGCTAAAGCCACTGTTGTCACCACAATGAATTAAACCAATAACCACATACGAGAGGACTCTCTACTTCAAGGATAGCACCCTGCCCAGGTTTGTACCTTTCTTAGTTCCCAACTGCTCAGGCGTATTAACCTCCCCACCACAACAAGGTGAAGGTACATCATGGAAGGAAGACGTTAAACGGAACCTGTGCATTATCAAGGACTCGTTAAAGATCACCACCATTCTAAAAACACTCGAGTTAAGCAAAATTTAGGGCTGCTTCTAACGTAGAAAGTTTATTCTGTGATATCACAAAGTACCACTATTTGGACTATGTGTATTCTCTTGTGAAACTGTCACTGCAACCTAACCTAACCTACACTGATCAGTTAAAGAAAAACGTTAATCCAAACATATAATTCAATAAAATACTATATTTATTGTTCAATAATGTTCAAAAACAATTGGTTTCTCTTTAAATACGAAGATTATCATTCATTGTTATTCAATTAAAACATCTATTTCATGTGTTCGCCAATAATTATAAACAAAAATACTGTTTAAACTTCGATTAGAAGTTGCAAAATGTAATAAACACATTGTAGAAAGTTTTATTACATCGACTACATATATCTTACATTATTTTTCTTTATTAAGGTTTGGCCCAGAGTCAAACAACCAAAAAAAAAAACACTTTTAAGCCAAGCTATCGTCTACATTTCTAGAAATCTTTATGGTTACATTCATACAAAATTAACTGCAATAACATAGAAAAATAAATAATGCTACTTATTTTTTCACGTAATTGTAATTAAGTTTGTATTGATGTAGAGCCTTGTCTAGAAATATAGACAAAACATTGGCTTATGATTTGACGTTGGACCAAACCTCGAACTAAAAGAAAAGAAAAATAGTGCGTAAAATAAAATCAATATTTTAAATGTTTTGTTAAAGTTGAGTTAAAACCACTCCAAACTTTTGTTTTATCTACTAAAAAGTGTTAGTATTTAGAAGGACTAAAAAGGTGTAGTATTGAACTGAAATACTAAAAAAAATCATACATATCTGAACTAAAATACAAATTTTAAATTAGCGAAACATATTTTTTCCCACTTTTTTGTATTAAAAATAAAAGATTTTAAAACGGAATGAATATATTGATATTTGTTCATTGTCAACTACAAATTAACAAATTAAATTTCTTCAAATATTTGGAGAAATTGCAAGAAAATTCTTAACATTCCAAAATCACAATACCGAGAATGGTTTGCATTCTTTTGTACATATTTCTATTAAAATCTTATTTAACAAATTATATTATTATTTTATTGTTTTATAGATTAGTTTTTGTTTACTTTTTCGTCAAATGATTTAAACTTAATTCGTTTTTAGGCTAAAATTTAACTAACTTCATAGAAAGGCCTATTTAATGAAAAATCACATTTTTCTATTTGTTTTTTCATTAAAAATGAGGATTAAAGTGATAAATAGTTTTTTATTGAAAAGTTAAATTATTGAGATTTATTTTTTTTTATTTTAAATTATGAAAAATTGTTGAAGTTACGCAAAACCTTCAAGGAATGTCTAACGGAGAAATGTAAGAGGTATGCATTGTATGTAAGGGATCTTATATAACAGGAAATCATAAACTTGTAGGAGCTACCATCAGTTGACGATTTTTATAAAATGGCTGTCAAAGAAAAAAAAATTTTTTTTTACTTACAAGTCACAAAATATCAAATGCATTGCGTACAAGGGGTTCTGAAATAACAGGATTTCAGAGGCCAAAAAGAGAAAACAGTTGTTTTTTTTTTTTAACTTGCTGGTTAAAAATTTTTACTGATCAACACTAAGTGCATTGAATACGGAGGATCAGCTGTATTAGGAATCCAGCAATATACACAGAGCTTCCACCTCTTAAAGAAGGCAAACAGAAACAAGACAAAAAGTTCCTAAACTATTAAACCTATATTAAATACCAAAAATTTATTAAACATCAGTTAAATAAGAATTAAAATTAATGTAAACAATTACTACAGTTTTATATTTAAAAAAAAACTAAAAATATTCCTTGATAACTTATTCGTTTTTAAAATTTATATCATATTTACTTTTTTCAGTAACAAAAATTGATGTTAAAATATAATAATTTTAAGTTTTATATATATATTAAAGTAAATAAAAAATTAATTTTATAAACAACTAGTTTTTACTTTAAGATCGGAGGTTATATGATTGTTATAAGTACAACGTATTATTTTACTGAATTATTCTTTGAAATCGTGATTCAATTTGAAATAAAATAAACGCTATGGAGAGTTAAAATCTAACAAGAATAATGTACCTTTCCTTTTATTAAGATTTATTTATTAAATTAAAAGGAAAAAATGGTGTTAGAATTGTGAAAGAATAGGTTTTTAGTCACTTAAGTTATAGTAAAACAAGCTGTTGATAAACTGAAATATTAATCTATTATGTTTATAACATCGATTTCTTAAATTTGCAATGTTTGGTAAATTTGAATACATTTCATATTCTTTTATAATGTAAGTCAAAAACATTGTATACACGTAGTGAAAGGTTAATCATTTATAAAGTATAGCAGGGTCGTATATAGTGAAAAAAGTTATTGAAAGCGTTGTGATGGACCGTAAGGTAAATTCACTCACATGATTATAAAGATTAAATGTATGATTTTAGTTCAGTGAATAATATGTTACTGGATAATTGAATTTGTAATTGTACGAGATATTGGTTTATATTAGTTTTATATCTTACAATGATAAATCAATCACACTTTCACACAATGTTTTTATGGATTTTAAGTAAAATATCTAGATGCTTCAGTATTCAACACTTGATTGAATTCTGAAAGTTGTTTTGTAGTTTTTTTACTTATTGATCTCGATCGTCGAAAATTTCGATCAGGAAGTGCTGAAAATTTCAGGAAATGAATACGTAGGCTGAATTACAAAAAAAAATGTCGTAGCGTAAGAGGCAGACTTCAAAGATGTGTAAATTGTGATAGAAAACAGTTTGAACACATTCGTTAGTAGAATTTAAAAGGTTTTCGTATTATTTTTTACAATAAAATTTAATTGTGAAAGTCATAATTGTTGTTAATACATATAATTGCATGACCAAACCACAATCAGTTGTGTTTTTGACCCTGACGAAGACTGCTTGTTAAGGTTTAAAGATCTTAGTCTTGTTTTTCCCATTTTATTTTGTGGTTTTGATCATTGATTGTTATTTCACGTGTTTATGTGAAATCTTTTTATATAGTTGTTTGTACAGGTAATATCTAAATAAATGTAATTATTTATTGTCCACCTACTTTTGGTTCACCCTGTATAATTATGATCATTATCATTCTTATTAAATTAGTTTAAATTTAAAAATAACAATTATATCCTATTTTTTTGTTAATAAATCCTTAAAGTAAAAAATTTCTATTAGTGACTATAGAAAATTGTTCTTTTGTCTAATAGCTATGAAGGGGTGCAAAAAGACAAAAAAAAGGGGTTCATAAAAAAAATTTGAAAACCACTGGTGTAATTTTTAGGCAATACTGCATGAAGGAAGTCACTTTTTTGACAGTTTTTTTTCCGTAACTACTAACTCGATTAGTAGTTTCCGTTTTTATTTAATACATCTATGAAGTATTAAATTAGTTCTATCTCGGGGTAGTAATGGAGTGATTATGCGCCTCTAATAGCCTCTAGCACTCAACTCCGATTTCGGCCTTCATGAGGTTACCCTGTTAACCTGCTATATGCAGGGACAAATGACAGAGGAGGAGAAGGTGATCAGGGGCTGGGCCTGACCACCTTCGTGAGGTTACCCTGTTAACCTGCTATATGCAGGGACAAATGACAGAGAAGGAGAAGGTGATCAGGGGCTGGGCCTGACCACCTTCGCGAGGCTACCCTGTTAACCTGCTATATGCAGGGACAAATGACAGAGGAGGAGAAGGTGATCAGGGGCTGGGCCTGACCAACTTCGTTGTTACTTCCTTTCAATACCCAAATCCTTTCTTTATCCCAGCCATAATCTAAGGTGTTAGGCGATCAGTGCCGAAGGATGGAGGATACAGGGTTACTGTATTCAAGGAGCCTCAGAGGAACCAGGCGACTCCCGTTGAGCAAAAAGCTTACCTGTTAACTGTTATATGCAGGGACAAATGACAGAGGAGGAGAAGGTGATCAGGGGCTGGGCCTGACCACCTTCGTGAGGTTACCCTGTTAACCTGCTATATGCAGGGACAAATGACAGAGAAGGAGAAGGTGATCAGGGGCTGGGCCTGACCACCTTCGTGAGGTTACCCTGTTAACCTGCTATATGCAGGGACAAATGGCAGAGAAGGAGAAGGTGATCAGGGGCTGGGCCTGACCACCTTCGTGAGGTTACCCTGTTAACCTGCTATATGCAGGGACAAATGACAGAGAAGGAGAAGGTGATCAGGGGCTGGGCCTGACCAACTTCGTTTTACTTCCTTTCAACTTCCCAAATCCTTTCCTCTTATCCCAGCCATAATCTAAGGTTTTATGCGATCAGTGCCGAAGGATGGGTGATACAGGGGTACTGTATTACGAACGGAGCCTCAGAGGTACTAGGCGACTCCCTTGAGCAAAAAGCCTTTACTTTGGTATGCAGTGCTCTGCCGGAACGGACAAAATACGACCGATAGACCTTCAGGGATTTCCCCTGTATGATATTCAAGGAGAAAGAAGTCCGTAGATCATCCTCCGGAAGCGCAGAGGGTCTAAAAGCATTAACTAGTGGGAGCCAACCTCCCACAAGTGCATTTAAGGACCCAAATAAGACTGTCATGAAAAAAGAAAAAGGAAGTCACTTTTTACCGAATTTTTAAGAAAGCCTGAATGGGAATTACCAATGATGGTTTGTGCAGATTCTGCAAAGAAGAGGAAGAAACACCGTTGCACCTGCTGACTGACTATCAGGTAATTTTGCTGCACAGAGGTAGATGCTTCGGGACACTAAACAAAACCATATAAAAACTTACACCACTGGACCCAGCAAAGTGCTGAGCTTCTTGGAGGCGTTGAAGCTAACTGCTGAGATACTTTAGTACAGAAGAGAGGAAGTACAATAGTTTTATGACGCAGTGCTATAGTTCACCTTAATCTAGAAATTTTGAGGAATTATTTGTTTTGAAGTCCCAAACTTTATTTTTGACACTTCTTCGATTATATATATATATATATATATATCATTTATGGGAAACGTGTTTATGTGAAATCTTTTTATATATCATATATATATGAAAGTATAATCCACAAGGAAAAAGTAAAAAAAGACACTTTTTTACTTTTTCCTTGTGGCTTATACTTTCATTAGTTTTCATCACGTGTTTATTGTGATTATACAGGGTGTTCCAAAAGTAACCGAACCGCAAACTTAAAAATTGTACATCAAAAACAACAATTTAATATGTATATTTAGTCTTTACAAATGATCAAAATGTTTTACCTATGACTTCAATACAATCACTACATCATTTTGACAACACTGCGACATACTTTCTGGCAAGTTTCCTCTGAAATTTTGGTTCCATTCGTGCTGAATACTTGTTTTAGTTGATCAATTGTTTGGCTTTTTAGCATAAATCGCGTTCTTTAGAACTCCCATAGAAAAAAATCAGGCGGGGTCAGATCCGGGATCTGGCAGGCCATTCGATTGGTCCTCGGCGACCAAATATTATTAAAAAAGCAAGCAATGACGTCAGAACAAAATCAATATGATCACACAACAAAAGTCATTCCAAACATTACTACTCACAGAAGGAAATTAATAGTAACGAGGATAACGAGAAATGACATAAAAGAAGAAATGACATGTGATTGTTGTAAATTGACATTTTGAACATTTGTAAATACTAAATATACCTATTAAATTTGTTGTTTTTGATGTACAATTTTTATTTAAGTTTGCGGTTCGGTTACTTTTGGAACACCCTGTATAGTGTATATATATAAAGATTCCAAATAAACATGTGAAATAGCAATTAATGATCAAACCACAATAAGAAATGGGAAAACAAGACTAAGATCTTTCAACCGTCACAAGCGTCTTCGGTTGGGTTTTTGACTCTGACGAAGACCGCTTGTGACAGTTGAAAGATCTTAGTCTTGTTTTACCATTTCATATTGTGGCTTGATCATTGATATATATATGTATATATATAATAAAATAAAAAACGAAGGAAACACACAGAAAGACACAGACATAACTCACATCGATATTTCGACAATCGTCGTCATCAGGAGGTAACTCGGGTCCAGGAAAAAAGGTACCAGGGAATACCGCCCTGTCTTCCTGGGACTCTTCGCTCTTCGCACCTCCTGATGACGACGATTGTTCGAAATATCGATGTGAGTTATGTCTGTGTCTTTCTGTGTGTTTCCTTCGTTTTTTATTTTATTGTAAAAAATCCGTGACCGTTTCTTTTAATTATATATATATATATATATATATATATATATATATATATATTGTGTGTGTGTGTGTGTGTGTGTGTGTGTGGATCCAAAAGTTTGTTTACTACGCTACAGTTTACAATCTTTGATGGATCAAATTCATATTTCACACAAAAAATGGACCTTATAATATAAATCAGTTAAAAGAAACAATACAAATTCATTTGATCTGTATCAGTGGGAAAGAGAAAGAAAACATGAATACAGCCAAAAGTAAATGTGAGCAAGCAAGAGATAGTAAGTTCATTTCAACTAGAAACCTTTAAATATGATTTTATTTATTTGAGTAATAAAAAATAATATTTTAACAACATAATAAATATAATAAAACTCGTTTCTTTATTATATGAATTACATACATATATACATTAATGAGTAATGTTTTATTTTTTTTTTATCTGTCGAGGTAGCCATATATTGATTTCAATTTAGCTCGGCGGTTTCTTTTCCATGAATGATCTTTCCAAGGTTTTCCTTCCGGTTGAATCAACTTTGAACTAAAACAAAAAAGAAAAAGGCACAAAAATAAATCTATGAACAAATGATTGAGAATGAATGACATATCAAGTATTAAGCACTAGTAAATAACAGAGTTATCTAAAGACAGTTAACAAATTCTTATTTAAATAATTAGTTGTGCAATCCGTAATTGTGTGGTATTTTACTCATTCTGAGGTAAAATGGATAAACCAACAAAAGTCTCCACACAAATGAAGTTTTATTTAACGCGTTTCGAACACTTTGTGTTCATCATTAGGAAGACACTATAACACAAATTATATCTAATCAGTTACAAAAATTAGAGTGAAATAATAAAATTCAATTAAGAGAAGGTATGTCTTGAATTCTCTTAATTGAATTTTATTATTTCACTCTAATTTTTGTAACTAATTAGATATAATTTGTATTATAGTGTCTTCCTGATGATGAACACAAAGTGTTCGAAATGCGTTGAATAAAACTTCATTTGTGTGGAGACTTTTGTTGGTTTATCCATTTTACCTCAGAACTACAACAATATCAAAATAAGGAAGGATAAAAACAGAATTATAACTACAACAGTATCAAAATAAGGAAGTTAAAAAGTGAATTGATAACTATAACAATATCAAAATAAGGAAGGATAAACGAGGAATTGATAACTACAACAATATCATAATAAGGAAGGATAAATGAGGAATTGATAACTACAACAACATCATAATAAGGAAGGATAAACGAGGAATTGATAACTACAACAATATCATAATAAGGAAGGATAAACGAGGAATTGATAACTACCACAATATCATAATAAGGAAGGATAAACGAGGAATTGATAACTACAACAATATCATAATAAGGAAGGATAAACGAGGAATTGATAACTACAACAATATCAAAAAAGAAGAGGGAAGGCACCATTATTGAGAGGGTGAGATGAAAATAGAGAGAGGGAAGTAAGGAGAGTGAGAAAGAGAGAATATGGGAGGGAAAGAGACAAGAAAAGAGAGGTAAAATAAAAAAAAGAGTTAGAGGAAACATAAAAAGCTACCTTTGTCCCACTTCATACGTCACTTTTCCCGCCATACTTGACCCTTTAGAATGAACTCCTGTCACTTGTGGCTTCCTGAAGAAATTCTTATCAAATTCATTTGTTGATACTGGTTTTTCATCCTACAAAAAAAAATCATTAATAAGTTATAATAAGTATAATACGTAGGCCATCCGGAAAGTAGTACCCGTTTGTGCCGTGTGGAGCGCTGATGAGTAGAGTAGCCGCCGGACAAGTTGCAACACGTTCAGTTCTGTTTCAGCTGTCTGTGTGCTAAGTTACTGGTCGCTGGTACTTCTGGGTTTTTTTCTGTGAGTGTTTATAATGTTCAAGAAAATAGAGAACGCCGCCAGTTGTGAAATTAGAGCTGTGATTAGGTTTCTTAACGCAAGAAATGTGAAACCTTGCGATATTCATCGTGAATTGAAGGAGGTGTATGGAGACAATGTTATGGATGAGTCATCTGTTCGGCGCTGGTGTCGTAATTTCAGCTTGGGCAGAGAGAGCACCCATGATGACGAGCGTTCCGGACGGCCGTCAGTCATTACGCACGAGCCAGGCCTCATACAGCTCGGATAACACAACAACTTGTGCAACAATTCAAATGGGAAACTTTTAACCATCCACCCTATAGCCCAGACTTGGCACCCTCAGATTTTCATCTTGTTTAACAAAAAAGAAGAATTTTTTAGCAGGAACGAAATTGAAAGTGATGAAGAACTGAAATCAGCTGTGACTACGTATCTAAATACACTGGCGGCAGAGGATACGAAGCTGGGATACAAAAACTCGTCACCGTTACGACAAATGCTTAAATTTTGCAAGGTGACTATGTGGAGAAGTAGTTTAAAGTATGTTCTTTACAAATAAAACATTATTATTTGTTAAAATGCTGTCGTTTTTATTTTATTCCAAAACGGGTACTACTTTCCGGATGGCCCTCGTATATATATATATAGTCAAGATAAGAATACAGTGGAATCTCTACATACGAGCTACTCTACTTACGAGAAACTCGAGATACGAGAGGTCTTTCGAGCAAAAATCTTGCTCTACATACGAGAGAAAATCCAAGTTACGAGAATTTCCAGATGGTTCCGCTAGGAACCTACTAGTACTAGGAACCTATGTAGGTACTAGTCGTGCTACAGCTCTTTTTAATGACACTTGCCTTACACATTTCCGTAACATTTTGAAAGAGAGGCAGAGACAAACCTCCTTGGATAAGTTTTTCTTCAAAAGACCTATAGAAAGTGAAAGTGTTGCGATTATAGCTAAAAGGGCAAAAGAAAGCGAAGAAAAGTAAAAACTGATACAGTAATGTTAAAAAGCAAAAAAAGTGCATAAATAAATTAGTGCCGTAAAAAAATTTAGTTTTTCATAAAGTTAACTTTAATTTTAAGTGGAAGTGCTCATAATAAATGCTCATAATAAACTCGCATTTTATTTCGTTAATATCATCTTATTTATCTTATTACTGTATTTTTATGTTCAGTCACTATTTGAATGTGTTTTTAGTAATTAGGAAGATGTGTTCATAGTTATTTAGGGTTAACTTGAATGATTTTGGGAGGCCGGGAACAAATTAATTGGTTTTCAGTTATTTCTTATGGGAAAAATTCGCTCTAGATACGAGAAATTCTAGATACGAGCACGATCCGGGAACAAATTAATCTCGTATGTAGAGGTTCCACTGTACTTTGATATATGTTTATATTGGATAATCATGCGTACAAGTTTTAATCTATATAAATAAAAGAAAGGTTTTGTCTGTACATTGCTTAAAACTGACTAATCTCCAGTTTTTTTTTTTACATTTCATACATTAGAGAAACTGAATCCACCTTTAGAAAAATTTCTGTCTGTCGGTTTGTCCGCAAAATTCCGTCACAAGTAAACTCAGCCACCATAAGGCATAGCAAGCTGAAACTTTAAAAGTAGATTTGTTTATGTCTAACTTAAAGTATAAGCTTTAAATGGATTGAAAATTCAACTTAGAAGCGAAGTTATGGCATTTAAGCTGTCTTTGGTTAACTTCACAGACATGTTTATTTTTAAAAAATATACAGGTATAGCAAGTAGGTATTGTTAGTTGATTTAAATTTCATTTGTGTATATTAGTATATTTGTAGTTGAGCTTCTTGACCAGGTGTTTCACAGAGTTCAAGATGTACTAACTATTCAGAATAAATAACTTTGTCAACGAGCAATTCTCAACCCCTTACTAATGAGTAGGCAGGAAAAATCAACAAACAAGTTCTTACGCTATATCAAGCCAAGGAAAGAATTTACAAGTCAGTAAAGAGAGTGATTAGTGATGAGGAAGCAGTTCATTATCGTGCTGAGTTTCTTGACTCTGTGACTGGAAACTGTTTCCTAGAAGTTTACATGTCGTGTTTTTAATTCAATTTAGAAATTATATTGCATGAACATTTTCAATTTATGGATATAGAATCCCCGCTCCTTTTTGCAATACCGCCCCCCCCGATATCAAAGCACCGCCCCCCAAAGTCCCACTTAGGGAAACACTAGTTTAGATTATTCAAATTTTAAATTCAAAATTATTTTTTACATTTATTTTTAAAATATTTGTGCTACTGTCATCGGTGAGCATGCAAGCCAGTGTGATACCCTGGTTCCATACCTTACTTTATATTAGGTGTTTATATTATGCAAATATAAAATTAAAAAAAAAAAATTTTTTTTTGTTACATTTATATACAATACATTTTCACTACTGTCATCAGCGAGCACGCAACACACTTGCTCGCCAATTGGTAGAGACACCCTGGCTCCAATTTTGGGAATAGTGAATCCCCGCTCCTTTTTGCATTATCGCCCCCCGATATCAATGCACCGCCCACTTTGGGAAACACTGAGCTAGAAGTTTACATGTGGTGTTTTCACTTAAATTTAGAAATTATATTGCATGAACATTTTCAATTTATGGAAATAGAATCCCCGCTCCTTTTTGCATCCCCCCCCCCCCCATATCAATGCACCGCCCCCAGGGGGGGCAGTACCTCCCACTTTGGGAAACACTGAGCTAGAAGTTTCCTAGAAGTTTACATGTCGTGTTTTCAATTAAATTTAGAAATTATATTGCATGAACATTTTTCAATGTATGGAAATAGAATCCCCGCTCCTTTTTGCATTATCGCCCCCCGATATCAATACACCGCCCACTTTGGGAAACACTGAGCTAGAAGTTTACATGTGGTGTTTTCACTTAAATTTAGAAATTATATTGCATGAACATTTTCAATTTATGGAAATAGAATCCCCGCTCCTTTTTGCATTACCGCCCCCCGATATCAAACCACCTCCCTCAGGGCGGTGTAGACCTTTGGGAAACACTGTTCTACACTGACCTGACACAAAAGACATATGGACGGTCCTCTTCAGTCGACTCCCTTGCGACTTAACCAGTGGGGCGGTACCGCCCCCCTGATATCAATGCACCGCCCCCAGGGGGGCGGTACCGCCCACTTTGGGAAACACTGGTCTACACTGACCTGGCACAAAAGATATATGGACGGTCCTCTTCAGTCGACTCCCTTGCGACTTAACCAGTGGGACGGTACCGCCCCCCGATATCAATGCACCGCCCCCAGTGGGGCGGTACCGCCCACTTTGGGAAACACTGGTCCACTTGACGAGAATAATATATGACTTACAGCTATAGTCCAAGCGGCTTTCATCGTCAACTGGGCTAGTTTCTTTTGAATACACGGCAAGACATGATACTCCTGCTGGTCGACTCCTGGTGGAGCTGTACAGTAGAGCAGCTTGCCTGAGACGAAGTCTTTCAGTACGATTCTAGAAGCCCTCGAGGCATCAGGCTGGCCTCTCTGTGTCATAAAGCCTCGGGAGTCTGCAACAAAAACATCACACAAATATTAATTATCCAATGAGTAGGTTAGGTTAGGTTTGTGGTATAGGACAACATATACTATACCAGGGCTTCTTAAACTTTTTTCATTCACGACCCCATTTATGATTGTGAGTTTCCTGGCGACCCATATAAATATAAAAAAAAACAAATAAATATTTTTTGATGATTTATTTATTAGATAATAATATTCATATACATATGAAAATATATATTCGCACGCAGTAAGTATTAAATTAAAATGAAAGGAAAACATTTAATGAGATGTATGTGCCTGTTTTTTATTCTATAACAAATTAAATCTTGGTTGAATGTTTTGACACTGCTGGACGTAAGACCCTTCTATATTTTTTAGCGATGAGCGATATTGGGATTTAATATGTGTTAAAGCTGAGAAAAGTAACTTCACATAAATATGTGGTTTTGAATAGCAGAAGAACATTTAACGCCATATCGGCGATTTTAGAAAATTCAGTTCTAAATGTAACACATATATGGTCCAATATCACTGAAAAAAAATATTTTTTTGCATTGAAACAGATGATTTCAATGGTTACTATGTTCGTCTTCATACTGAACTGAATGCGAAAAAAAAGCACATTTCTAATGAAGATTAACATAGTTGCAATCGAAATCATGGGTTACAATACAAATTCAAATATTTTTTTTGCCAGCTATCTTGTTCAATTTTTTTTATATGAAGTATTACTCCCGTTTTGCGACTGCACAAATACACATCCAGATGTTATAAAATCGTGTATTTAAATATTTGACATTAAAATCTGTCGCGACCCCAGAATTTTGCGACGCGACCCCGTTTGGGGTCGCGACCCATAGTTTAAGAGGGCCTGTACTATACTATACTCCTATAGGAAATATGTTCCTATACTCCTATAGGAAATATGTTCCTATACTCCTTAGGAACATATACTATACTAGAACTTCTAACTAACTATACTATACTATAATTATATAAATGAAAAAAGACAACATATAGAAGAAGCGAGAAAACTTACTGGATCGATATTTCGAACTGACGTTCGTCTTCAGGGAGAGAGTAGAAGGGAAGAAGAAGAGGTACGTGGGTTGACTTGTACCGGCAGTGAGCGACTCTTCTTCTTCCCTTCTACTCTCTCACTGACGACGAACTTCAGTTCGAAATATCGATCCAGTAAGTTTTCTCGCTTCATCTATTTGTTGTCTTTTTTCATTTATATATCTGTCCGGTTTGGACCGTTTTAATATTTTGATTTACTATACTATACTTAGGAATACTATATATACTAGACTCTATTCTTAGAGTCTTAATATAATATAACACTATACTCCTAAGTATTAAAGGATACTAAACTAGAACTAACTTATAGTTCTATAAATAAGAAATAACTTAGTTAATCCTAACTAAAGGGTCAGGCTAGCTCAGTGCTTCGCCTCTGAACTGATAGGACCGGGGTTCCGATTCCCACCTGGCCCTCGATTTATTCACGCGGGAGGTGAATAACATCTGAGCACGTCGTTCCTCGGAGAAGGACGTTAAACTGTTGGTCCTGAGCCTGTACAATGTCAGGTACTCGTTAAAGATCCCCTACTCTAAATACACTTGAGTTAGGCAAAATTTAGGACTCTCAATGTAGAATCAATCTTGATTGTGTGGTATCACAAAGGGCCAATGATCGGCCTAAGTGTGTTCCCTTGTGGGACTGCCACTGCAACCTAACCTAACCTAACCTACTCCTAACTAACTATGCTATACTTAGGAATACTAAGTATACTAGACTCTATACTTAAGAATCTAATATAATCTAACACTATACTCCTAAGTATTAAAGGATACTACACTATAACTCCTATACTTTAGGACTATATACTATACTATTTAGTATATACTCCTAAGTATATACTATTTAGGAGTATATACTATATAAGAACTCCTTAGGAAAGAGGATAGAGAAAACAGGAAGCAATACTGGGATTCTCTTCAAGGACACAGACAATCAAAGATTGTCTTTGTTTGACAATTGTCAATTGACTTTGTTAATCAAAGATTGACAATAAGTTTGAGAATAGGCAAATTTTGTATTATATGGAAAGGAGCAGGAATAATCTAAGGTTACTAACGGGTCCACTGCAAACTGAATGGCTATCTGCGAAGAATGGGCATTATTAATGATGGTTTGTGCAGACTCCGCAAGGTGGACGAAGAAACACCGCTGCATCTGCTGGTGTTTCCACTGCCGGTCAAGCCACTGATCTACACAGAGGCATGTGCTTCGGGACACTCAACAAAACAATAGAAGAGCTTATACCGTTGGACCCAGCAAAAGTACTGAGCTTCTTGGAGGCGTTGAAGCTAACTGGGGTACAATAGTACAGAAGGAAGGAAAAGTAGAATAGTTGTTAGGACGCAGTACCAAAATCACCCTCAATAAATACATAAACAGGTTATTCTGAGGTAAAATGGATAAAACAAATGAGTAAATACCACACAATTACGGACTGCACAACTAATGATTTATAAATAGGTTGCAGGGGCCATCACACGAGATGACACACCTAGATTAGACCTTAGACCCAAGATTGGCCTTTTGTGATACATTATGAACATTTTAAAAAGCAATCTACATTTTGCCTATGTTATGTTATTTTTTTTTATATTTATATTGGAGGGTGACCATAGCACTGCGTCTTAAAAAAAAAACTATTGTACTTCCCCTCTTCTGTACTAAAGTACCAGCAGTTAGCTTCAACGCCTCCAAGAATCTCAGCACTTTTGCTGGATCCAGCGGTAAAAGGTTTTCTATAGTTTTGTTGAGTGTCCCGCAGCACCTACCCCTGTGCAGTAAAGTTGCCTTATAGTCAGCAGGTGTAACGGTGTTTCTTCCTCTTCTTTGCAGAATCTGCACAAACCATCATTGATAATGCTCATTCAGGATGCTTACGTTTCGGGAGAAAGTGACTTCCTTTCTCCTTCTTCGGGTCCTTATAAGGGCACTTGTGGGAGGTTATCTCCCACTAGTTAGTGCTTTTAGACCTTCAGCACTTCCGGAGGATGGTCTCCGGACTTCCTTCTCCTTAGTCTCATACAGGGGAAAATCCCTGAAGCTCTATCAGTGGTATTTTGTCCACTCCGGCAGAGCACCGCATACCGGAATAAGGCTATTTACTCAAGAGGGTCGCCTGGTACCCTTGAGGCTCCGTTTGTAAGAAATTTTATTACTTCTTTACTCTACAATGAGTTTATACCATATAATAACTGATTGCAAGATAACATATATTAGGACGTTAAATTAACAACTTTGTACTCAACAATGAATAAAAGTCACATAACTGCAGTACCACCTATGTGAAAACTATTTTACTACATGGCCACTGTTATACCATATAATAACAGGGTTTCTACGTGGACCACTTTGGAAACCACAGCTTTATAAAGAGTAATTATTCAGTCCTTAAGCTGAAATGTGTTTACAGGGTTCGAAAACCCTTTTTATTATTTGAGGGTGACTATAGCACTGCGTCTGAAAAAAAAACTATTGTTCTTCCCCTCTTCTGTACTAAAGTACGCCATCAGTTAGCTTCAACGTCTCTAAGAAGCTCAGCACTTTTGCTGGTTCCATAAAGTTTTTCAATGGTTTGTTGAGTGTCCCGAAGCACCTGCCTCTCTGCAGCAAAGTTGCCTTACAAGTTATCAGCTGGTGCAACGGTGTTTCTTCCTCTTTGCAGAATCTGCACAAACCATCATTGATAATGTCCATTCAGACTCCCTATGTTTCGGGAGAAAGTACTTCCTTTTTCCTTCTTCGGGTCCCTCAGGTGCACTTGTGGGACGTTCCCACTAGTTAGCGCTTTTGGATCCTCTGCGCTTCCGGTGGATTGTCTCCAGACTTCCTTCTCCTTACAGGGGAAAATCCCTGAAGTTTTATCGTTGGTATTTTGTCCGCTCCAGCAGAGCACCGCATACCGGAGTAAGGCTATTTACTCAAGGGGGTCGACTGGTACCCTTGAGGCTCCGTTTATAATACAGTAACCCCTGTATCATCCATCCTTCGGCACGGATCGCATAACACCTTAGATTGGGGCTGGGATTAAAGTCGAGGATTTGGGGATTAGGAAGGATGTGAAACGAAAGTGGTCAGGCCCAGTCCCTGATCACCTTCTCCTCCTCTTTCGTTTGTCCCTGCATGTAGCAGGTAACAGGGTAGCCTCGTGAAGGCCGAAAGTCGGAGTTGAGTGTTAGAGGCTATTAGAGGCGCTTAATCACTCCATTACTACCCAGAGAAGACCCTTTAGAACTTCATTTATTTTTTTTTTGTAAATTTTATTTAAATTTTGTTGGGGTGACATTAAAATTTTCTTAAGCCTTTACCATCTATCCTTCGGCATTGATCACATGACTTCTTGGATTGGGGACAATTACACTAATATTATGGTCAAGATCATACTAAACAGTGTTTCCCAAAGTGGGCGGTGCTTTGATATGGGGGGGGGATACAAAAAGGAGCGGGGATTCTATTTCTATAAATTGAAAATGTTCATGCAATATAATTTCTAAATTTAATTAAAAACACGACATGTAAACTTCTAGCAAACAGTTTCTTAAAATTATTTGTTTTGATAATTCATTTTTATGTTAAAAGTATATTCTCACCTAAGTTTCTTTGATTGTGTATTATTTTGCATAAATATGCTATGAAACAATACATCTATTGGATTCTAAATAAATATACGATTAGTAATTATTTTAATTATTAAAATGTTACTCATTTGTTATTTAGTGTAGGAATCTGCTTATTATTCAAGGGTGTTGAGTTATAGGTTTATGGACCTAAGGGGGCGGTCACTCGAAAAAGTTTGGGAAACACTGTACTATACGAATAATAGAAGAGTAAACAGAGCTAAATTTTATTAAAACTGATAATATTACTTACATGCCAGTGAGTTGAGAAATGGGTACGGGGAAGTACCATCATCATGTTCTCCCTGTTTAGGAATAATGACGCTATAGGTGTTCTCCAAGTATGAGTCGTTGAGAAGAGTCCGAAGTAAGGCTACAGGGGAGGCGATGTTAGTCATGGTGTTAATGGAAAGGATACCAGAGAGGATCATGTCTGACTTGGTGGCGACCATGGAAGGCATGACTAAGCCTGGGCAGTCACACAGGATGACTTGGCTATCTGGTACATAGAGTGTCTGCAACAAAACATTCACAAGACTTGGTGTATAAGGACAAAATATAAGTCATTCTACAAGGACTTGGTGGCGACCATGGAAGGCATGACTAAGCCTGGGCAGTCACAAAGGATGACTTGGCTATCTGGTACATAGAGAGTCTGCAACAAAACATTCACAAGACTTGGTGTATAAGGACTAAATATAAGTCATTCTACAAGGACTTGGTGGCGACCATGGAAGGCATGACTAAGCCTGGGCAGTCACACAGGATGACTTGGCTATCTGGTACATAGAGTGTCTGCAACAAAACATTCACAAGACTTGGTGTATAAGGACTAAATATAAGTCATTCTACAAGGACTTGGTGGCGACCATGGAAGGCATGACTAAGCCTGGGCAGTCACACAGGATGACTTGGCTATCTGGTACATAGAGTGTCTGCAACAAAACATTCATAAGATGTGGTGTATAAGGACTAAATATAAGTAATTTCTACAAGGATATTGGACAACAGGAGGTGGGGTGACGGAGAGGATAGAGAAATGGTAAAGAGAGAGAAAGACGGAATGACGGAGAGGATAGAGAAATGGTAAAGAGAGAGAAAGACGGAATGACGGAGAGGATAGAGAAATGGTAAAGAGAGAGAAAGACGGAATGACGGAGAGGATAGAGAAATGGTAAAGAGAGAGAAAGACGGAATGACGGAGAGGATAGAGAAATGGTAAAGAGAGAGAAACACGGAATGACGGAGAGGATCATGTCTGACTTGGTGTATACGGACAAAATATAAGTAATTCTACAAGGATAGTTAATAGTAATAAGGCGGGTAGATCTAAGATCTGGCAAGTAGGCCAGCCAAGTGGGCCCTTTTTACCATCCCCATGTATCCTGGATCCTACTCCTAGGAGAATCTTCCTGATCTTTCTATATAGCTCAGAAGGTTTCTCCATTCCATTTCCCTTAACTTATCTATATTTATGGTACTTGAACCTAAAGTATGAAGTCTAAGGAGACTATAAGCAGGGCATTCAGCCACATAGTGGACGGAGGTTTCATCTTCTTCCCCACATTTTTGGCAGGTCGCGCTGTTTCCTATACCCAAGATATTTAGATGTCTTCTCAGTCTACAGTGACCGGTGAGAATTCCAATAAGATTTCTCAACCTTGTTCTATCTAGACTAAGGAGAAACTTCTTATACTTTATACTAGGACCCGAAATATACAGCTTAGCCTGTCTGTTGCCCGGACAGGTCGGCCAGCTTTTCTTCAAATTCTCCTGCAGCCAGGCATTTATAAGATGTCTGACTCCAGCAGTAGAAAGCGGGAAATAACTAAAGTGAGTAAATAACACATAATAGCTACAGCACCACTTATATGCAGGTTTTTACTCAACAGTAAATAAATGTTACATAATAACTGCAGTACCACCTATGTGAAAACTATTTTATTAACCTTTTGCTCTAAAGTGAGTAAACACCACATAATAGCTACAGCACCACTTATGTGTAGGTTTTTACACAACAGTGAATAAATGTTACATAATAACTATAGTACCACCTATGTGGAAACTATTTTATTATGCTTTTACTCTAAAGTGAGTAAATAACACATAATAGCTACAGCATCACTTATATGCAGGTTTTTACTCAACAATTAATAAATATCACATAATAACTGTAGCACAACCTATGTGAAAACTATTGCATTAACCTTTTGCTCTAAAGTGAGTAAATAACACATAATAACTACAGCATCACTTATGTGTAGGTTTTTACTCAACAATGAATAAATATCACATAATAACTGTAGTACAACCTATGTGGAAACTATTTTATTAAACTTTTGCTCTAAAGTGAGTAAATAACACATAATAGCTACAGCATCACTTATATGCAGGTTTTTACTCAACAATGAATAAATATCACATAATAACTGTAGTACAACCTATGTGGAAACTATTTTATTAAACTTTTGCTCTAAAGTGAGTAAATAACACATAATAGCTACAGCATCACTTATGTGTAGGTTTTTACTCAACAGTGAATAAATATTACATAATAACTGTAGTACTACCTATGTGAAAACTATTTTATTAAGCTTCTGCTCTAAAGTGAGTAAATAACACATAATAACTACAGTACCACTTAAGTGTAGGTTTTTACTCAACAGTGAATAAATATCACATAATAACTGCAGTACCAGAGTAAATAACACATAATAGCTACAGCATCACTTATGTGTAGGTTTTTACTCAACAGTGAATAAATGTTACATAATAACTGCAGTACCACCTATGTGAAAACTATTTTATTATGCTTTTACTCTAAAGTGAGTAAATAACACATAATAGCTACAGCATCACTTATGTGTAGGTTTTTACTCAACAGTGAATAAATGTTACATAATAACTGTAGTACCACCTATGTGAAAACTATTTTATTAACCTTTTGCTCTAAAGTGAGTAAATAACACATAATAGCTACAGCACCACTTAAGAGTAGTTTTTTACTCAACAATAGGTAAACACCACATAACAACAGTCTGCACCTCCTTTCCAATACCTGAATATGTTTTGTTCTTCCAGGAGTCATTGAAACAGCTACTTTTTTCATTCCCATTATGGTATTAATTGTTGAGCTTTTTCCCACATTTGGATATCCAACTAGACCAATAGTTATATATCCTTTAGTCTTCGTCGATGTTTTATCATCCAATAAATTATCAAATAATATCACAAGTTCTCTGGTGTTTAACAGTTTACTTTTTCTTGTCTTACTCAAATCTAGAAAAAAAAAATGATAATATATAGACTACATAATCATATGACATATCTTCTTTTTACGATTCCTATATAAACAAAAATACATTTTCAAGCACTTGAACTGGGAGGGAAGAGGAATAAATATAAATGGGAATATCATAAGCAAAATGAAATTTGCAGATGACATAGTCATTATAGGAAAATCGAGAAATGAGATACAAGGAATGCTAAATGAATTAGTGATAGAGGCGGAGAAAGCAGGTCTTAAAATAAATGCAAATAAAACCAAGTTTATGACTATAAATGTAGGAGAAGAGAACATAGAGTTGGGAGATAAAAGAATTGAAAAAGTGGAAGAAATGGTGTACTTGGGAAGACTATTAACGAAAGATAATGACATGATGAAAGAAATAAAGAGAAGAGTGTCTATGAGCTGGTGTGCATTTAATAGGTACAGGCAAATTTTTCGATCCTCTATTGAAATAGGAAAAAAAATTAATCTGTGGAAAAGCGTAACAATGCCAGTATTAACATATGGATGCGAAACATGGATTTTAAGTGCGGAAGTGATACAAAGACTGCGTGTAACAGTAAAGGCGATGGAAAGAAGTATGTTAGGTGTAACCAGACTGGACAGGATTAGAAATGATTGGATAAGTAGTAAAACAGGACTTGAAGACATAGGGAGAATAGTATTTAAAAGAAAATGGGCATGGACCGGACACATAATAAGGACAACTGATGATAGGTGGACCAAACGCATACTCAACTGGTGGCCAATTTTAGAAAAAAGAAAGAGAGGCAGGCAAGTTGGGAAGATGAAGCTAAGAAAATCTGCGGAGTGACCTTGAAAAGGGTGTGGCTTACGATAGAAACGAATGGAACAGAATGGCAACAGTGTACTGTGAAGTGTACCTATAAAAATAATGGTGATATAAAAATAAGAAACATAAAAATGTTAATCTGATTTATGTAAAAGTAAAGCAACAAATTTATTTTATAATTAACCATGCTTTGTGAAGTAAAAGACTTAGATTGTATAGCATAATAACTTACTCAATAATTTATTAATTTAATTATTCTAATTGATATTTAGTAATTAATTTCTGTATTATTCATATATTCAATAGTTAAATTAATATGTAGATTCATATCAAAGGAAGAAAGCAGAAGTAAAGTCAAAACTCATTATAATAAAAATAGGATAACTGAGAGAAGTAAGTAAAGAATTCATAAAATAATAAAAATGTAACCAGGAATTTGGGTAACAAACTTTAGAATGACGCATTAATTGTATATCATTATATCTGTTAATATTTGAAGCCTGTATATATCATTGTATATAAATGTAGCTTACTAAATATCGAAATACGGAACTCACTCGTTTCCGAGTACCACGGGAAAAGCCGATTTGCATTAACAATCTGTATAATATAAATAAGAAAAGAGTGTAAAGTTGTGTAATGCAATAAATGGTTATTATTATTATTATATAAACAAAAGAAAGGTTTTTGTCTGTATATTGCTTAGAACTGACTAATTTCAAGTTTTCTTTACGTTTCATACATTAGAGAAACCATTCTGAGGTAAAATGGATAAACCAACAAAAGTCTCCACACAAATGAACTTTTATTCAACGCGTTTCGAACACTTTGTGTTCATCATCGGGAAGACACTATAATACAGTAAATCTAATTAGTTAAAAAAATTAGAGTGACATAATTAAATTCAATTAAGAGAATTCAAGACATACCCAAGGATGTGGTACTGATGGGTTGGTCCAGTGAACACACATCCTTGGGTATGTCTTGAATTCTCTTAATTGAATTTTATTATGTCACTCTAATTTTTGTTACTAATTAGATATAATTTGTATTATAGTGTCTTCCTGATGATGAACACAAAGTGTTCGAAACGCGTTGAATAAAACTTCATTTGTGTGGAGACTTTTGTTGGTTTATCCATTTTACCTCAGAATGAATAAATACCAAACAATTACGGATTGCACAACTAATGATTAGAGAAACCGAATCCACCCTTAGAAAAATTTCTGTCTGTCGGTTTGTCCGCAAAATTCCGTCACAAGTAAGCTCAGCCACCATAAGGCATAGCAAGCTGAAACTTTGACAGTAGATTTCTATATGTCTAACTTAAAATATAGGCTCTGAATGGATTCAGATAGATACATGGTTTCTATGTTCACATAGGATTTGTATACACAATAAATAACAATAATGTGTATATACATGAGTATACACATATATGTAAAAATTAATAATCAACAATAACTCTTGATATAATATATGAATTAAACAACCACAATAAACAAATATAAATTAATTACAATGCTCTAAGGCCTTTCGTTACAACATCATCAGAGAGCTAAATGCAACAAACAAAAACAATAATAACAGTTAACCTTGTTGATTGAAGTCTTCAGGATTGCTGGCATCCCTGTCTGAATTTAATGTTCCTAAAATTGAAGGAGTCTTGATCTGCTTACTTATTTCTTTTATTAATATTTCATCTAGTTTGTAAAGTCCCGGACTATTGTTCATTAAATTTCCATACTCCTCCTTTCTGAAGGTATAAAAATTAATTCCTTTGGTTAATTTAATAAAGAACTTCTATGGAAATTTAATGAACAATAGTCCGGGACTTTACAAACTAGATGAAATATTAATAAAAGAAATAAGTAAGCAGATCAAGACTCCTTCAATTTTAGGAACATTAAATTCAGACAGGGATGCCAGCAATACTGAAGACTTCAATCAACTAGATCAACTTGTTATTATAGTTTTTGTTGATAGTTTGTTATTATAGCTCTCTGATGATGTTGTAACGAAAGGCCTTAGAGCATTGTAATTAATTTCTATTTATTTATTGTGGAGTTTAATACACATATGTAAGTAATGTGCTTTTAATTTCTCTATGTTTCTTTTTCTACATTGAACTATATATATGTCAATGATCAAACCACAATATGAAATGGGAAAACAAGACTAAGATCTTTCAACCGTAACAAGCGGTGTTCGTCAGAGTCAAAAACCCAACTGAGGAAGACCGCTTGTTATAGTTGAAAGATCTTGATTCAAAACTGTTAAAAAGGATTTTTTTACTTTAAGAAGAATTCCAGATAATCTCCGAGGGTCGCACAAAGAAACATGTTGGGCCCCATGTGACCCGCCTGTAATAGACTCAAGGGCCCTCCTCAAAACGTTTTCTCTTATTACATTTCAGTTAAAATTCAACATTAATCTATAGAAACAAATATAATTTGTTACCTTCAACACTTTTGGAAGTTGATTTTACTATGTCACCGTGTCCTGAATCAGTTTCACCAACACTGGGAGATAAATCACTTGCTGCATCAACTTCATTGTCATCATCAGTCTTGCAAACCCCTTCATCTTCAGAATCCTTGAACATCAATCAACACTAATCATCAGTTGAATCTTACCTGACTGAAGTGTTTTATACAATCAGAGCAGATCATCACCAGTGCGACTTCACTTGTTACAACAACAGAGACTACCATGTGATTATATATATATATATATATATATTGAAAAAGACGAACCAATCCCTGTTGCGTACTACTTTGTACTCTTCTTATTGGGAATCTAATACAGGGATTGGCTCGTCTTTTTCAATATCTAATCTGGCAATATAGCATATATATATATATATATATATATATATATATAAACTCAAAAATTGTTATTGACCTCTTCTATTCTATTCACTGTTTCGTTATTGAGGGCTAGGTCAAATAAAAGAAAATTAACTCCTTTCTAGGCCAACGTTTCGATGTATTTGTACATCATCTTCAGGGCTAAAATTAGAGTAAGACTATAATACGTTTATCAAAAACAATCTGTGACTCACATAGAGTGAGTCATATGTGTGTTATTTCTCTATGTGAGTTGTAGATTGTTTTTGATAAATGTATTATAGTCTTACTCTAATTTTAGCCCTGAAGATGATGTACAAATACATCGAAACGTCGGCCTAGAAAGGAGTTTATTTTCTTTTATTTGACCTAGCCCTCAATAACGAAACAGTGAATATATATATATATATATACTTCGAATAAAATGAAAGGTCCGTGTGGACAATAAACACTTTAACACATAGAAAAGAACACAGAAAGACACTACAGAACTCACTTCGATATTTCGACATCCGTCGTCATCGGGAAGAAGTGCTACAGTAGCAGTTTGCTTCTCAACGCGAGTACTTCGCACTTCTTCCCGATGACGACGGATGTCGAAATATCGAAGTGAGTTCTGTAGTGTCTTTCTGTGTTCTTTTCTATGTGTTAACGTGTATATATATATATACAGAGTCTAGTCGAAGGTTTTGTCCGGTTAACATTGTTGTTCCTTTAAATAATGTAAATTTCATTTTCTTAGTTAAGAAATTCTTACTTCTGCCCATTAAAAAGGTTTTAAATAAAACCGAAACGTTGGCAACGAGAGTTTGATTTTTTATCCTAGAAAATTGACCGAATCCCGATTTGAGAACATACCTATTCTAGCAAACGGTCGATATAATATTGTAATTTCTTAATTGCAACTAATTACACTTTTATGTATGTTTGATTTTTGAATGATTGAATTATTTCTTATATTTCCTCTGTTTTGTAGGCCTATGAAAAAGGTTTTAAATAAAAACTGAAACGTTGGCAATGAGAGTTTAATTTATTGAACCTGAAGAACTGACCGAGTCCCTGTAAACTTTAATTTTGCACATATATATCAGTTGCTCTCTGATGACATATATTTGAAAGGCCTTAGAGAATATTTTCTGTGTTTTTTACTTTTTCCTTGTGGCTTATTCTTTCATATATATATATATATATATATATATATATATATAGACAAAGAAACATAGAGAAATCAAAAGAACACACTTACAGTCTCTAATTTTCGGTTTGAACCGTCTTCAGGAGAGATAAGAGAGGGAAACCAAGCGCACTGGTTCAGAGACGGTTGGAGACGGTCCAACTTGTCTAAACTTGTTTAGACTTGCTAATTTTTATTTATATTCATTAGTTTAATTCCAAATTGTTTAAACATTGTTGGTCTCCAACCGTCTCTGAACCAGTGCGCCTGGTTTCCCTCTCTTATCTCTCCTGAAGACGGTTCAAACCGAAAATTAGAGAATGTAAGTGTGTTCTTTTGATTTCTCTGTGTTTCTTTATCTATATTGAACTATATTTGTCCGTTTTGTATCGTATTTCCAACGAAAAAGTGTATATATATATATGTTTTGTTGAACGACCTTTGTACTGTGGCATGAATCAATTTCATAGTCGATCTTTTAAGTTTTCTCACCTTTGATTTAAATCTTTCTGGTATTAAATACACTTTTCAATTGTATTCAATTTCATTCATGCTACAGTACAAAGGTCGTTCAACAAAACATGCATAAAAGAAGGATTGCTCCTAAATTTACAATATATATATATATATATATATATATATATATATATATATATATATATATATATATATATATTATATATATATTATATATAATATATATATATTATAATATATATATAATATATAATATAATAATAATAATATAATAATAATAATATAATTATATAATTATATAATAATATATAATAATAATAATATATATATATATATTATATATATATTATATTATATATATATATATATATATATTATAATATATATATATATATTATATATATATATATATATATATATATATATATATACTAAATAATCACAATAAACACGTGATGAAAACTAATGAATATATATACATATATAACTTTAAATTACACAAAGCACGACACAGAAAAGACAATACAATATATATATAATCAGTCGTTATCAGCCTTTGGAGCGATTCACTTCTTTTCCTGAAAACGAGGACATCGAAATATAGTAGTGAGTTCAGTGATTTCCTTTCTATGTCTTCTTTTTAAATTCTAGTTTATATATATATATATGTATATATATATTAATGATCAAACCACAATAAGAAATGGGAAAACAAGACTAAGATCTTTCAACAGTAATAAGCGGTCTTCGTCAGAGTCAAAAACCCAACTGAGTTGGGTTTTTGACTCTGACGAAGACCGCTTGTTACGGTTGAAAGATCTTAGTCTTGTTTTCCCATTTCTTATTGTGGTTTGATCATTGATTGTTGTTTCACGTGTTTATGTGAAATCTTTATATTTATATATATATATATATATATATATACAAAATTCACAGTAGCCTCTGCGTTTACGACTTTAAAGCTGGTCTGCTCCAATTTCTGAACAACTCTGGGGTGGGTTGGTATTAAATGCCATATTAATTGTCCAAGAGACATCTTAATTTAGCAGGAGGAGATGTAAAAAGGAAATCACAATTTTCAAACAAAAAACGATACTTTATAATGAGAAACAAAATTCAATAGAAAAAACAACAATTACAGTGAATAAGAACAAATACGGTGAATAAAAACAATTACAGTGAAAAAAAAAACAGTGATAAACTTCCGTCAACTTCGGTCTATATAAGCATCCGTCCACAAGCGAAATTTTACCTGACGATGACCAACGGAAATATGGTCGAAAGCTCGCATGAATTGATGTCCGTTGGGCAATTAATGTGGAAACTCCAACCGTGTAAATCGGCAGCAAGTCTTCTTGTAAGCAGGCATAGTTAAAAGTAGCAGCAGCTTCTGCTCTCACGACTTCTGAGCTGGTGGCCTCGATCTTGCTGGCGATTTTTCTATCTTGTGGTTGGAGTTTCCACATTGATTCATGCCAACTTTCCATCATATTTCCGTTGGTCATCGTCAGGTAAAATTTCGCTTGCGGACGAATGATTAATATTTTTTTTTTGATTAGTCCAATAGACTTTATCTTATTGGACAATCAGAGATCAGGTTTCAAACTGAAAGTCTGTATAAGCATCCGTCTTCAAGAGAAATTTTGAAGAGAACACAGTTTACCTGTTCACTACTAGCGAGAACACAGTTAAAGAAAACACAGTTTACCTGTTCACTACTAGCGAGAACACAGTTTAAAGAGAACACAGTTAAAGAAAACACAGTTTACCTGTTCACTACTAGCGAGAACACAGTTTAAAGAGAACACAGTTAAAGAAAACACAGTTTACCTGTTCACTACTAGCGAGAACACAGTTTAAAGAGAACACAGTTAAAGAAAACACAGTTTACCTGTTCACTACTAGCGAGAACACAGTTTAAAGAGAACACAGTTAAAGAAAACACAGTTTACCTGTTCACTACTAGCGAGAACACAGTTTAAAGAGAACACAGTTAAAGAAAACACAGTTTACCTGTTCACTACTAGCGAGAACACAGTTAAAGAAAACACAGTTTACCTGTTCACTACTAGCGAGAACACAGTTTAAAGGGAACACAGTTAAAGAAAACACAGTTTACCTGTTCACTACTAGCGAGAACACAGTTTAAAGAGAACACAGTTAAAGAAAACACAGTTTACCTGCTCACTACTAGCATCCTCGCCACTAGGAAGGGTTGCTGAAAAGAAGGCATATTGAATTCCAACAGAGTCAAAGTACAAGGCCCACGCTTCCCTCTGTTTTGCAGTCAAAAAGTCTGATTTGTTGATTAACAAAAAGTTAATCTTATTTGGTGAAACTTCTTTGACATATGCTTCGAGATCTTCACATCTGAACATTAATGGATTACGGGCGTCGAGAATCTGAACTAAAACGTCACTGGAAAAAAAAACACAAGTTGAATATCTCTCGTTCGTTCTTATCTCAAGTCATTCCTCTAAGTAATACTAATAATACAATAATTACAATAATAATAATACAATAATAGAGGTCAGGTTAGTACAGTCGCAGAGGTAGTAATGGAGTGATTAAGCGCCTCTAGCACTCAACTCTGACTATGGGCCTTTGCGAGACTATCCTGTTAACCTGCTATATGCAGGGACAAATGAAATAGGAGAAGGTGCCCAGGGGCTGGGCCTGACCATCCCCTGCTTTTATCCCAGCTCCAATCCTGTGTTGACCTTTATACGCACCAAGCCATATCGTTTTTAAATCAAGTCAGGTTGTCTTTTTACGATTTGCCCTTTAGCCGTCCCATGTTCACATGACGACGCCCAAGGTGGACCACGCGGAGGCGGGCAACTCGATACTATTCGCGCAACAGTATATTTACATCGCGAAAAGGTTACACTGGGTACGAATGATATTTCGGAGCAAAAGGAAGATCCCATGTAACATAACTAGGTCAGACGTTGTCAGACTAACCTAAACTTAAACCTAATACTATAAGCGATTTCCTGGATTCACTTCCTCTAATGCTCTCATTCTATTGATTGTGTAAATGAAATCCAGCAACACTGGCCCAGCTCCAATCCAAGGTGATATGCATTCCACAAACCTAAACTACAAAAAAATGTCATCATTTCAAGTGATAAAAACATATGAGTGACTTTGACATCCGATGTCGTCAAGAGATTATAAAGTAACTCTTGAAGAGGCAAGGGATTTGCTGCTTATCTGTGAGACAGATCTATTCTTCTACTAATAATGTATGTCAAAATTCATTTTGACTGAGTCAAAAATAAACATTTAGTAATAATTTATAGCAAATCTATTTTTTTTGTTTTTAACCACTCTAACCACCATGGAATTAGTTTAACAGAAGTCAAGGCGTGAACAATAATATTGTAGGTGTGGTGAATATGTTATTTTTTTTTATATGTTCATAGTAGTCGTGTTAGAATAGTCAAAACGACAAGACTAATGCAGAAAATTTGCTTAATTTGATAAAGTTTTCCATTTCTATGGAATTGGTTTAACAAAAGTCAAGGCGTGAACAATAATATTGTAGGTGTGGTAAATTTGTTATTTTTTTATATTTTCATAGTAGTCGTGTTGGAATAGTCAAAACGACAAGACTAATGCAGAAAATTTGCTTAATTTGATAAAGTTTTCCATTTTCATGGAATTGGTTTAACAGATGGATGATATAGGGGTTACTGTATTACGAAATGAACATCAAGAGTAACAGGCGTCCCTCTTAAGTAAACAGCCTTACTTTCGTATGCGGTGCTCTGCCGGAGCGGACAAAATACCACCGATAGAGCTCAGGGATTATTTACCTCTATAATATTAAGGAGAAAGAAGTCCGGAGACCAACCTCCGTAAGCATAGCGGTTCCAAAAGCGTTAACTAGAAGGAGCTAACCTCCCACAACTGCACCTAAGGACACGAAGAAGACTGTCCGAAGAAGGAGAAACGAAGTTACTTCCTCCCGAAACGTAGAGAGCCTGAATTGACTTTATCAATGATAGTTTGTGCAGATTCTGCAAAGAGGAAGAAACACCGTTGCAACACCTGGCTGACTGTCAGGCAACTTTGCTGCACAGAGGTAGGTGCTTCGTGACACTCAACAAAACCATAAAAAAAATATTACCGCTGGAACCACTCTCTATGTTCATCATGCGCCTGGGAGAGTGCGATGATGAAAAAAAGTCGCAGTCTGCAAATCGGACCATCAGGCTTCTGCCTCAGTTTGGACCGATCTACGAAGAGTCCTGGTTAGGGGGAGGTAGAGCATAAGATAAAGTAATTAATTAATTAAAAAAAAAGTGTCAATGAAAAACAAAACAAAGGTAGTAGTAAGATAAATGCAAAATTAAAATGTATGTATGAAATATATAAATGTAATATATAAAATGTGAGTAAAAGTAATATATAAATGTAAAATTAGGACAACTGTATAATTAAAACACATAAATGAAATTGTTATATTTATATTAGATAGTGTTATATTTTATTGTACTATAAGTTAGAATAATATATTGTATACACATTTTAATTTTAGTTCATACTTAATTTTAATAATAGTATAATTATTGTAATTTCACCATACCAGCTATTGCAGGGCGGTGAGATCGAATCGGGTGCACCAAGGTGTTTGCCTAGGCACAACCGGTTTCGATCGTAGTTACATGTAGTATGTACTCTTGTCAATAAAGTTATATTCATTCATTCATTACCTCTGGACCCAGCAAAAGTGCCGAGTTTCTTGGAGGCATTGAAGCTAACTGCTGGGGTACTTTAGTACAGAAGGGGAGGAAGTACAATAGTTTTTTTCTTTAAGTCGCAGTGCTATAGTCACCCTCAAATAATAATAATAATAATAATAATAACCACAGTCGTAAAGTGAAAGCTGCGGGATTGGTACATCCATGGTTCAATACCCAATCTGGGATTCACGGTAACGCTTGCACAAGATTCTGCCATATAATTTATATCATCAAACCACAATATAAAATTAGAAAAAATACTAAGATGGGTTTTTGACTCTGAAGAAGACCACTTGTTACGGTTGAAAGATCTTAGCCTTTTTTTTCCCCATTTCATATTGTGGTTTGATCATTGATTTTTATTTCACGTATTTATATGAAATCTTGTTATACAATTTATATTGGTCAAACTGGTAAATCATTAAAGATACATCTCAAACAACACCAATACAATGCAAGTAGACAAGAAGAAAGTAGCGGCTTATTCTTGCATAAAAATAATGAATATCATCATATTGATTGGGCCGGAGCTAAATTTATTACCTATGGAAAATCGGTATTGTTAAGAGCTACTATGGAATCCTCTATTCTAATGTAGTGCAATCAGTTATTATGTGGTATTTACTCATTGTAGGGTAAAAATCTAATGAAATGGTCTTTACATATAAAAATTTAATTTCTTACATCTGCCTTCGAATAAAAAACAGATGTACCCTATACCCCCACCCATGTCCATTCCATTACCAGTCAGTCTTATTCAGAGGCACTCATCCTTAGGTTCGTACTTTCTGCCTTATTTTATTTTATATTAATTTTTGTACTTATTTACTTTGTACTATAGATAACACTCTGGTGTCATTGTATTTTTTTAGTTAATGCCTGAGGAAGAACACTACGTGTTCGAAACGCGTTGTTTATATCATTAAATTTTTATATGTGGAGACCATTTCATTAGATTTTTACCCTACAATGAGAATCCTCTATGATTAAATTTAATAGATCAAAATATTATCAGCATTAGTTACGGTTTATATAACTTGACTCAGTCATAATGAGGGCAATAGCCTCATCTAAGAGGGTTGATAGCTAGTGGATAGTTTTTTATTTTTTCTTACTGTACTCCATCGTTTATCTAAACATCTTTCCCTGGACTATTGTCCTTTCCTGCACTTTACATCCTTTTAAATATCACTCTTCCTTCCTGCTCCTCTCGACCCGTTACAAGTATGTTTCTACATCTTTGATTTTAGTTGTCATTTGACTCTGAAGAAGACCACTTGTTACGGTAAACATCTTAGTCTTTTTCCTCTTTAGTAGGGTAAAAAGCTTATGAAATAGTCTCCACATATAGAAATTTATTATTCTAGGGTAAAAATCTAATGAAATGGTCTCCACATATAAAAATTTAATGATATAAACAACGCGTTTCGAACACGTAGTGTTCTTCCTCAGGCATTAACTAAGGATGAGTGCCTCTGAATAAGACTGACTGAGGAAGAACACTACGTGTTCGAAACGCGTTGTTTATATCATTAAATTTTTATATATGGAGACCATTTCATTAGATTTTTACCCTACAATGAGTAAATACCACCACATAATAACTGATTGCACTACATTAGAAATTTATTAGTATAAACAACGCATTTCGAAAACGTAGTGTTCTTCTTCAGGCATTAACCATGAGTGCCTGTGGTACAACAGACACTTACCCTTGGTTAATGACTGAAGAAGAACACTACGTGTTCGAAACGCGTGGTTCATGCTATTAAATTTCTATATGGGGATACTATTTCATTAGCTTTTTACCCTACAATGAGTAAACACCACATAATAACTGATTGCACTACCTTAGAATATGTGGAATTTATTTTATTAGTTTTTTTTTACTCTAAAATGTTTAAATGCCACATAACAACCATAGAAACACCTAAATAGAGACTTCTATTAGTTTTTTTACTCTAAAATGAGAAAATGCCACATAATATCCATAGCACTGCCTAAATAGAGACTGTTTTATTATTTTTTTACTCTAAAATGTTTAAATGCCACATAACAACCATAGCACCGCCTAAATAGAGACTGTCTTATTAGTTTTTTATTCTAAAATGAGTAAATACCACATAATAACTACAGTATAACCTATATGGAGACTATTTAATTAGTTCTTTACTTTTCAATAAGTAAATAGCACATAATAACTATAGCACCACATATATAAAGATGACCGTTCATTACTGTTGAAAGATCTTAGTCTTATTTCTATTTCTATTTCTATTGTCGTTTGAACGTTGATTGTTTTATTTCACGTATTTATTGTAAAAATCTTGTTTATTATATATATATAAAATATATATATACTCGTATATATATATATATATATATATATATAAAATAAATCACCTTCTCTCAATAGTACGCCATAATTGCCGCCAAAATTCTAAATTTTTCTCATAAGGTGTCAGTAATATTTGATCTATTTCTTGTAGTTTAGCTAATTCACTTCTCCATTCAATAAAACTTTGATTTTCTAGAAGTCTAAGTTCATCAGCCGACATGTCTACACTCCATTTCGGCCTGAAAAAGAAAAAAAAGAAGAAATTATTGGCAATCTCTATCACTTTATGTTATCATTAATTTGTTACATTATTATTAAATTACAATATTGGGGGGGGGGGGGGATAATATATATATGGTATATATATTCTTCATGAAGAACTGATCGAGTCCCCATAAACTATAGTTTTGTTTCTATTCCATGGTCGATACTTTTATCAATATTTATATAAATACATCATGATGTCCTTTTCTTGACCAACTGTTCATATATTTTTTCAGATTTATTGAGGGTTTTTGGTCTAATATTGAATAGGCAAATCTTGTATTGTATGGAAATAAGCAAGAATAATCTAAGGATTCGAACGAGTCACAGTAAAGTTAATGGCCATCTGTGAAGAATGGGCATTATCTAATGATGGTTTGTGCAGTTTCTGCAAGAAAGAGGAAGAAACACCTTTGCACCTACTGGCTGACTGTCAAGACGGTGTGCTATACAGAGGCACGTGCTTCGAGTCTATCAACTTAACTATAGGAGAACTTTTATCATTGGAGCAACCAAGTGTTGAGCTTCTTCGAGGCGCTGAAGCTCTAGCTGGGGTACTATAGTTCTCCGGTATAGATGGGTCTCCGGTAGTGTGGGTCGCTGGACCTACAAATTTCTTCCATCGGTCTATACTCGTCTGGACTTAACTCACCTAACTCTGGATCACGTAACACTGCAGTATCTCACAGGACATGGGAATTTTGGGTCCTACCTTGATAGATTCAAACTCAAACATAGCGCAGTGTGTGTCTGTGGGCACCCGGTGGAGACGGTGCAGCATATCCTTGAATCATGCCCCAAATACAGTAGAGCAAGGTATAACATTGAATTATCACTGGGCTCAGCCATTTCAAAATCATATGAAATTGTATTGCTAAAAGAAAACCACCCTGTGTTCCTGGATTTCATTTACACAATCAATAGAATGAGAGCATTAGAGGAAGTGAATCCAGGAAATCGCTTATAGTATTAAGGTTAAGTTTAGGTTAGTCTGACAAAGTCTGACCTAGTTATGTTACATGGGATCTTCCTTTTGCTCCGAAATATCATTCGTACCCAGTGTAACCGTTTCGCGATGTAAATATACTGTTGCGCATATAGTATCGAGTTGCCCGCCTCCGCGTGGTCCACCTTGGGCGTCGCCATGTGGTCATGGGACGGCTAAAGGGCAAATCGTAGAAAGACAACCTGACTTGATTTAAAAACGATATGACCTGAAATATGGCTTGTGCGTATAAAGGTCAACACAGGTACTATAGTTCTTTGGGCTCTACCCTGTCCAACTCATACGGTAGAGTACTGGAAAAAGTCAACCTCCCGGCGTTCCTGAGCTACATCCACACCATAAATAGGATTAAATCATCATAGGGACATTACCTATAGTTTAATGTAAAAAAAAATGTTACATGTATAATGTATAATTAGACGTAAGATTAAGGTAAGACCGACTACGTCGGACCTAGTTATGGTACATGGGATCTTCCTTTTGCTCCGAAATGTCATTCGTACCCAGTGTAACCGTTTCGCGATGTAAAAATACTGTTGCGCGTATAGCATCGAGTTGCCCGCCTCCGCGTGGTCCACATTGGGCGTCACCATGTGGAACATGGGAGACGGCTAAAGGGTAAATCGTAAAAAGACAACCTGACTTGATTTAAAAATGATATGGCCTGAAATATGGCTTGGTGCGTATAAAGGTCAATACAGGTACTATAGTACAGAAGGGGGGAAAGTACAATAGTTCTTAGGACGCAGTACATAATCACCCTCATTCAAAAAAAAAAAAAAAATAATCAAAGAGGTTGAAATTATGGCTGTGTATATACACAAACATCTTTTCATTATCCAACAGACGAACATAGGGACAACACACTAAAATTGCCAAACTTAACAAAACAAGTAAATATTGGAATTTTAAAAACGGGTAACAATGAAAAAAATGTAACCTCCACGCACTTGCTCTGTTTAGTAGCATGAGTAACTTTTCCATTCAGTGACCCCAGTATAAGGACACAATACAAATGAAAAGGAAAAAAACATAACAAACAACAGTCAACATACTTCCCAGGTAAACAAATTTATATCTTTGTATTTTCTAAACATTATTAAAACAAACTTAAATATAAAAATCTATAGTTTTACCATTGTAATTTCTCAATTTTTGTTGACCATGTACATAATAGCAAACAATAGACCAGTTTTGTTGAAATAAGTGTGCTCAATGTAACAATGTTTTAGCCCTGAAGATGATATAAATATATATATCGAAACGTTGGCAACGAAGTTTTTTTTTTGAATATTAGACCAAAAACCCTCAATAAATCTCAATATATATATATATATATATAGAGAGAGAGAGAGAGAGATTTATTGAGGGTTTTTGGTCTTATATATATATATATATCCTGAATTGTTTTCTTGACCCAATATTTATAAGATGTAACTTTCTTTTTGAGGTTTGAGGTCCAATGATTTAAACTAGTCCTTTTGCCGACGTTTCGACATAATTACCAAATAGTAGTAATAGTAGTGCTAATTGTAAAACAATCATGTTGTAGCCCTGAAGATGACATAAATATATGTCGAAACGTCGGCAAAAGGACTAGTTTAAATCATTGGACCTCAAACCTCAAAAAAAAAGTTACATCTTATATATATATATTTCAATGTACATAAAGAAACATAGAGAAATTAAAAATACACACTTACAGTCTCTAATTTTCGATTGAACCGTCTTCAGATCTCCAACCGTCTTTGTACCAGTGCACTTGGTTTCCCTCTCTTATCTCTCCTGAAGACGGTTCAACCAAAAATTAGAGACTGTAAGTGTGTATTTTTAATTCCCCTATATTTCTTTATGTACATTGAACTGTATCTGTCCATTTCAGATCGTATTTTCATCGAAATAGTATATACATATATACATGTATACACGAGTTCAAAATTCAAGAAGAGTAACACACAGAGTAAGGAAACACACTTACAGACTCAACTAGGTTGGGTTTTTGACTCTGACGATGACCGCTTGTTACGGTTGAAAGATCTTAGTCTTGTTTTCTCATTTTCTTATTGTGGTTTGATCATTGATAATTGATTGTTATTTCACGTGTTTATGTGAAATCTTTATATACATATATGTATTGTTAAATATCCTGCTAATTATCCCAATTAATATTTTTCTTCGACAATCCTTCTAGTTTCCTTATAAAAATGTTATATCCTTCAGGTACTACAAGACAAGTTCTCAATCAGTTTATATACTAACATGTTTCAGTCAACTGGGCCATAAACATGTTAGTATATAACAATAAAACGTTCGAAAAACTTATCTTTTGAGTACCTGAGGTATATAAAATGTATATAAGGGAACTAGAAAGATTGCAAAAGAAATATATTAATGGGAAATATATTATTAGGAATAATAAATTATATATTAATTATAATATATAATTATAATAATTATAATAATTACGGTTGTTACCCAACTGAGTTGGGTTTTTGACTCTTTGACTCTGACGAAGACCGCTTGTTACGGTTGAAAGATCTTAGTCTTGTTTTCCATTTTCTTATTGTGGTTTGATCATTGATTGTTATTTCACTTAATTATAATGTTAATAATTATAACAATAATTAATTAAATAATTATAATTAATATATTATTAAGAAATATATTATTAATATATTAATAATAAGCAGGTCATTTAACAAAACATTTATTAATGAAGAGTTACTCCCTAAATATACAAATATATATATTCCCCCTCTCCCACCACTAACAAGGTCATATTCATTTACTCTCCATTTACCTTCGTGGTATGCGAAGAACTTTCTTTTTATCTTGTTTAAGTTTTTCAAATTTTGTTCGTTCTTCTGGAGTGATAATATCTAAAGATGAAACTGGATTGATAACCGATATATTCAACCTTTCAGCCTGAAATGAAATACATTGGTAATATGTATAATATTCACAAGAAATGCAGCTTAAATATATAGATATATAAAAATATTTCACATAAACACGTGAAATAACAATCAATGATCAAACCACAATATGAAAGATCTTAGTCTTGCTTTTCCATTTCATATTGTGGTTTGATCATTGATATACATATATATATATATATATATATATATATATAAATAAAAGATTAATAATCAACAATAACTCTTGATAGAATATATGAAATTAAACAACACAATAAAACAAATAATATTACATATAATGCTCTAAGGCCTTTCGTCAAAACATCATCAGAGAGCTAAATGAACCAAACAACAAGTATATTAGCAAGTTAACCTGGTTGATTGAAGTCTTCAGGATTGCTGGCATCCCTGTCTAAATTTAAAGTACCTAAAATTAAAGGGGTCTTAATTTTCTTACTTATTTCTTTTGTCAATATTTCATCCAGTTTGTACAATCCAGGACTATTGTTTATTAAATTTCCATAGAAGTTCTTTATGAAGGCACTTTCAATAATATTTCTCTTTCTTTTTGAAGCCACAAAAATTAATTCTTTTGCTTCACTCCGATTTATTAAATGACTTTTGTTCCTTACGTGTAAGTACAAGGCACTCTTTTCATCTTCCCGTCTAATAGAATATTGGTGCTGCTTCAGTCTTGTAAGAAGACCTTTACTTGTCTGTCCAATATAAGACATTTGGCAATCATTACAGGATATCCTATATACACAGCTATCTTTTTTCTCCCCCTTATTAATAACCAGTCTATTGAACAAGTTACTATTATTACTGAACACAACGGAGAGATCCAGCTTTTTCAAAAACATTGGCAGATCTTTCAAACAAGGGTTATATGGCATGACAATATATTTCTTTTTTATAAGTTGTTCTTCTTGTAGAGGAAGAAATCAATACTATTTATAGGATTGCAAGTTCTTTAAGGTATCCAAAAATATTAATGGATAATATCATGAAAAAGGCTGAAGAAATCCCTGATCTCGAATAATGAAGAACAACTCATAAAAAAGAAATATATTGTCATGCCATATAACCCTTGTTTAAAAGATCTGCCAACGTTTTTGAAAAAGCTGGATCTCTCCGTTGTGTTTCTTACAATACACTTTCAAATCCTTATATAAATAACGTAAGGTTTGTATAAGTCAATTGAAGATGAAGCCTTAATGTTGCGCACAGGTGAAACTTGGAATACCTGTTAAGTTCAGTTTATACTGGATCATTCAAATAAATATTAAAGAAATCAGTGAGTAATATATGACTTTACAAATAGCGGCATTAAAAAGAAAGAAGAATGAAAAATAAATTCTCTCGACATTACTCCAGATGTAAAAACTATTTGTTATAAAATAAACCTAACCTGTTTTTTTCTAGGAATGATCATAGTCCCATTTTTGGAATCTTATTATTCTTTAGACGATGTTTTTCCTATTCTATGTATTTACTTTTAATTCTTGGCGCTACTCTCTACACTAAGGGGACTTTTTGCACTTCACTTTCAAAATATAAACATAAATTCAAAAAAAGGAGCTCCTGTCATGTGTAAACTTTTGCCCGTTTGTCTAAGATATGAAAAATCACAACCTCCACATGAAATCCTATAAACACAACCTTTAGGTTAGTATACAGAACAAGGGGGCCCTTGTCATGTAGTCTGGGTATCAATATCTACTATTAGTATTGTAACTGTCTGTATAACATACGTGTTATGCATAATATATATTATAAATGAACAATTGATATGACAAAATGGCGGAGAACCCTTATTCTGTATATTCCAACTAATATATGGTAATCAGGAGTTTTATATATGGTCAAACTTTTCTTATTTTGATATCGTTTATTTGAATTCATTTCATCAACTGGGAAAATAAAGTTTAGTTTATGACTTCCAATGTTCCTTATCAACCTTTATACCAAACATACAATCTAGCTGATTAATTATCAAACTTGATATATGAATATTTTCTCATTTCTACACATTATAAAACTTAATATTACCTGGAATTCTGTACCAGCTAACTCAGCTGTTCGAAGAAAATCATCAAAAGTACTTTCTTCAGTAACTGATTGTAAATTTAAACGTCCCCATTCTGTTGCATCATTTAAATCGGAAGTATGAAGCTAGAAATGCATAATATATTACAAAGGTACAAGAAAAATAGAACATATAGCATATGTGAAAAACAAATTACCATGGAATCATTTTTTATGCCTTTTTTACTAAACCTATCTTTAACTAAGGCACGTCCTAAGCCTGTTTTATTCTTTTTACCCATTACACTTTACTAAATGAAACATTCAAGAGACAATTTCACATGGGGCTGAAACCTAACATTAGAAGGTTACTTTTATAAATGTTTATCTTGAGACAGGGTTGACATAAGTTAGCCATCACTCTATAAATATATAAGTAATTTATATACTTTAAAATAAATATCTGTTTATTTATATACATTTATATATATTTTTGGTATATATATATATATATATATAAACATATACACAACAAAACTTTACAGTAAACATGTGAAATATACATACCTTCCAAACCGAAATAATAAATTAAAAAATAAATAAATAATACTAAATAATAATAATCTTTAACAATACAAAAATAATAAATTTCCTGTGTACAGTTTTAAATTGGAAATTTTAATCATCAAATACTTTTGTTTAGTTATTACATCTAATATTGAACATTAAAAATTATTAGTAATAAAAATAATTATTAATCAATAATTAAAATAGTTGAATTTTTTTCGTAAATAACATTTCGTGGAAAATAATTGTTTAGGTTTATTCTATATCAGGAATAGATTTTACATCTGTAGTCAATAATTTGACAAGTTAGAGTACATTCAATCTTCTTTCTACTTAATGGGATTATTTGTAAAATAATCCTAGCATAATTGTGATGAATTTTGCGTTGTATAATATGAAATGATATTGTAAGTGGTAGATAACGACATTGAAGGTAGGTAGCTTACTATAATAACACCAAAAAAGGATGATAAAAACGAGAGCAAAAATTTGTCTGATATAGAAGAGTGTCTAAGAGGTTTAAAGACGTCGGTGGAAATGTAGAAAAAGCTTTAAGAGACGTATGAAGATTAAGAGTTAACTCGCAGGTTATGTTTGTTAAGAAAAACTACTTAAAATTAGTTTTACAAGGAATTGGATGCCTTCAGTGCTGGGTTGGAAACGAATTCATAGGCGTGATATTACTCAATAGGCTGACAGAGCATATTGAACCTATGGAGAACTCGTTACTAGTGATTTACTTACGTATGAGATGCTCTATTAAAGAAAGATTATAAAACCTTTACAAGCCAATAATTGAGAGCTATCAGTCCAATGTTAAAGATCCCGAAATAGAGGTTATAAATGCTGTCAATATCCTGATAATAAAAAAAAGAACAAATTTAGTGATAAAGGACTTGAAAAGGATGAAGTATTGTTAGCAGCTCTTTCATATGTCTCTACAAATAATTCAGAATGGATCATTGACAGTAGTGCTTGTGTCATATGACCATCAGAAAGGACTAGATAAATTACATCAATCTTGAAGTTCAAGAACTCACTGTAACTGATAAGAATAAGGTGTAAACATTGGTGATGACATTTGGAATAACAGATACCTATACGTTCCTCAGTTGTCAACTGATTTATTATCAGTGAGTAAAATCACATATAACAGTTCTAGCTGTGATTTTCATTGAAAACAAGTTTATAAGGAAGGATGTACAATTGTAGAGTTTAAAGTAGAGCATGAATGCAAAGAACATGAAATGTTTAAACTGTCATATCTTGATAAAAATAAACAAGTAAATTATAACTCACCACTCAAGTGTGTCAACAGCTACTGAACGGACTTGGCATTTTAGACTTGTCCATGCTTGTCAGAAAACAATGTAACAATGTAAGTCATGTGTCAAAGGTAAGCAAGCAAGAGCATAATTTAAAGGAATTAGTTCTAGAGTTAACAATATATTGGAAATAATTCATTCTCATTTGTGGGTACCCATTGCACAAAGAAGCTGGAGTAGAGGACTTTATGGCTTAAACTTACTAACGATAACAGTCGAAAAAGTTTCTTGTATATAATGTATAGTAAGTAGGAAGTTAAAGAAAAATTTAGTTGAGTGTCATTCAGGATGCAAAATAAAAATACTCGTCAGTGATAATGGCAAATGACTATGTTAATAATGACTTTAAAAAATGTTTATCCAGCAATGGTATTTTACATCAAACATCAATACCGTATAGTCATCAATATAATGGATTAACTGAGATCCTCAAAAGGGCTTTAGTTGAAAAGGCTCGAAATATGTTACAGGAAGCTAGTTTATCAAGGAAATATTCAACACACAATGCAGCAAATTGTATTAAAAACAAAACACCTACAAAAGCTGTTCCCGACATGAAAGCTGACCCCCAGAGAAAGCTTGATCAGACAAAAGGTAAATTTATATCATTTAAGAATATTTGGTTGCCGAGCATTTGCAAAAGTTCCAGATCAAAAGAGAACTAAATGGGATGGTATAAGTAAAGAACACATTTTTGTCAGTTATTATGACATATTAAAGGTTACCATGTAATCCATCCCAATAAATCCAGTGTTTTACTGATAGCAAGAGATGTTTCATTGAGAAAAGGATAATAATTTTAGTGAATATAAAACTGATGATCAAGAAGGACAGCCAGTCATGGTTTAATGTTTTGATCAGCAAGATGTTATTTGGAGTTTAAGTTGGAGAAGAAAGCCTTTTATTGAAAGTTAAGATCATATAAAAGAACTTAATTGGAATATTATTTCTACAAAATGTTCGTTTATACAGATTACATATCTAGGTTCTATGTAAAAGTACATTATTGATATTAAAAAACTGTTTGAATGTGATGAGTTTGTTATATTTGCCATTCAAGGTAGCACCACAATACAAGTAAAAGGTTTTTTGTTTATGTTTACATGTTAATTAGAGTTTTTGCCAAATTATTCAGATAAATATTAAAGAAGAGAGTGAGTTTTGTTTTACTTTACAAATAAAATCACATTAAAAACAAAGAAGAATGCAAAAGAAATTCAACTTAAGTAAGGAACATTAATGACTTTATATAAATAATACACTTTATATTTATTCCTCATAAAATAACCTGTTATTTTCTAATAAAGATCTTTGTCACATTTTGTGAATTATTTATTGTGGTTTAGACCATTTTTGGCACAGTAAAGCGTTACATACATACAACAAATGATATTTACCAGGAATTGGTAAGCTTCAAATCAAACTTAAGCCAACGTTTTGATTTAAAATCTTGGTGGTATGCAGAAGTATGAAATGTTGGAAGTACGTACATTGCAATAAGCTATTTATTACCGCAGAGGTTACAAATTAATAACCTTAGGAATATAAATGTTAACACAACTGTCAGCTTAAGCAAAGCGTTGCATTTGAAAACTGTCTTTAGTGTTATATGTGTTATTGTGTAATATAAACGACACTACATTGTAGTTGTACACTGTAGTATTTTGGTTAAACTTGACAGTTGTGTTGTGTCTATTCATGAAGTTATAAATTATTTAGTTTATTAGGTACTTATAGGTTGACGGGAGACTATTATTATGTCGATAAAGAAAAGCACTTTATTACAAAATAACACTCCTAGAATCTATAAATAACGAAATATTACTTTTTATTTTTTGTTATTTGTTTGTTAAATCCTCCTGTTAACCGATAAGTACATTTGTTAAATACGAGGCCTCCATATAACACATAAGTACCGTTTATTGTTTTATAAAATTCTCAACATTGAATACTTTTACTTATAAAACAGGATTTCAAATAAAACAGAAACTTCTGAAGAAATTAAAATGTCAAAAGGTCCTTTAAAATACACCTTTTGTAAAAATTATTGTCAATATAAATGTTGCAAGGTAATGTTACAAAGAAAAATGATGACATAAAATGACTGGAATATTTCATGTTTAAATATTTTGTGTTTTATTAAATGTACTTACTGCGTATATTTCTTGAATCATCTTAAGAATACTATAACACTAGCATGGGCCATATGAGACTTCAGTTTTCATCACTTAAGAACAAAAAACACAATAACAGTTGTTCCTGTCAGTCATTCTCCGTGAATTTGTTTTATTAACTGTTGATATTATTTTTTAACATTGGGTTCACAGCTAGTCAAGCTAAATATAAATTCTTTTGAATTGAACATTCCGTATTCAGATTAAGAAAATATTTGAAGTTATTCAATCAGTAACAGATAAACCATGACTTTTAGACATTGTCATCACTTTAACTCATTGCTTATTCGCATTTACAAATTATTTTATGTGATTTCATCAAAAAATAGAAGTTCTAAACATTTTCACTATTTTAACCAATTTTTTCAACTTAAAGAGACATTACTTATTGAGATTTGCAAATTATTTAAAGTTTTTTTCCACGATTAATGAAGTTCTAAACACGGTTATCATTTTTACTAATTTACTCAAATCAAACGAATATTACTTATTCACATTTACAAATTATTTGAAGTAATAGCTTCAAAAAAATAAAGTTCTAAACGTTGTCATTATTTTAAGTAATATCTTTTAATTATACGAGCATCACTCATCTACATTAGAAATTCATTTTTTACTTTCTAAGCATTGACATTATATTTTAGCTGATTTATTGAAATGAAAACAACATAACCTCCTCAGATTTACAAATTATTTCTTGAATTTCTAAATGTACGCATTAATATCCAAACAGATATACTTTTTAACCAATTGAAAAGATGACACTGACGATTTAAATTATAAAAAGTAAATCAGGTAATAAATAATATTCATATATAATTAAATAATATTAATTAATTATGTATTAAATTATAAAGGAATAATTTGAGATAATAAGTAACATTAATGATAAAAAATTAAACCATTAGTTGGCATGATTGTCGAAGGTTATATAAGCCCCATGGCCCTTAGACCATGGTCTTTCCAGTTGGAGTTCTCTACGTGTGAACACGGTCTACGTGCGTCGTCTACAGCTACGATTCTACAGGTATGTGAAGTTTCACACTATGATAGGTAGAACCACTTATTATTCATAGTCATTGTCACCTAGTGTTTTAAAAATAACAATAATTTCAAAGAATTTATTCAAATAGAATGTGTATGACTTAATTACACAAATTTATTATTCACAGCTAGTGAAGTATTAGATGTGTCGGCCATATTAACTTATTGAGATTAAACGTACATGTAATAAATTATTATTCAACGTTATATTATTGATAAAATGCTTATTATTTTAACTTATTTATTCAATTAAACGTACATGCTAATTAATGTTTATTAATTATTCAAAATTATGTATTCAATGAAGTTGAGGTTTTAAGATGCTATGTGTATGACTAAATTACATGAAATAATATTTATATCTATTTGAACAATCGAATTATGTTTTAAATATCATGATCATGTGAACTAATTTACTGAAATTAAACCAACATTACAGATGATTCTGGATTAGTAATTCAGATGTACTTCTCAGTATGATAGACTTAGAAACATGGCGGCCATTTGAAATAAGTTATAAAATCAACTAATTATTTGTATAATAGGAAACACGAGTTATATATGCTTAGCATTTTATCTTATTTATAAAGATTAAAGGTACATGCTAATTAATGTTTATTAATTAATCAACATTACGTATTAATGAAGTTGTGGTTTGTGACGTTGGTCACATTAATATTATATTTTGATGGAATGTGTTTGACTAAATTATATGAACTTATCATTCATATCTATTTGAACAATTGAATTGTGTTTTAAATATTATGATCATGTGAACACGATTAAGGATCGTGATGTACTTTTCTGTATGATAGAGTTTTAAACATGGCGGCCATTTGAAATAAGTTATCAAGTCAACTAATTATTCATAGTTTAGTGATCAATAAAACAGACTTTTAAAGATAAAGTGAGTTTCAAGAATACATTTCAAAATCTATTAAGATAGAATGTGTGTTATTAATACATAGTTACTGAATATTTATACTTATTTGTATAATGGGAAACACCAGTGATATATTCTTATCATTTTAACTAATTTATTCAATTGAAATATATATTACTAATTCCCAAGTATTAATAGTTGTTCATTTCAAATTAATTGTGTTTGAGTTAGTTATCATTTCTGATTATTCATAGCTATAATACAATGAAATAACGTTTGACTCATGAAATCTTTTTTAATAATTCATTCAAATAAATGTGTATGAATAATTCACTTCCACTATCAATATGACAAATAGTGTCAATACCACTAGTTGATCATTTTTGTGATTTTATAGAATTTAAATGTACATGGCTACTTCATAATTACTAGGTAAGCACAGTTCTTTCTACAATCGAAATATGTTTTAAAGATCTTGATAAACATAATTCTTTTTTCTTTTATCAGTATAACTACAATTTATTTATGGTATTGATCAATCGAATAATGTATTTAAAGAGTTGATCATTTTAAATAATTTATTCAATTAAACGAACAACTCTAATTCATAAGTAGAAATTCTTCAACGATATTTGTCAATTAAATAGAGTTTTTATAATTTCTGCTAATTTACTCAAGTGATATGTGTATGGTATTTCATATTGAATAATAATTAATAGTGGTTTGTATAACATGCTGATATGTTGAATAATTTGTTAGAATGAATATTTATGACTAATTATTAATTTCTAATTAGTCCAAAGTTATTTGCTCAAAAAAAATGTTCGTAATGTGATTATAATTTTAACTAATTATTATAATTATCTGTGTGTGACCAATTATTTCATTATTACTAATTATTCATAGTTATTTGCACAATCGAATTACTTTTCTAACATGACAATTATAACTAATTGTAATTTATTCAGATTAAATGAACATGTAGAATAAATAATTACTAGTAATTCAAAGTTGTGTTCAATGAAACAAAGTTTTAAACATGGTGACAGTTTTAACTAATTTATTCATTTAACGTTTCTTCAATAAATACTTTTAAACATGGTCATAATTTTCATCAGTTTATTCATATCGATTGTATGTCAGTTCACAATTATAAATTAATGAATGAAATTTATATCATTCATTAAACAATGATATAAGGATTAATAAATCTCTTTGTTAATTTATTAGAATGATATGTGCATATCTAATTTTAATTACCAAATATTCATAGTTATTTGCAGAATGAAATAATCTTTTAAACATCTTGATCTAATTAAACATACATATCTTAGTCATATTTATGAATATTTCAAAGTTGATTAACAACAAAATAGAACAGTGAACTTACTGATCATAAAACTTATTAATTAAAAAACACGGAACTAATTTATAAATACTAACTGTTCATTTTATATGATTCTACCCTAATCTATACTATTATAAAAGAAGCCTTGTCGGTCCATCCTTCAGAAATGTAAACAAATTCGACAAGTATAGCAAGTGAACCATTATTCCAAGATGGATCTTTAGTTTTTATAAGTATATTGCCCTTTGCTATAATCGAAATTTGATGACATTTTTTTTGTTGATTGCTAATTTTAGGTTTAGTTTTTTGACAAAAATTTCAATATTTGGTAGTAGTTTTGCATTAAAAAAAAAAATTTGAAAACATGAAATGTTTCATAATGCTTCTTATGGTTAATGTAATTTAAAAAAAAAAATTACCTCATTTCACTTCCAAAATAATGCTCTACTTTTAGGTGTAATTTCATTCTGACAACAACCAATTTCTGAATGAAATTGTAATTTCATTCAACAATATGACCTATTTCTTATCTCATATCCTTTTAGATTGCATAATAAGTCGAAATTTTTACATTTTATGTGAAAAAAATTTTCAGTTTACATAACACACAAATGTTTATGTGTATTCATAAATTATGCTTATATATTTGCTGTATATATGTAGATATTTAAACAAGCAAAATAGGCATGAATATAAAGACAAGTATTATTTTACGGTTAGATATATTAGCATAATACAAATGATAAATACATCTATTGTGATAAAACCTAAATGTGCTATTCGCAAGTAGAACAAAATATAATTCACTAGAATGTTGTTACCGGAAATATATTTGTTCTGTTTTTTAAAGAATCATAGAAGTATATCCTTCCTTGAATAAATCATTTTCAAGACTAGGGAAATTGTTTAGGTTGTTAATTTTCATTTTGTAAATAAGATTCTTTATTTTAGTTTCAAAATGTACACTTCTTTATATAACATACTTTTTTCTTTGTGATTTTGAGATATGATATTTATGTGTTTGCCAAAAAGTTGTTATATCTTTGGCGAAACGATGGTTGATCAACTAGAATATTAAAATGTACTATATATGACTATTAAACATAGATTACTAATTCATAATACTAATTATTTATAGTTATTTGCAAAATAGTATCATGTTTATTACAGCATACTTGCCATTTTAAGTGCTTTATTCTAATAAAAAGTATATTTGATGTAATTTTTTTTTGAGGTTTGAGGTCCAATGATTAAAACTAGTCCTTTTGCCGACGTTTCGACATATATTTATGTCATCTTCAGGGCTACAACATGATTGTTTTACAATTAGCACAACTATTACTACTATTTGGTAATATATTACATTTTAATATGTACAGTAACAAAGAGGAATTTATTGATAAATCAGTTATTACGACTATGGATTATTTTGTTATATATTAACATAGGGATATTGTTATAATTATTCTATTGCTTTAGAATTATTGCATAAGTATAGAGATCACTATTTGATTACCTTGGAAATCTGTTTATGTTATGTTGTAGCCCTGAAGATGATATAAATATATGTCGAAACGTCGGCAAAAGGACTAGTTTTAATCATTGGACCTCAAACCTCAAAAAAAATTACATCATATAAATATTGGGTCAAGAAAACAAATCATGATGAAAAAGTATATTACTAATTCTAAATTACTAATAATTCAAAGTCAGGTTTGGAACTAAATCAAATAGAGTTTCAAACATGATCATTTTAACTAATTCATTGTAATTATAAAAGTATGTGGCTCTATTCTTTACAAATTATTTAAAGTTATTTATGCCATGAAATAAGAGTTTTGAACGCCCAAATTATTCTGTGTAGCACTACATAAAAACAATTATTTGTTTCATTCACCACTGTCTCCTATGATGACATAAGGTCATATATTATGCATTAGTTTAATTAAACAAACTAATTATTTGTTTTTAACTGCACAACAGATTCCCACAAGACTGTTCATTTTAACTACTTATTCTGAAATACGTATATTCATTTCATAATTACTGATTTCTTCAAAATTGTCCTCTTAATGGAACAGAGGTTTATACATAGTGTTGGCAATTTTAACAAACTTTATTAAAGTGAAATTTGTATGGCTACTTCATAACTTGATTACACTGGTCAACACATTTTTTGGTGTCCTCGGTTTCTAAGCTGATTTAGATTAATTTAGGGGTGCTGATTCCGAAAATCATACTAATTTTTTCTCATTAGGTCAAGTTATTCAGTTGTTTGCTAAATCCAACCGGTTTTATCTTAAAATTAGGTGTATACATTCTAGCGTCATAATTACAATTGTAGGTTTTATTGTGATCTATGTTAAATAATTATGATGTGACAAACTTAAAAGTAAAAGTTATTTTACTTATGCTGTAGATTATTGGATGTAAAAATTAAATATGGTTACATCCTCTCCAAGGCAACGTTTCTTATACGTTGTGGGGAATATACGTTGAGATCCAAATGTATTGCATAGATATTGCACATATTTTGGTCTGATTAATGAATATGTGTCTTAATATTATAAAAAAAAATCTGGAGTGGCCTACACTCTACTTTACTATAAGTAACTCAATGTCAAATTTCTTGAGTATATAAAACATAACGTATCATTTAAGCATAACATAAATATCTAAATGGGATATAATTATTAGCATTGCATTCCTGAGGTAGTACAGATAGTGATTGAAGGACATATCAATTAATAAGCTTATTTTTGTACATCACAAATAATTTATTATTTGCAAATAATTTCATTAGTATAACTACAGAAGTAATATCATTTTTGAAAAACCAATGTGAACATTTCTTGAAACGAAATATTATCCTACAAGAGAACATGGCTATTGTTCAAATAGCCAGTAGATTTCTTACATCGTTTACTTAACATCCTTCTACATTGAATATTAATGTAAAATTTTCAAATTTAAAACAGTAAAATACCCTTTTTTTCTCTGAAAAACATCTTAAACAGCAAAGAAAATGTTGTTTTAAGGTGATTTGTTAATTAAAGATGTACGATAATTACAGTTATTAATCTCTAAACGAAAGATTTATATTTTGAATTATCTTTTACATTTTTGGTTTTTAACAGAATTATTATACTGGGAATTTTATGGCTTCTTAGTATTTAATAAGATCATTTTCCTTCCCCTTTGTCAAATAACATATATACGATTTTTTTTTAATGAGTGTTATCATTTACCTGCACAATATTATTCCTCTTACATCTCTTATAAGTCAATAATATATTTTCATTTTTCCATTAGAAACATCAATTTTATCTCAGTGGATTCGCTCAAAAAATTTCTAAGTCAATGTAAACAATGTAAAAAAATACAAAAAATTCGACAAGTATAGCAGGTGATCTCTTAGTCTAGGATAAACAAAGAGTTTTTATATCGTTATTGCTCCTTCCCGTAATTGAAACTTCATGATTTTTTTTTTATGAATTGTTAATTTTTTGTTCCATTTTTGGTCAAATTTTCATAATTTTTTAACGAGCCGTTTAGCGTCAAAAAAACATTTTCTGAAAACACAAATCGTAATCTAACGCCCCTTTAGCGAATGTAATTTTAGAAAAAAATATCTCAACTCATTGTCCATATAATGTTCTATTTATAGGCATAGTTTCATTCTTGTCCGTCAAACAGTATGGCTTGTATCGCTCTCACAAGGTTTGAGATTGATTTATAAGTCAAAATTTGTACATTTTATTGAAAAAAAAATATTTCCTGTTGGTATAAAATTTTGAATATATTTTTCGTTTGTTCCATTTGTAACCTCAAAGATAATGTCAAAATCTCAAAACTCTAGGGTTATTAGTTTAGGAGAAATAAATGTTTTAAAAAAAACGGTTTTTGGCAAAAAAAGTGACTTTCCCATCATGCATAATTCTTCCCAAACAATAGGGATCTTCGTCTAAATGGGGCCCATTTTTGTGTAAAATATCAACTTGATCCATCAAAGATTCTGGACCGTAGCGTGGTAACAAGCAATGCTAACACACGCACCCACCCACGCACCCACCCACCCACCCACCCACCCACACACACAGACATCATCGTAAAAACTTCATAAAACGACTTCTGGGACCTCAAAACATGTAATTTCGTCAAAATCTCGAGATCGAATTTTTTCACGATCACTATACTTTACTTATAGTAAAGTAAAAAATGTTTCTTCGATTTGTAATAAATAATTTGTTTTTTATTGTAGCCATGTCCTTCTTAGAGAGAGGGGTGGGTATACATTGCAGAAAAACTAGACCTGATTTTTATTGTAGCCATCCCCTTCTTAGAGACAGGGGTGGGTATACATTGCGGAAAAACTAGATCTGATTTTTATTGTAGCCATCCCCTTCTTAGAGAGAGGGGTGGGTATACATTGCAGAAAAACTAGACCTGATTTTTATTGTAGCCATCCCCTTCTTAGAGAGAGGGGTATACATTGCAGAAAAACTAGACCTGATTTTTATTGTAGCCATCCCCTTCTTAGAGAGAGGGGTATATATTGCAGAAAAACTAGACCTGATAGAGAAAAAGTATTTCTGAAATCAGCACCCTTAAATTAGGTAAAAACGGTTAAAACATCCATCTTAGGTACCATGTAAAAAAAAATTTTTTTCTAGGTCAGTGTTATTTAATGTTACTGACACTATAAAATCGTTGTTGAACTATTGATCATATTAAATTATTTATTCTAATAGAATATATACACATTCTATTAGTATAAAACAAATTATGATTCTCAATAATAAAAATATATTATTCATACTTGATCAATCCATTCATCTTTATGGTTAAAATGCAGTATGGGGGGCCCCTTGATACTGCAATAGCCAACTGTCGATAATTCTTGTACCATAATATAGCGATTATTAAATGGCCTCTTGAAGTTAATATGTTGATTCCTTATATATTATAAAATATATTTCTTTTATTTGTTTGATACTTTACATTTATTTCATCCTTTTGTACTTATGAGTATAAATAAGTAAACCTTTATATTCAATGTTTTGTTATTGAGAGCTAGGTCAAATAAAAGAAAATAAACTCCTTTCTAGGCCGACGTTTCGATGTATTTGTACATCATCTTCAGGGCTAAAAATTAGAGTAAGACTATAATATATTTATCAAAATAATCTACAACTCACATAGAGAACTAACACACATTTTTTTAAGACCAACAGATACATACAAAAGGTTATTTTATAATCAGAAAAAATTTCCTTTTGTCTGATACTTTTAAATAGATGTGTACTCAACAACTCTGATTATAAAATAACCTTTTGTATGTATCTGTTGGTCTTAAAAAAAATGTGTGTTAGTTCTCTATGTGAGTTGTAGATTGTTTTGATAAATGTATTATAGTCTTACTCTAATTTTTAGCCCTGAAGATGATGTACAAATACATCGAAACGTCGGCCTAGAAAGGAGTTTATTTTCTTTTATTTGACCTAGCCCTCAATAACAAAACATTGAATAGAATAGAAGAGGTCAATAACAATTTTTGAGTTTATTATAAAACCTTTATACTTCTTTATAATTAAAAAAAAATATTAAATAAACTCGTCATTTAATTGAATAAATTATCAGAAAACTAACCATTTAATTGAATAAAGTGTTTTAATTTTTAATGGAGTCATCGAGTATACTTTACTTATATTGAGAGAATTTTTTTTTGATTATTTTTTCTTTTTAATGTAATTATTTGTAAAGTAATTCACTTCTCACTGTTTTCTCTAACCTGTATTAGAATAATTTGATATAATCTGATATTTCAGTTAACTAGACCAGTCATGTCTCAGTTATAGTGCTGCCACCTGTTGACAGATAATGTAACTAATTCAGCTATAAGCCAGGAAGCATAACATTGTATAACATAGAAAGTAGATAGAGAGAAATACTCATATTCATTTCATTTCAACTAATTATTTAAAATGATCATTGTATTTATGATTCTATTTTTTTAAACAAATAACATTAAATAATTTGTTACAATGAATTAGTAATATGATTCAATTACAATAAATTAGTTAAAATATCAGTATATTCAAAGACAGTTATAATGCAGTATGGAGGCCTCGTTATCACAGGCCCAAGTAGTGTCTATATTTCTGTTACATTGAAATTTATTCAATCAAATGCCGAGTTTATTTACTACCTTCGTTTAAAGCAGCGTTTCCCAAAGTGGGCGGTACCGCCCCCCTGGGGGCGGTGGTTTGATATGGGGGGGGGGGGCGGTAACGCAAAAATAGGCGGTTGGGGGGCGGTAACGCAAAAATATGCGGTTTGGGGGGCGGTAACTAAAAAATAGATGGTTGGTGGCGACAGTGTAGCTAATGTAGCAGCGCACTGCTACAATACTTACACCTTCGTCCCAAACTGTTGGCGGTAACAATCAAAAACCATACAAGTAATAAAAATTAGAAATAAGAATTTCAAAAGATATGCCGCTCTTTTATCTGAGGATTAAGGGGTCAGCCCCGGTCAAAAGTAAATGAGAGTTTTCGGTCAAAATAAAGGGAATAAAAAGATAAGCTGCTCTTTCACGTATGTCCTATGGATTAAGAGGTTAGCCTTGATCGGAAGTAAATGAGTTTTCGGTCGAGATAAGAAGAATAAAATGATCGTTACCTATATAAATAGTAGACCGCAATCTCAATTCTGTAAAGATAGATTGTGGCTGTAGATTGCATGACAGCTAGACTCTAGGCTCTAGCAGCTAGAGAAACATTTGAAACCTCGGAAGGTAACTAACTTGAGATTTATTTTTTCTTTCTCCAAAAAAGTTAAACCTGAACAGGATAGGTTAGTTCTGATAGGCTTTTTGGCATATCTTTTCATTTTTATGGGGTAGGGGGCGCTGGCAGTCTATTCTAGAAGACAAGGGGGCGCTGGCAGTCTATTCTAGAAGACAAGGGAGCGCCAGCCAGAAAAAGTTTGGGAAACCCTGGTTTAAAGTATATAGGTTTACTTATTTATACTTATAAGTACAAAAAAATAAAATAAATATAAAGTTTCAAAAATATAATAAATATATTTTATATAATATATAAGAAATCAACGTATTAACAAAATATACTTCTTTTTTAGAATAAAGTACTTAAATGGCAAGTATGCTGTAATAAACATGATATGGTTATGAAATAGCTATAAATAATTAGTACTTATGAATTAGTAATCAATGTTTAATAATCATATATAGTACATTATAATAACCTAGTTGATCACTCACCCTTCACCAACAGATATAAGAACGTCTTGGTACTTAATATAATATCATATGAAGAACTGACCGAGTCCCGGTAAACTTTTATTTCATATATATATATATATCGATAAAAAGATTTCACATAAACACGTGAAATAACAATCAATGATCAAACCACAATAAGAAATGGGAAAACAAGACTAAGATCTTTCAACCGTAACAAGCGGTCTTCGTCAGAGTCAAAAACCCAACAGTTCAGGGTTGGGTTTTCAGTTGGGTTTTTGACTCTGACGAAGACCACTTGTTACGGTTGAAAGATCTTAGTCTTGTTTTCCCATTTCTTATTGTGGTTTGATCATATATATATATCATGATTTGTTTTCTTGACCCAATATTTATATGATGTAATTTTTTTTTTGAGGTCCAATGATTAAAACTAGTCCTTTTGCCGACGTTTCGACATACTATATTAAAATGTTATAAATTACCATAATAGTAGTAATAGTAGTGCTAATTGTAAAACAATCAGTTGTAGCCCTGAAGATGACATAAATATATGTCGAAACGTCGGCAAAAGGACTAGTTTTAATCATTGGACCTCAAACCTGAAAAAAAATTACATCATATATATATACGATATCAATCGTATATCAATGATCAACCCACAATGAGAAATGGGAAAACAAGACTAAGATCTTTCAACCGTAATAAGCGGTCTTAGTCTTGTTTTCCCATTTCTTATTGTGGTTTGATCATTGATTATTGTTATTTCACGTGTTTATGTGAAATCTTTATATATATATATATTTGTGTATTTTGGGAGCAGACCTTCAATCAAACATGTTTTATTAAAAATTATGCCAATTTTAACTTTTAGTTAAAATAGTGAGAAAACTTAAAAATTAACTCGGAAAAGAACAAAAGTTAAAATTGGCATAATTTTTAATAAAATATATATATATATACACGGTACTGTTTTCTTGACCACAAAATATTAACAAACACTTTATCTTTTTCTCGGAGTTTGGTCAGGGTAAATATATGGAATCACCTCTTTGCCAACGTTTCGTCTTTATTTCAAGACATCCTCAGGGCTATAAATGAAGGCTGGGTTCTGTTACATTACAACAACCGTTAACAGTTAACGGTTGTTGTAATGTAACAGAAACCAGCCTTCATTTATAGCCCTAAGGATGTCTTGAAATAAAGACGAAACGTTGGTAAAAAGGTGATTCCATATATTTACCCTGACCAAACTCCGAGAAAAAGAAAAAGTGTTTATATATATATATATATATATATATATTGAAAATTACACCAAACTTACCTGATGCCTGTTTCTTAACAAGTTTCTCAATTTTTCTAAATGACATTCTCGTTATTTTGTCTACACGATAAAGTACATCTCCTATGGTCGACATATTAAACCAGATGTTTCACCTTAGATCTTATTCACGTCCTGATGATGAATGTTGATCATTCGAAACATGTCGACCATAGGAGATGTACTTTATTGTGTAGACGAAATAACGAGAGTGTTATTTAGAAAAATTGAGAAACTTGTTAATGAAACAGGTATCAGCTAAGTTTGGTGTCATTTTCAATAATGTGTGTGTCAAAGAAGGACTGCTACCAACATTTACGAATATATATATATATATATATATATATTTGTGTATGATGGCAGCATATCTTCACGTAAACATGTTTCATTAAAGTACACAGCAGCCTCTGTGTTAACGACTTTTAAGCTGGTCTGCTCCAATTTACGAACAACCTTGCGGTGGGCTGGTGTTAAAAGCCATATCAATTGCCCAAGAGACATCTTAATTTGGCATGAGCAGATGTAAAAAGAAAATCACAACTTCCAGACGAAAGGCAAAACTTTTTAATACGACACTAAATACAAATAAGAAACAACAACAATTACAATGAATTAAAATAAAAATTGTTTTTATTTTCTGTATCTGTTTTTAATTTACATCTTAGTAAAACTCTTAGCATCCTTCAACATTCAATATTAAAGTAAAATTTTCAAATTTAAAACAGGAAAACACCCTTTTTTTCTCTGAAAAACATCTTAAACAGCCAAGAAAATGTTGTTTTAAGGTGATTTGTTAATTAAAGATGTACGATAATTATATTTATTAATCTCTAAACGAATGATATCAATTTTGAATTATCTATTACATTTTTGGTTTTTAACAGAATTATTATACTAGGATTTATACTGTTAATTATTAACAGAATTTTATGGCTTCTTAGTATTTAATAAGATCATTTTCCTTCCCCTTTGTCAAATAACATATATACGAATTTTTTCACAGTGAGTGTTATTATTTTCCTGCACAATATTATTCCTCTTACATCTTTATAAATAAAATAATGATTTTGTCTGTACATTGCTTAGAACTGACTCATTTCAAGTTTTCTTTACGTTTCATACATTGGAGAAACCGAATCCACCCTTAGAAAAATTTCTGTCGGTTTGTCGGTTTGTCCGCAAAACTTTGTCACAGGTAAACTCAGCTACCATAAGACATATAAAGCTGAAACTTTTACAGTTGATTTGTGTAGGTCTAACTTAAAATATAGGCTATGAATTGATTGGAAATTCAACGTAGAAGTGAAGTTATGGACGTTTAACGCAAAAATGTTTGTCACAAGTAAACTCAGCCACCATAAGACATAGCGAGCTGAAACATTGACACTGGATTTGTGTGTGCCTAACTTAAAATATGGGCTCTAAATAGATTATTAATTCAGTACAGAAGCGAAGTTATGGGGCTTTTAGCTGTATTTTCCTAACTTCACAGACAAGTTTGTTTTGAAAATACACAGGTGTGGCAAGTAGGTATTGTTAGTTGATTTTAATTTCAATTGAGCACATGAATATATTGCGTATTTGACATCATTGAAATGGTGTTTCACAGAGTTAAGGATGTACTATCTATTGAGAATAAATGTTTTGTAAACGAGCAATTCTCAGCCCTTAATATGAACAGGCATGAGAAATCAACAAACAAGTTCTTACGCTATATGAAGCCGAGGAAAGAACTTACAAGTCAGTAAAGAGATTGGATTAGTGATGAAGAAGCAGTTCATTATCTAATTGAATTTCTTGACTCTGAATTTATTTCTCCTGGACTGCCTGCTCATGAGTAAAAACTTAAAGTAGGAGCACCAATGATGCTGCAATTTATAGCAGTAACAAATTTCATGTTACGAAACATGAGTGACCCAAAAACTGTGCAACGGGACACGACTCTGAGTTCGTGCTCTACACAGATATGCCATAGAGGCGGACATAATGACTGGATGTGGTATTGGGGAGTCTTCCGAACCACTGTCTGTTTCCATTCAAATGATTGCAAGGTCCCCTCAGAGTCTATTTCGCAATGACGTTAACTAAGTCGCAAAGGGAGACTTTATCTAACGCAGGAATTCAAGTTAGCGAAACCAAGTTTTTCTCACATGGTCAACTGTAGTTTACTTGCTCAATAGTCAGAGGTTTCAACTGATTGTTCTTCCATGAACCTGAAGGACAGACAGCTAATGTAGTGTATACAGAGGCATTTGTTTAACACTGTACTAATAATGGTGTTTTCTACTATTCTATAATTTCTAATTATAGTATTAGTATAATACTATAATTGATATGTTGGAATACCAAGTATAATAGAATTTTTGATTGCGTCAAAGACGGGTACATTTGCTAGTCTCATATAAGTCAATAAACAATTTAAATTATTCCTTTATAAATATCAATTTTATTTCAGTGGATTCGCTCAAAAAATTTCTAAGTCAATGTAAACAATGTAAAAAAATCGACAAGTATAGCAGGTGATCTCTTACTCTAGGATAAACAAACAGTTTTTATAGCGTTATTGCTCTTTCCCGTAATTGAAACTTCAAGATTTTTTTTTTGTGAATTGCTAATTTTTGGTTCCATTTTTGGTCAAATTTTCATTATTTTTTAATGAGCCGTTTCGCGTCAAAAAAACATTTTCTGAAAACAGAAATCGTACTGTAACGCCAGTTACAGTTACAAATTAGCAAATGCAATTTTGAAAAAAAGATTTCTCAACTCATTCTGCACATAATGTTCTATTTTTAGGCATAGTTTCATTTTGATATGTCAAACATTATGGCTTGTATCGCTCTCACAAGGTTTGAGATTGAATTAAAAGTCAAAGTTTTTACATTTTAGTAAAAAAAAAAAATTTCCTGTTGTTTTAAAATTCTGAATATATTTTTCGTTTGTTTCATTTGTAACCTCAAAGATAATGTCAAAATTTCAAAACTCTAGGGTTATCATTTTAGGAGAAATAAATGTTTTAAAAAAAACGGTTTTTGGCAAAAAAAGTGACATTCCCATCATGCATAATTCTTCCCAAACAATAGGAATCTTCGTCTTTATGGGGGCCCATTTTTGTGTAAAATATCAACTTGATCCATCAAAGATTCTGGACCGTAGCGTGGTAACAAGCAATGCTAACACACTCACCCACTTACACACATCATCGAAAAAACTTCATAAAACGACTTCTGGGACCTCAAAACATGTAATTCCGTCAAAATTTCGAGATCGAATTTTTTCACGATCACTATACTTTACTTGTAGTAAAGTAAAAAGAACTTACTGAAGGCTGGGTTCTGTTACATTACAACAACCGTTAACTGTCATTACATGTGCTGTTCCAAGCGACATATTATTGAAACACTGGTTTTTTTTTAGTACAATTATATATATACACACACATATAGATATACACACATTATAATATATATCTATTATAATATGCATCCACCATAATATGTATCTATAATACAATTATAATACATTATTATTTTAAAAATCCATAAAAATATAAACTAGATAACATTGCATCTTTAACTATTTATGATGGAACTATAAATCCTACTTAAATTGTCTGTATCTGTTTTTCTATTGCAAGTATTATTAGTATTTTTGGTATGTATCATTTCTTTGATCAATCTTTTATTGTATGAAGTTTCATAATCTAAAATTGATGCATTCTCAAATTGAAATGTGTGTTGATTTTTAATTGCACGGGAGGCTAGGGCACAAAACATTTTTTTATTTTTAAAATTTGATTTGTGTAATGCTAATCTATCTTTTAGATATGGTTTGGTTTGACCTATGTATACGTTATTACAAGTATTGCAAGGAATAGAATATATTATATTGCTTTTAATTAGTTTGTTGATAGGAGGTGATTTAGTGTTCGTAAAAATGCATGTATTTAATTTTTTCTTTACTTTATATGTTATTTTAAAGTTAGCTTCCTTAAGTATTTTTCCAATCTGTTCTGTCAGTCTTTTCACATATGTCACTGATGTGCTGATTTATTTCATTACCTTCTTCAGTGTTTAAATCCGGTCTTATATTCCTATTAGCGTCTACCTGTGGAGTTATTTCATTATGGTTACTAACTGTTGATCGCATTATTTTATTTATTAAATGGTGCGGGTAATTGTTTTGTTTCAATATATTTTTTACTATATTTAAATTTTACTATATTAATTGATTATCACATAAATGTATGGGGCTCTATATTTCAATGCTAATGCAGTGTTAATTTTGTGTTTTAGAGGGTGGTGGGATAAAAAATTTAGGTATCTATCAGATTTTTGTGGTTTACGCCACCAATCGACAACTAGGCTACCCTCCGGATTTCTGTATACTATTGTATCTAGAAATGGGAGGCTACGACCTTTTTCTAATTCTATTACAAACTTTAATTTTGAATGGAACGAATTGAAATGGTCCAGTACTGTATCAACTGACTCTTGGGGAATTGTTAAAAACAGGTCATCTACATATTTATAAATGAAAGGCATTGGAAAAGGTATTACATTAATTACTGTATCAAGAAGGTAATCCATCACTAAATCTGCCAAAATGAGGGCACATGGACGACCCATTGCTACCCCATCTATAATTCTGTAATGTTCATTATCATATAGGAAATAACCCTCTGATGTGCATAACCTAATAATGTTTATAAAGTCTATTATAGTTAATTTGGTGCGTTCTGAAATTTTATTCCATGAGTCTTTCACTATTTTTTCCACCATGTCAATTGGGATGTTAGTGAATAATGAACTAACATCTAATGAGGCTAGAATGTATCCATTTGGTATTATCTGATCTTTAATAGGATTTTTGAAGGTAAATGAATCTTTTACATTGTATTTGTTAGTGCTAATGTGTTGTAAGATATTTGTTACATACTTAGCTAATCTATATGTAGGACTATTTATAAAACTGACTACCGGTCTGAGTGGATAATTCTCTTTATGTGTTTTTACTGTCCCATAAAGTCTGGGCGGTTGACTGTTTTTTATGATAAGTTCCGTTTTCGTTTTCAAATCTATTTTCTTATCTTGGTATAACTCCATTACAAGTTTATTATTTTTAAGCTGCAAAGATGAAGTTGGGTTTTCTCTACTTCCTAATTTCATGTACGTGGATGTGTCATTTAAAAGTTGCCTAATTTTTTCCTCATAATCATTCTTATCCATAATTACTGTCTGGTTTGTTTTGTCTGATTTTATTACTATCAACTGTCGATTATTATTTAGAAATTGTTTTGCTACCTTAATCCTTTTATTAATGTTATCACCTTTTAGTTTTATCTGTTTTTGTTTATTTCTGAAATTATGAAGGACATTAGTACATCGAGATCTTATCTGGTCCTGTTTTTCTTTATCTGGAATTTCAGTGATAATACTTTCAATGTCTGCAATAATTTGGCTAGTTGGAAAATCGTTATATGTGTAAGGAACACCAAATTTTGGCCCAAAGCTAAGAGTATGTACTACATTTTCTGGAATCTCTGTGTCCGTTAAATTAACCACCCATGATCTATTCCCGTTATTGCAACATACACGTTTTTTTATTAAATCATTTACTTTCCGATCTTGTACTATTTTAATTTTATTAAAATGCCTTTGGTAATCTGTTTCAAGCCTCTTTTTATATGTGTTTGTTATAACAGAGCCTACGAGATTGTTCAAATTGTCTGTGGTATGTTTTATATCCATATTAATCCTATTCACATCCCAATAAACAATTTTGATTTCTATATTTAACAATTTTCTCTTAAATTCATTACATATACGTTCTAAATCATAAATATACGGGTGATTACTATTTAAATTAGGATACACACATTTGAAAGATTTAGGAAATACATTTTCAGACCTACATCAAAGTAAAAAGATCTTGTCATTCTTCCTTCGAGCGAGACTTGTTGAGCTTCAATAGTTGCTTCGCCATGTTGACTGCTACATATCCAAATTCATTGTGTAGACGTCCAAAAAATCCACTGTTGATGTTTCTTGTTACTTGCTTATTTTCTATATCCATCATTTTAGAATACGGTACTGTTTTCTTGACCACAAAATATTAAAACACACTTTTTTTCTTTTTCTCGGAGTTTGGTCAGGGTAAATATATGGAATCACCATATAAATATGTAGCAGTCAACATAGCGAAGCAACTATTGAAGCTCAACAAATGTATTTCCTAACCATATGCCTAAATCTTTCAAATGTGTGTATCCTAATTTAAATAGTAATCGCCCGTATATTTATGATATAGAACGTATATGTAATGAATTTAAGAGAAAATTGTTAAATATAGAAATTAAAATTGTTTATTGGGATGTGAATAGGATTAATATGGATATAAAACATACTACAGACAATTTGAACAATCTCGTAGGCTCCGTTATAACAAACACATATAAAAAGAGGCTTGAAACAGATTACCAAAGGCATTTTAATCAAATTAAATTAGTACAAGATCGGAAAGTAAATGATTTAATAAAAAAACGTGTAGGTTGCAATAACGGGAATAGAACATGGGTGGTTAATTTAACAGCCACAGAGATTCCAGAAAATGTAGTACATACTCTTAGCTTTGGGCCAAAATTTGGTGTTCCTTACACATATAACGATTTTCCAACTAGCCAAATTATTGCAGACATTGAAAGTATTATCACTGAAATTCCAGATAAAGAAAAACAGGACCAGATAAGATCTCGATGTACTAATGTCCTTCATAATTTCAGAAATAAACAAAAACAGATAAAACTAAAAGGTGATAACATTAATAAAAGGATTAAGGTAGCAAAACAATTTCTAAATAATAATCGACAGTTGATAGTAATAAAATCAGACAAAACAAACCAGACAGTAATTATGGATAAGAATGATTATGAGGAAAAAATTAGGCAACTTTTAAATGACACATCCACATACATGAAATTAGGAAGTAGAGAAAACCCAACTTCATCTTTGCAGCTTAAAAATAATAAACTTGTAATTGAGTTATACCAAGATAAGAAAATAGATTTGAAAACGAAAACGGAACTTATCATAAAAAACAGTCAACCGCCCAGACTTTATGGGACAGTAAAAACACATAAAGAGAATTATCCACTCAGACCGGTAGTCAGTTTTATAAATAGTCCTACATATAGATTAGCTAAGTATGTAACAAATATCTTACAACACATTAGCACTAATAAATACAATGTAAAAGATTCATTTACCTACAAAAATTCTATTAAAGATCAGATAATACCAAATGGATACATTTTAGCCTCATTAGATGTTAGTTCATTATTCACTAACATCCCAATTGATATGGTGGAAAAAGTAGTGAAAGACTCATGGAATAAAATTTCAGAACGCACCAAATTAACTATAATAGACTTTATAACATTATTAGGTTATGCACATCAGAGGGTTATTTCCTATATGATAATGAACATTACAGAATTATAGATGGAGTAGCAATGGGTAGTCCATGTGCCCCCATTTTGGCAGATTTAGTGATGGATTACCTTCTTGATACAGTAATTAATGTAATACCTTTTCCAATGCCTTTCATTTAAAAATATGTAGATGACCTGTTTTTAACAATTCCCCAAGAGTTGGTTGATACAGTACTGGACCATTTCAATTCGTTCCATTCAAAATTAAAGTTTGCAATAGAATTAGAAAAAGATCGTAGCCTCCCATTTCTAGATACAATAGTATACAGAAATCCGGAGGGTAGCCTAGTTGTCGATTGGTGGCGTAAACCACAAAAATCCGATAGATACCTAAATTTTTTATCCCACCACCCTCTAAAACACAAAATTAACACTGCATTAGCATTGAAACATAGAGCCATACATTTATGTGATAATCAATTTATACAGAAAAATTTAAATATAGTAACAAATATATTGAAACAAAACAATTACCCGCACCATTTAATAAATAAAATAATGCGATCAACAGTTAGTAACCATAATGAAATAACTCCACAGGTAGACGCTAATAGGAATATAATACCGGACTTAAACACTGAAGAAGGTAATGAAATAAATCAGCACTCCACTGACTGATCAGTGACATACGAGTATGTGAAAGGACTGACAGAACAGATTGGAAAAATACTTAAGGAAGCTAACTTTAAAATAACATATAAAGTAAAGAAAAAATTAAATACATGCATTTTTACGAACACCAAATCACCTATCAACAAACTAATTAAAAGCAATATAATATATTCTATTCCTTGCAATAATTGTAATAATGTATACATAGGTCAAACCAAACAATATCTAAAAGATAGATTAGCATTACACAAATCAAATTTTAAAAATAAAAAAATGTTTTGTGCCCTAGCCTCCCATGCAATTAAAAATCAACACACATTTCAATTTGAGAATGCATCAATTTTAGATTATGAAACTTCATACAATAAAAGATTGATCAAATAACTTTCACTGGTTTTTGTTATAATTATGATACTGTAAAGAAGACCAGCTGTTAGTAATATTTAAGATAACACTAATAGTGATAAGGAGGGCTTTAGAATTCACAGTGTTGCCAGACCAAGTGACAATATAAGAAAAATAGCATTCTAAACAATATTTTGATAATTTATTTTTAATTATTAATAAGAATGTTTCATTTTTTTATTAAATTTTATTTAAAGACTAGCAAACGTACCCGTCTTTGACGAAATCAAAAATTCTATTATACTTGGCATTCCAAAATATCAATTATACTATTGTACTAATACTATAATTAGAAACTATAGAACAGTAGAAAATACAATTATTAGTACAGTGTTAAACAAATGCCTCTGTATACACTACATTAGCTGTCTGTCCTTCAGGTTCATGGAAGAACAAACAGTTGAAACCTCTGACTCTTGAGCAAGTAAACTATGTACAGTTGACCATGTGAGAAAAACTTGTCTCGTTAACTTAAATTCCTGTGTTAGATAAGGTCTCCCTTTGCGACTTAGGTAACGTCATTGCGAAATAGACTCTGACGGGACTTCGCAATCATTTCAACGTAAACAGACAGTGGCTCGGAATCAATGGTATGTGAAGTATACACACAGACTCCCCAATACCACATCCAGTCATTATGTCCGCCTCTATGGCATATCTGTGTAGAGCACAAACTCAGAGTCGCGTCCCGTTGCACAGTTTTGGGGCACTCATGTTTCGTAACATGAAATTTGTTACTGCTACTAAATTGCAGCATGATTGGTTCTCCTACTTTAAGTTTTTACTCATCAGCAGGCAGTCCAGGAGAAATAGATTCAGAGTCAAGAAATTCAATTAGATAATGAACTGCTTCTTCATCACTAATCCAATCTCTTTACTGACTTGTAAGTTCTTTCCTCGGTATGATATAGCGTAAGAACTTGTTTGTTGATTTTTCCTGCCTGTTCATATTAAGAGTTGAGAATTGCTCGTTTACAAAACTATTTATTTGTAATAGATAGTACATCCTCAACTCTGGGAAATACCTTTTCAAAGATGTGAAATATGCAGTATATTCATATACTCCAATGAAATTAAAATCAACTCACAATACCTACTTGCCACCCCTGTGTATATTCAAAACAAACTTGTCTGTGAAGTTAGGAAAATACGCTTAAAGCCCTATAACTTCGTTTCTGTACTGAATTATGAATCTATTAAGAGCCCATATTTTCAGTTAGGCATACACAAATCCAGTGTCAGTTTCAGCTCGCCATGTCTTATGGTGGCTGAGTTTACTTGTGACAAACGTTTTTGCTTTAAACGTCCACAACTTCACTTCTACATTGAATTTCCAATCAATTCAGAGCCTATATTTTAAGTTAGACCTACACAAATCTACTGTAAGAGTTTCAGCTTTATATGTCTTATGGTAGCTGAGTTTACTTGTGACAAAGTTTTGCGGACAAACAGACAAACCGACAGAAATTTTTCTAAGGGTGGTTTCAATTTCTCTAATGTATGAAACGTAAAGAAAACTTGAAATGAGTCAGTTCTAAGCAATGTGCAGACAAAGTCATTATTTTATTTATATAGATTATGAGCACTTACGGTCTTTCTGTTTCATAAATTTGATTGGTCCGAATTTTCTTAATTATGTCTAAGGAACATCAAAATCACAAAAGAATTTTCTAAAACGTTTTAATCCATGTTGTATTGTCTGTATACTATTGTAATAGTATTGTCTGTATACTATTGTAATAGCATTGTCTGTATACTATTGTAATAGTATTGTCTGTATACTATTGTAATAGCATTGTCTGTATACTATTGTAATAGCATTGTCTGTATACTATTGTAATAGTATTGTCTGTATACTATTGTAATAGTATTGTCTGTATACTATTGTAATAGTATTGTCTGTATACTATTGTAATAGTATTGTCTGTATACTATTGTAATAGCATTGTCTGTATACTATTGTAATAGTATTGTCTGTATACTATTGTAATAGTATTGTCTGTATACTATTGTAATAGCATTGTCTGTATACTATTGTAATAGTATTGTCTGTATACTATTGTAATAGTATTGTCTGTATACTATTGTAATAGTATTGTCTGTATACTATTGTAATAGTATTGTCTGTATACTATTGTAATATTGTATTGTAATAGTATTGTCTGTATACTATTGTAATAGTATTGTCTGTATACTATTGTAATAGTATTGTCTGTATACTATTGTAATAGTATTGTCTGTATACTATTGTAATAGTATTGTCTGTATACTATTGTAATAGTATTGTCTGTATACTATTGTAATAGTATTGTCTGTATACTATTGTAATAGTATTGTCTGTATACTATTGTAATAGTATTGTCTGTATACTATTGTAATAGATTGTCTGTATACTATTGTAATAGTATTGTCTGTATACTATTGTAATAGTATTGTCTGTATACTATTGTAATAGTATTGTCTGTATACTATTGTAATAGTATTGTCTGTATACTATTGTAATAGTATTGTCTGTATACTATTGTAATAGTATTGTCTGTATACTATTGTAATAGTATTGTCTGTATACTATTGTAATAGTATTGTCTGTATACTATTGTAATAGTATTGTCTGTATACTATTGTAATAGTATTGTCTGTATACTATTGTAATAGTATTGTCTGTATACTATTGTAATAGTATTGTCTGTATACTATTGTAATAGTATTGTCTGTATACTATTGTAATAGTATTGTTACTTGTAATATCTTATTATAATAGTATTGTCTGTATACTATTGTAATAGTATTGTCTGTATACTATGTATATAGTATTGTCTGTATACTATTGTAATAGTATTGTCTGTATACTATTATAATAGTATTGTCTGTATACTATTGTAATAGTATTGTCTGTATACTATTGTAATAGTATTGTCTGTATACTATTGTAATAGTATTGTCTGTATACTATTGTAATAGTATTGTCTGTATACTATTGTAATAGTATTGTCTGTATACTATTGTAATAGTATTGTCTGTATACTATTGTAATAGTATTGTCTGTATACTATTTGTAATAGTATTGTCTGTATACTATTGTAATAGTATTGTCTGTATACTATTGTAATAGTATTGTCTGTATACTATTGTAATAGTATTGTCTGTATACTATTGTAATAGTATTGTCTGTATACTATTGTAATAGTATTGTCTGTATACTATTGTAATAGTATTGTCTGTATACTATTGTAATAGTATTGTCTGTATACTATTGTAATAGTATTGTCTGTATACTATTGTAATAGTATTGTCTGTATACTATTGTAATAGTATTGTCTGTATACTATTGTAATAGTATTGTCTGTATACTATTGTAATAGTATTGTCTGTATACTATTGTAATAGTATTGTCTGTATACTATTGTAATAGTATTGTATGTTATACTATTGTAATAGTATTGTCTGTATACTATTGTAATAGTATTGTCTGTATACTATTGTAATAGTATTGTCTGTATACTATTGTAATAGTATTGTCTGTATACTATTGTAATATATTGTCTGTATACTATTGTAATAGTATTGTCTGTATACTATTGTAATAGTATTGTCTGTATACTATTGTAATAGTATTGTCTGTATACTATTGTAATAGTATTGTCTGTATACTATTGTAATGTATTGTAATAGTATTGTCTGTATACTATTGTAATAGTATTGTCTGTATACTATTGTAATAGTATTGTCTGTATACTATTGTAATAGTATTGTCTGTATACTATTGTAATAGTATTGTCTGTATACTATTGTAATAGTATTGTCTGTATACTATTGTAATAGTATTGTCTGTATACTATTGTAATAGTATTGTCTGTATACTATTTAATAGTATTGTCTGTATACTATTGTAATACTATTGTCTGTATACTATTGATAGTATTGTCTGTATACTATTGTAATAGATTGTCTGTATACTATTGTAATAGTATTGTCTGTATACTATTGTAATAGTATTGTCTGTATACTATTGTATAGTATTGTGTTGTCTGTATACTATTGTAATAGTATTGTCTGTATACTATTGTAATAGTATTGTCTGTATACTATTGTATGTATTTTTGTAATATCTGTATTATTGTAATAGTATTGTCTGTATACTATTGTAATAGTATTGTCTGTATACTATTGTAATAGTATTGTCTGTATACTATTGTAATGTATTGTCTGTATACTATTGTAATAGTATTGTCTGATACTATTGTAATATATTGTCTGTATACTATTGTAATAGTATTGTCTGTATACTATTGTAATAGTATTGTCTGTATACTATTGTAATAGTATTGTCTGTATACTATTGTAATAGTATTGTCTGTATACTATTGTAAAGTATTTCTGTATACTATTGTAATAGTATTGTCTGTATACTATTGTAATAGTATTGTCTGTATACTATTGTAATAGTATTGTCTGTATACTATTGTAATAGTATTGTCTGTATACTATTGTAATAGTATTGTCTGTATACTATTGTAATTATTGTCTGTAACTATTGTAATAGTATTTTCTGTATATTGTAATAGTATTGTTGTATATATTGTAATAGTATTGTCTGTATACTATTGTAATAGTATTGTATGTATCTATTGTAATAGTATTGTCTGTATACTATTGTAATAGTAATTGTCTGTATACTATTGTAATAGTATTGTCTGTATATATTGTAATAGTATTGTCTGTATACTATTGTAATAGTATTGTTGTATACTATTGTAATAGTATTGTCTGTATACTATTGTAAATATATTGTAATAGTATTGTTATACTATTGTAATAGTATTGTCTGTATACTATTGTAATAGTATTGTCTGTATACTATTGTAATTTCTGTATACTATTGTAATAGTATTGTCTGTATATATTGTAATAGTATTGTCTGTATACTATTGTAATAGTATTGTCTGTATACTATTGTAATAGTATTGTCTGTATACTATTGTAATAGTATTGTCTGTATACTATTGTAATAGTATTGTCTGTATACTATTGTAATAGATTGTCTGTATACTATTGTAATAGATTGTCTGTATACTATTGTAATAGTATTGTCTGTATACTATTGTAATAGTATTGTCTGTATACTATTGTAATAGTATTGTCTGTATACTATTGTAATAGTATTGTCTGTATACTATTGTAATAGTATTGTCTGTATACTATTGTAATAGTATTGTCTGTATACTATTGTAATAGTATTGTCTGTATACTATTGTAATAGTATTGTCTGTATACTATTGTAATAGTATTGTCTGTATACTATTGTAATAGTATTGTCTGTATACTATTGTAATAGTATTGTCTGTATACTATTGTAATAGTATTGTCTGTATACTATTGTAATAGTATTGTCTGTATACTATTGTAATAGTATTGTCTGTATACTATTGTAATAGTATTGTCTGTATACTATTGTAATAGTATTGTCTGTATACTATTGTAATAGTATTGTCTGTATACTATTGTAATAGTATTGTCTGTATACTATTGTAATAGTATTGTCTGTATACTATTGTAATAGTATTGTCTGTATACTATTGTAATAGTATTGTCTGTATACTATTGTAATAGTATTGTCTGTATACTATTGTAATAGTATTGTCTGTATACTATTGTAATAGTATTGTCTGTATACTATTGTAATAGTATTGTCTGTATACTATTGTAATAGTATTGTCTGTATACTATTGTAATAGTATTGTCTGTATACTATTGTAATAGTATTGTCTGTATACTATTGTAATAGTATTGTCTGTATACTATTGTAATAGTATTGTCTGTATACTATTGTAATAGTATTGTCTGTATACTATTGTAATAGTATTGTCTGTATACTATTGTAATAGTATTGTCTGTATACTATTGTAATAGTATTGTCTGTATACTATTGTAATAGTATTGTCTGTATACTATTGTAATAGATTGTCTGTATACTATTGTAATAGATTGTCTGTATACTATTGTAATAGTATTGTCTGTATACTATTGTAATAGTATTGTTGTATACTATTGTAATAGTATTGTCTGTATACTATTGTAATAGTATTGTTGTATACTATTGTAATAGTATTGTCTGTATACTATTTAATAGTATTGTCTGTATACTATTGTAATAGTATTGTCTGTATACTATTGTAATAGTATTGTCTGTATACTATTGTAATAGTATTGTCTGTATACTATTGTAATAGTATTGTCTGTATACTATTGTAATAGTATTGTCTGTATACTATTGTAATAGTATTGTCTGTATACTATTGTAATAGTATTGTCTGTATACTATTGTAATAGTATTGTCTGTATACTATTGTAATAGTATTTCTGTATACTATTGTAATAGTATTGTCTGTATACTATTGTAATAGTATTGTCTGTATACTATTGTAATAGTATTGTCTGTATACTATTGTAATAGATTGTCTGTATACTATTGTAATAGATTGTCTGTATACTATTGTAATAGTATTGTCTGTATACTATTGTAATAGTATTGTCTGTATACTATTGTAATAGATTGTCTGTATACTATTGTAATAGTATTGTCTGTATACTATTGTAATAGTATTGTCTGTATACTATTGTAATAGATTGTCTGTATACTATTGTAATAGTATTGTCTGTATACTATTGTAATAGTATTGTCTGTATACTATTGTAATAGTATTGTCTGTATACTATTGTAATAGTATTGTCTGTATACTATTGTAATAGTATTGTTGTATACTATTGTAATAGTATTGTCTGTATACTATTGTAATAGTATTGATCTGTATACTATTGTAATAGTATTGTCTGTATACTATTGTAATAGTATTGTCTGTATACATGAAGTCTGTAATAGATAATTGTCTGTATACTATTGTAATAGATTGTCTGTATACTATTGTAATAGTATTGTCTGTATAACTATTGTAAAGTATTGTTGTATACTATTGTAATAGATATTGTCTGTATACTATTGTAATAGTATTGTTGTATCAACTATTTGGTAATAGTATTGTCTGATATATTGTAATAGTATTTTTATACTATTGTAATAGTATTGTATACATTGTAATAGTATTGTCTGTATACTATTGTAATAGTATTGTCTGTATACTATTGTAATAGATTGTCTGTATACTATTGTAATAGTATTGTCTGTATACTATTGTAATAGTATTGTCTGTATACTATTGTAATAGTATTGTCTGTATACTATTGTAATAGTATTGTCTGTATACTATTGTAATAGTATTGTCTGTATACTATTGTAATAGTATTGTCTGTATACTATTGTAATAGTATTGTCTGTATACTATTGTAATAGTATTGTCTGTATACTATTGTAATAGATTGTCTGTATACTATTGTAATAGTATTGTCTGTATACTATTGTAATAGTATTGTCTGTATACTATTGTAATAGATTGCTGTATACTATTGTAATAGTATTGTCTGTATACTATTGTAATAGTATTGTCTGTATACTATTGTAATAGTATTGTCTGTATACTATTGTAATAGTATTGTCTGTATACTATTGTAATAGTATTGTCTGTATACTATTGTAATAGTATTGTCTGTATACTATTGTAATAGTATTGTCTGTATACTATTGTAATAGTATTGTCTGTATACTATTGTAATAGTATTGTCTGTATACTATTGTAATAGTATTGTCTGTATACTATTGTAATAGTATTGTCTGTATACTATTGTAATAGTATTGTCTGTATACTATTGTAATAGTATTGTCTGTATACTATTGTAATAGTATTGTCTGTATACTATTGTAATAGTATTGTCTGTATACTATTGTAATAGTATTGTCTGTATACTATTGTAATAGTATTGTCTGTATACTATTGTAATAGTATTGTCTGTATACTATTGTAATAGTATTGTCTGTATACTATTGTAATAGTATTGTCTGTATACTATTGTAATAGTATTGTCTGTATACTATTGTAATAGTATTGTCTGTATACTATTGTAATAGTATTGTCTGTATACTATTGTAATAGTATTGTCTGTATACTATTGTAATAGTATTGTCTGTATACTATTGTAATAGTATTGTCTGTATACTATTGTAATAGTATTGTCTGTATACTATTGTAATAGTATTGTCTGTATACTATTGTAATAGTATTGTCTGTATACTATTGTAATAGTATTGTCTGTATACTATTGTAATAGTATTGTCTGTATACTATTGTAATAGTATTGTCTGTATACTATTGTAATAGTATTGTCTGTATACTATTGTAATAGTATTGTCTGTATACTATTGTAATAGTATTGTCTGTATACTATTGTAATAGTATTGTCTGTATACTATTGTAATAGTATTGTCTGTATACTATTGTAATAGTATTGTCTGTATACTATTGTAATAGTATTGTCTGTATACTATTGTAATAGTATTGTCTGTATACTATTGTAATAGTATTGTCTGTATACTATTGTAATAGTATTGTCTGTATACTATTGTAATAGTATTGTCTGTATACTATTGTAATAGTATTGTCTGTATACTATTGTAATAGTATTGTCTGTATACTATTGTAATAGTATTGTCTGTATACTATTGTAATAGTATTGTCTGTATACTATTGTAATAGTATTGTCTGTATACTATTGTAATAGTATTGTCTGTATACTATTGTAATAGTATTGTCTGTATACTATTGTAATAGTATTGTCTGTATACTATTGTAATAGTATTGTCTGTATACTATTGTAATAGTATTGTCTGTATACTATTGTAATAGTATTGTCTGTATACTATTGTAATAGTATTGTCTGTATACTATTGTAATAGTATTGTCTGTATACTATTGTAATAGTATTGTCTGTATACTATTGTAATAGTATTGTCTGTATACTATTGTAATAGTATTGTCTGTATACTATTGTAATAGTATTGTCTGTATACTATTGTAATAGTATTGTCTGTATACTATTGTAATAGTATTGTCTGTATACTATTGTAATAGTATTGTCTGTATACTATTGTAATAGTATTGTCTGTATACTATTGTAATAGTATTGTCTGTATACTATTGTAATAGTATTGTCTGTATACTATTGTAATAGTATTGTCTGTATACTATTGTAATAGTATTGTCTGTATACTATTGTAATAGTATTGTCTGTATACTATTGTAATAGTATTGTCTGTATACTATTGTAATAGTATTGTCTGTATACTATTGTAATAGTATTGTCTGTATACTATTGTAATAGTATTGTCTGTATACTATTGTAATAGTATTGTCTGTATACTATTGTAATAGTATTGTCTGTATACTATTGTAATAGATTGTCTGTATACTATTGTAATAGTATTGTCTGTATACTATTGTAATAGTATTGTCTGTATACTATTGTAATAGTATTGTCTGTATACTATTGTAATAGTATTGTCTGTATACTATTGTAATAGTATTGTCTGTATACTATTGTAATAGTATTGTCTGTATACTATTGTAATAGCATTGTCTGTATACTATTGTAATAGCATTGTCTGCATACTATTGTAATAGTATTGTCTGTATACTATTTATTGTTGATTCATTATTTTCGTTTCGTTGTTTGTTTTTAATGATTTTTCTTTGACTGAGGGTTCTCTCAACATGAGCATTAGAATAGGGAAGACACAGTGATTGAGTTGGTGGGGGGAGGGGTAGATAAGAGATAAGAAGACTGTCACCTTATAAACAGTGAAGTCTATAAAGCAAGCCAGCAAATACTATTGTAGAGGAAAGAATCTTTATTTTCTTTTATTTTTTTTTTTTTGATCAATCACGTATTTTTATAGGAATAATTTAAAAAAAAAATAAAATACGATTTAAAAAAGAACAAGTTTGCTTCTCTCTCCGTCTAAGCATTTAGACCAGCTTTTCTCAAACTTTTTCGAGGGACCGCCCCCTTGGGTCCGTAAACTTATAACTCAACACTCCTCAATAATAATCAGAATCTTAGACTAAACAACGAAATGAGTAACATTTTAATAATTAAATTTAATATAATGACTAATCGAATATTTATTTATAATCCAATATATGTATTGTTTCATAGCATATTTATGCAAAAGAATTAATAAACAGTAAAAGAAACTTAGGTGAGAATATACTTTTAGCATAAAAATAAATTATCAAAACAAATAATTTTAAGAAACCTTTTCCTAGAAGTTTTGCATGTGGTGTTTTCATTTAAATTTAGAAATTATATTGCATGAAATTTTCAATTTATGGAAATAGAATCCCCACTCCCTTTTGTATTAGCGCCCCCCCGATATCAAAGCACCGCCCCCAGGGGTGGGGTGATACCGCCCACTTTGGGAAACACTGATTTAAACGGATCAAACCATTTGAAATCCCTTTTTACGACTTTTCAACAATCAATGAACATGATTCAAACTAGGTGTTAACGAAGAAGTTTGGTAATTTTTAGTATAGACAGTAAGAGATAACAAATATTTATAAAATGCTCGAAAAAAGCTATAGTTAAGCTATTACAGAGATTTTATTATAAATACTAAATATTTATCTTTAAAACTAAATTTAATAAAAAAGAAACATAAAGGGCTAAAAAAAAACAGTTAAATTAGCACAAAAAAGAATAAAAAAACGCGCCAGAGTTAAATTGAAAAATTTCGAGATTGAAAAAGGTTAAATTATTCCATTTCGGCCTAAATCGGCAACACTGCTCATATATCAATTAGTTTCAAGTATTTGCATGTTCTGAAATCATACTTTAAAAAATCATTAAAATAAAACAATGAGTTTATTTGACTAAATATTATTTTTTATGACACTTCAAGTTAAATGTAGATCGGATAAAATTATATATACAACATTAAAAATAAGAACTTTTTTCTTTAATGGTTATATAAAGCTGATATTATGTATTAATTTTTTTTTATAATAGTTAGACGAGCGAAAAAAAAAACTAGTTGTTTTAACACAGTGTTTCCCAAAGTGGGCGGTGCATTGAAATCGGGGGGGGGGGGGGGGGGGGGGCGGTAATGCAAATAGGAGCGGGGATTCTATTTCCACAAATTGAAAATGTTCATGCAATATAATTTCTAAATTTAAGTGTAAACGCGACATGTAAACTTCTAGGAAACGGTTTCTTAAAATTATTTGTTTTGATAATTCATTTTTATGTTAAAAGTATCTTCTCACCTAAGTTTCTTTTATTGTGTATTAATTCTTTTGCATAAATATGCTATGAAACAATATATCTATTGGATTCTAAATAAATATTGGATTAGTAATTATTTTAATTTAATTATTAAAATGTTACTCATTTGGTTATTTAGTCTTAGGAATCTGATTATTTATTCAAGGGTGTTGAGTTATAGGTTTATGGACCCAAGGGGGCGGTCACTCAAAAAAGTTTGGGAAACACTGTTTTAACATTAGTTTAACATTAACAATGTAAAATACAATACCTCTATCATTATTTACTTTTGCTCAAAAGTATGCAGTTCTTATCAGAACCATAACTATTTATTTGTCAAATTTCATAATTTTCTGTCTGTCACTGTAACCTGTATTGTGGTCACATGTTTGAATATACTCCCTCCCATATATACTCTGATATCAAACAATTATAAAAAATCCATTTAGAGGACTACAAAACGTCTAAATACATACAAATATTCTAATAAAATTTAACCTGACTAGTATATTTTACAAATAGTAAAGTTTTAACATATTGAATTCTATAACCGATATCAATATAAGTAATATAAAAAAAGTTTTTATATTTTAAAATTAAATTAAAACTATTATTTGTAATCTCTTATTTTTTTTTTAAAAAAAGAAGCAAAATAACAGCGGTATCTATTTATTTTCAGGACTCCACGCTGCTGGGATTTGTAAGTACAGTCGAAAGGATACCTGTACACAGGTTAGTGAGTTTACTATTATAATGATATTATTGGACAGTTGTAACACAATGCCACAGTACAAATTTCTTTATACTTTTTTTTTATAAATCTTAGCCACACTACACTTGGTTTAAATTGAAATCACAGTCCACTAGACATTATAGCACGCGTGCTGACACATATAACATTAGCTTATAACTCTTAACATCTATACACAATGTAGGAATGTATATATGTATGTATGTATCTCCATTTCAGTACTCTACGCTGCTGGGATTTTTAAGTACAGTCGAAAGGATACCTGTACACAAGTTAGTGAGTTTACTATTATAATAATATGATTAGATAGTTGTAACACAGTCCCAAACTTGTATAACAATTGTTAATGTTTTTTAATAATCTTATCTACTCTACACTTCGTTTAAGTTGAAAACAGGGTCCACTAGGGGTTATAGCACGCGTACGGACACATATAACATAAGCTTATATCTCTAAAAATTTATACAAAATGTAGGAATATATATATATATGTATGTGTATGTATCTCAATTTCAGTACTCTACGCTGCAGGGATTTTTAAGTACAGTCGGAAGGATACCTGTACACAAGTTAGTGAGTTTATTATTATATGATATTATTGGACAGTTGTAACACAATGCCACAGTACAAATATTTTTTACACTTTTTAAAAATCTTAGCCAAATTACTCTTGCTTTAAATTGAAAGCACAGTCCACTAGATATTATAGCACGCGTGCTGACACATATAACATTAGCTTATAACTCTTTACATCTATACACAATGTAGGAATGTATATATGTATGTATCTATCTCAATTTCAGTACTCTACGCTGCTGGGATTTGTAAGTACAGATGAAAGGGTAGTTGAAACCCCTTCTACTTGGATAATCCGGGTAGGTCTGTTGTAAAACAATTTTAAGATTCTACAAGAATTACCTAGTTGAATGTTTAGGGCTGTTGTTTTCTTAAATTACTATTTCACCTTTAATTATAGTATAACACTTATCCATAATAATTATATGGAGTTCACCATTATCTCTCATGTGGGTTTCTGATATCTATGACGTTTTTCTCCGGGAAACAGGTGGGAAGGTGAATCGTAGTTGTTCTAGACAATGAATAGTAGTTATGTCTATATATGAGCTTCTCCGGATCTCCCGGTTCCTTATTGCAGGCGTGCATTCAATGGAACAGAAACTGTAGATGGATAAATCGTCTTTATATTATAAAATATATATATATATATAAAAAGATTTCACATAAACACGTGAAACAACAATCAATGATTAAACCACAATAAGAATGAGAAAACAAGATAAGATCTTTAACCGTAACAAGCGGTCTTCGTCAGTTGGGTTTTTCTGACGAAGAGTTGTTACGGTTGAAAGATTTAGTTTGTTTTCCCATTCTTTTGTGGTTTAATCATTGATTTATATATATTATAAAATAAATTAAAAAAAAAACACAGAAAAACAGAATAACCACATATTTCGACCATCGTCGTCATCAGGAGGTGTGACGAGCAAAGAGTCCCGCAGGAAGGTAGGGCGGCGACTGACTGAAGTCCTGCGGGACTCTTCGCTCTTCGCTTTTCGCACCTCCTGATGACGACGATGGTCGAAATATGGATGTGAGTTATGTCTGTGTCTTTCTGTGTGTTTCCTTCGTTTTGAATTTATTTTATTTAAATAAGTCCTCTAGACCGTTTCTTTTAATTGTGATTAGCACGCGTAGTGCCGTTCTATTTGTCTCGAGTTCAGTCACCGCCCTGTCTTACTGCGGGACTCTTCACTCTTCACACCTCCTGATGACGACGATGGTCGAAATATCGATGTTAGTTATGTCTGTGTCTTTCTGTGTGTTTCCTTCGTTTTGAATTTAATATATTATTATCATATAATAGTAAACTATATCTACAATATAAACAAAAGATACAGAGTAAAGGGCCGAACACACATACAGTATATAATTTACGGTTGAACAGTCATCAGGAGTGTAGAGATATGGACACTCAACTCTCTTTTTTAAGTTGTGCTTGGTGTTCTTATCTCTATCCTCCTATCGATGGGTCATCCAAAAACTAGAGACTGTAAGTCACTTTGTCGCTTTACTTTGTATCTATAGTATTTGTGAAACGTCTCTGGTCCTTTGTGAACCGTTTTCTTGTTGATAAACTTATAAATATATCCTTATTTATGTTGTAATATCTCATGCAACATGAACTGTCGAGGGATAAAGCGTATCGAAGGTATTATAAAGCGGGTATATATTCTTATTCCAGGTGTACCATGTCATGCAACTCAATTAATAGAAGACTACGTTGTCTATATGTTGTGTTGTATATTTTTTTATTCCAGGTGTACCATCTATAGAATGATAAGTCGTCGTTATGTTGTGTTGTATATTTTCTTATTTCAGGTGTACTTTATAGTGCTGCTCAATTTATAGAAGGAGAAGTCGTCTTTATGTTATGTTGTATATTTTCTTATTTCAGGTGTACTTCATAATGCTGCTCCATTTATAGAAGGAGAAGTCGTCTTTATGTTATGTTGTATATTTTCTTATTTCAGGTGTACTTCATAATGCTGCTCAATTTATAGAAGGAGAAGTCGTCTTTATGTTATGTTGTATATTTTCTTATTTCAGGTGTACTTCATAATGCTGCTCCATTTATAGAAGGAGAAGTCGTCTTTATGTTATGTTGTATATTTTCTTATTTCAGGTGTACTTCATAATGCTGCTCCATTTATAGAAGGAGAAGTCGTCTTTATGTTATGTTGTATATTTTCTTATTTCAGGTGTACTTCATAATTGCTCCATTTATAGAAGGAGAAGTCGTCTTTATGTTATGTTGTATATTTTCTTATTTCAGGTGTACTTCATAATGCTGCTCCATTTATAGAAGGAGAAGTCGTCTTTATGTTATGTTGTATATTTTCTTATTTCAGGTGTACTTCATAATGCTGCTCAATTTATAGAAGGAGAAGTCGTCTTTATGTTATGTTGTATATTTTCTTATTCCAGGTGTACCATCTATAGAAGGAGAAGTCGTCTTTATGTTATGTTGTATATTTTCTTATTTCAGGTGTACTTCATAATGCTGCTCCATTTATAGAAGGAGAAGTCGTCTTTATGTTATGTTGTATATTTCCTTATTTCAGGTGTACTTCATAATGCTGCTCCATTTATAGAAGGAGAAGTCGTCTTTATGTTATGTTGTATATTTTCTTATTTCAGGTGTACTTCATAATGCTGCTCCATTTATAGAAGGAGAAGTCGTCTTTATGTTATGTTGTATATTTTCTTATTTCAGGTGTACTTCATAATGCTGCTCAATTTATAGAAGAGAAGTCGTCTTATGTTATGTTGTATATTTTCTTATTTCAGGTGTACTTCATAATGCTGCTCATTTATAGAAGGAGAAGTCGTCTTTATGTTATGTTGTATATTTTCTTATTTCAGGTGTACTTCATAATGCTGCTCCATTTATAGAAGGAGAAGTCTTTATGTTATGTTGTATATTTTCTTATTTCAGGTGTACTTCATAATGCTGCTCATTTATAGAAGGAGAAGTCGTCTTTATGTTATGTTGTATATTCTTATTTCAGGTGTACTTCATAACTGCTCCATTTATAAAGAAGGAGAAGTCTTTATGTTATGTTGTATATTTTCTTATTTCAGGTGTACTTCATAATGCTGCTCATTTATAGAAGGAGAAGTCGTCTTTATGTTATGTTGTATATTTTCTTATTTCAGGTGTACTTCATAATGCTGCTCATTTATAGAAGGAAAGTCGTCTTTATGTTATGTTGTATATTTTCTTATTCAGGTGTACCAATTCTTATAGAAGGAGAAGTCGTCTTTATGTTATGTTGTATATTTTCTTATTCCAGGTGTACCATCTATAGAAGGAGAAGTCGTCTTTATGTTATGTTGTATATTTTCTTATTTCAGGTGTACTTCATAATGCTGCTCAATTTATAGAAGGAGAAGTCGTCTTTATGTTATGTTGTATATTTTCTTATTTCAGGTGTACTTCATAATGCTGCTCAATTTATAGAAGGAGAAGTCGTCTTTATGTTATGTTGTATATTTTCTTATTTCAGGTGTACTTCATAATGCTGCTCAATTTATAGAAGGAGAAGTCGTCTTTATGTTATGTTGTATAATTTCTTATTTCAGGTGTACTTCATAATGCTGCTCAATTTATAGAAGGAGAAGACGTCTTTACGTTATGTTGTATATTTTCTTATTTCAGGTGTACTTCATAATGCTGCTCCATTTATAGAAGGAGAAGTCGTCTTTATGTTATGTTGTATATTTTCTTATTTCAGGTGTACTTCATAATGCTGCTCAATTTATAGAAGGAGAAGTCGTCTTTATGTTATGTTGTATATTTTCTTATTTCAGGTGTACTTCATAATGCTGCTCAATTTATAGAAGGAGAAGTCGTCTTTATGTTATCTATCTATATATTATTATTTCGTAGGTGTACTTGTTCATATATGCTGCTTCTTCTCTATAGAAAGGAGAAACTACTGGACCAATTGGGCTGAAACTTGGCATGGGAGGTTATTTGGGTAATATTGAACTAATTAAGGGTGTACTTCATGAGGCAATCCCCCATGTTATAGAAGTGCAGATAGTACTTCTAATGTATGGTTGTATATTACTCTTATGAAAATGGTGCAATACTTTGAAAAATAAAAATAAAATAAGAATCAATGTTTAGACTAGAATTTGGAGAAGTCGTATATAAAGGACATTTCATGTTACAAAAGTAACAGTATTAATTCTTATTTACAGTGAGTGTACATCTCTGTAATTGTTTAGCTCATTTAAAGAAAGGAGAAGTACTTATAACAATGCTTTATGAATATGATCCAACTCCCGATATGAAGATATTAATCTTATGCTGACAAAAGACCAGCTGGGGAGCATTCTCGAAGATATAATGCTGCTCAGATTGTAATGAGTTACTATAATTATAGCAGGAGGAAGATCTTGGGAAGCCACGTGACATAAGTGATGGAATAAGAGCTTGCTTGAAATCATCAAACATCTGGTATCGTACTTCATAATGCTGCTACAATATAAGAAGGAGAAGATCTCTTTATGTTATGGTTATATTTTCTTATTTCAGGGTGTACTTCATAATGCTGCTCAATTTTATAGAAGGAGAAGTCGTCTTTATGTTATGTTGTATATTTTCTTATTTCAGGTGTACTTCATAATGCTGCTCCAATTTATAGAAGGAGAAGTCGTCTTTATTTATGTTGTTATATTTTCTTATTTCCAGGTGTACCTAGTGTCCATTATAGAAAGAAGTCGTCTTTATGTTATGTTGTATATTTTCTTAATTTCAGGTGTACTTCAAACTGCTATTATAGAAGGAGAAGTCTCTTATGTTATGTTGTATATTTTCTTATTTCAGGTGTACTTCATAATGCTGCTCCAATTTATAGAAGGAGAAGTCGTCTTTATGTTATGTTGTATATTTTCTTATTTCAGGTGTACTTCATAATGCTGCTCCATTTATGAAGGAGAAGCTCTTTATGTTATGTTGTATATTTTCTTATTTCAGGTGTACTTCATAATGCTGCTCAATTTATAGAAGGAGAAGCGTCTTTATGTTATGTTGTATATTTTCTTATTTCAGGTGTACTTCATAATGCTGCTCCATTTATAGAAGGAGAAGTCGTCTTTATGTTATGTTGTATATTTTCTTATTTCAGGTGTACTTCATAATGCTCTCAATTTATAGAAGGAGAAGTCGTCTTTATGTTATGTTGTATATTTTCTTATTTCAGGTTACTTCATAATCTGCTAATTTATAAAGGAGAAGCGTCTTTATGTTATGTTGTATATTTTCTTATTTCAGGTGTACTTCATAATGCTGCTCATTTATAGAAGGAGAAGTCGTCTTTATGTTATGTTGTATATTTTCTTATTCAGGTGTACTTCATAATGCTGCTCAATTTATAGAAGGAGAAGTCGTCTTTATGTTATGTTGTATATTTTTATTTCAGGTGTACTTCATAATGCTGCTCAATTTATAGAAGGAGAAGTCGTCTTTATGTTATGTTGTATAATTTTTTTTCAGGTGTATCATAATCTGTTTTATTAGAAAGAAAACGTCTTTACGTTATGTTGTATATTTTTTAAAATTCAGGGGGTACTTCAAATGCTGCTCCATTTATGAAGGAAAGCGTCTTTATGGTTATGTGAATTTTCTTTATTTCAGGTGTACTCAATAGTGCTAATTTAAGGAAGGAGAGTGCTTTAATGTTAGTTATATTTTTTATTTCAGGTGTAATTCATAATGTGTCATTTATAGAAGGAGAATCAAGTCTTTATGTTATCAATTCTATATAATTATTTCGATGCTGTCAAAATTATAGTTGGGAGTTCTAAGAAATTTAATTCCAATTTAGGTCTAATTTGATGGAAGGTCTTGGGAATGAATTAAAACTGTGGGTAAGAGTTCAATCCATTGTATTATTCTTTAATTTGGTTAAAACCCAGATAAATTAATTTTTTTGAAAAAAAAATTTTAAAATTTAAGCTGTTTAATAAATTTAAAGGTATTTTAAAGGAATTCTTTAAAATTTAGTTTAATTTTTTTTTCAGGTTACTTCTTGTTTGTATTTAAAAGAAAAAATCTTTAAATTTGTTTAAAATTTTTTGACCAAACTCCATTTGAAGATTTTTAAATGTTTAAAGATATTCAAATTTATAATGCCCAGAAGAAAGCAAAATTTTTTTACAGGGGATCTTTTTTGGAATTTTGAAAAATATTTTAAATTTTTTTAAACTCAAACCTAAACGCCCAAAAAAAATGTTTTTTAAAATTTTTATTTGGAAACCTAATTTGGAGGCTTTAAAGTTATTTGAAAATTTTTTATTTTGGGAAAAAGTGCCTTTAAAAAAGGAAAAATTCAATTTAATTTTTCTTTTTCAAATTTGAAATTTCAACTTATTTTGGGGAAAACCTATTTTAAATTTTCTTTTTGGTTCCTAATTTCTAATTTTAAAAAAATCCAGTTATTTGAATTTTCTTACATTATTCAAAACTGCTCTTTAAGAGGAGAATTCTTTAGGGTTTAAAAATTTCAGGTTATTCATAATTTTATTTTGAAAGAATTCTTTTGATTTGAACTTATTAATGGTAAATTTAAAAGGGTCTTTATTTATTGAATTTTAATTTTTAGGTGTACTCCAAACCCCAAATGAAGGGGAAGCTCTTTATGTTTGGAAATTTGGGTTCTTCAAAGCTCTCAATTTATAGAAGGAGAAGTCGTCTTTATGTTATGTTGTATATTTTCTTATTTCAGGTGTACTTCATAATGCTGCTCAATTTATAGAAGGAGAAGTCGTCTTTATGTTATGTTGTATAATTTCTTATTTCAGGTGTACTTCATAATGCTGCTCAATTTATAGAAGGAGAAGACGTCTTTACGTTATGTTGTATATTTTCTTATTTCAGGTGTACTTCATAATGCTGCTCCATTTATAGAAGGAGAAGTCGTCTTTATGTTATGTTGTATATTTTCTTATTTCAGGTGTACTTCATAATGCTGCTCAATTTATAGAAGGAGAAGTCGTCTTTATGTTATGTTGTATATTTTCTTATTTCAGGTGTACTTCATAATGCTGCTCAATTTATAGAAGGAGAAGTCGTCTTTATGTTATCTATCTATATATATATATTTTCGTAGTGTCTTGTTTATATATCTGTTTGTTCTCTATAGAAATCAAAACTACTGGACCAATTGGGCTGAAACTTGGCATGGGAGGTCTTTGGGGGTAAATGAACAAAACTAAGGGGGTACCAGAGGCAATCCCCCATGTTATGGTGCAATAACTTCTAATTATGGTGAAATACCAGATGAAAATGGTGCAATTCTTTGAAAAATAAAAATAAAATAAGAACAATGTTTAGACTAAATTTGGAAAGGTATATAAAGGACATTTCAATTTACAAAAGTAACAGTATTAATTTTGTTTACAGTGAGTGTACATCTCTGTTTTGTTTAGTGATTTAAAGAAAAAAGTACTTATCAACAATGCTTTAGAATATGATCCAACTCCCGATATGAAGATATTAATCGATGCTGACAAAAGACCAGCTGGGGAGCATTCTCGAAGATATAATGCTCCAGATTGTAATGAAGTTACTATAATTATAGCAGGGGAAGATCTTGGGAAGCCACGTGACATAAGCTGATGGAATAAGAGCTTGCTTGAAATCATCAAACATCTGGTATCGTACTCAAACATTGAGACTGTCTACAAATATGAGAGCCGAACTATTTGGAGATGCATCTTCAAGTCAGTTTGCAAACAATTTATTGACCCTTGGAGAAGGGAAAGTGCCTATTAACCAAAATGGAGAAATTACAATATCTCCTATCTGCACACCTGTGAAATCAGAGCTTGACCTGATGAACAAAGTCTATCCAAATCTTGCTCAACACTATCTAAATTCAAATCAATCCAGTTATGAAGATCTAAACCATTATCAAAACTGGCTCTGTGAGAGAGCAATTCTAGCGCCTAAAAATGTTACAGTCAATTCAATCAATTTTGAATTGTTGAAAAGGATTCCTGGAACTCTGCACACCTATAAATCCATAGATGCAGTTACAGATGAATCTGAGGCCGTTCAATATCCTATTGAATTCTTAAATTCTTTAGATCCCTCTGGTACTCCACAACACAAACAAGACCTGAAAGTGGGAGCTCCAATTATGCTCTTGAGAAATTTGGATCCTCCAAGACTCTGCAATGGTACTAGATTAGTTGTGAAGAAGATGTTACCCCATGTGATTGAAGCTACAATTCTAACAGGATATTGTAAAGGGCAGGATGTCTTTATCCCAAGAATTCCAGTCATTCCAACAGATGTTCCGTTCAATTTCAAGCGTCTACAATTTCCCGTCAAACTAAGTTTCGCAATGTCCATTAACAAATCGCAAGGACAAACTCTTTCAGTTGCTGGCTTGCATCTGCTTGAACCATGTTTCTCTCATGGACAGTTATATGTAGGATGTTCAAGAGTTGGCAGTTCCAAAAATTTATACATCCTTGCACCAGAAGATAAGACAAAAAATGTTGTTTATCATGAAGTACTCTGATATGTTTATTATGATTTGATAGAATAAATATTAACTTAAATTCTTCCTTCTTAAAGCTCAAACCTAAACCTGACAAAAATTAAATGTTTTTTGTATCAGAATTTTAGTTGGGATTAAACCTCAATAATGGAATGTGTCTCTGTTTATAAGAAACTTAATTTGTTAACATGTTATGAAGTTTTGTTTTGTTAGAAAATATGTTGCACTGTTATAGAATTTCTGATAGAAATATATACTTAGAAGTTTAGATTCTTTGCTTCATTCAATACTTAGCCATAATTTCATTATTTTCTTATTTTGTCCCGGGCAACGCCGGGTAGTTCTGCTAGTGTTGTATATTTTCTTATTTCAGCTGTACTTCATAATGCTGCTCAATTTATAGAAGGAGAAGTCGTCTTTATGTTATGTTGTATATTTTCTTATTTCAGGTGTACTTCATAATGCTGCTCAATTTATAGAAGGAGAAGTCGTCTTTATGTTATGTTGTATATTTTATTATTTCAGGTGTACTTCATAATGCTGCTCCATTTATAGAAGGAGAAGTCGTCTTTATGTTATGTTGTATATTTTCTTATTTCAGGTGTACTTCATAATGCTGCTCAATTTATAGAAGGAGAAGTCGTCTTTATGTTATGTTGTATATTTTATTATTTCAGGTGTACTTCATAATGCTGCTCCATTTATAGAAGGAGAAGTCGTCTTTATGTTATGTTGTATATTTTCTTATTTCAGGTGTACTTCATAATGCTGCTCCATTTATAGAAGGAGAAGTCGTCTTTATGTTATGTTGTATATTTTCTTATTTCAGGTGTACTTCATAATGCTGCTCCATTTATAGAAGGAGAAGTCGTCTTTATGTTATGTTGTATATTTTCTTATTTCAGGTGTACTTCATAATGCTGCTCCATTTATAGAAGGAGAAGTCGTCTTTATGTTATGTTGTATATTTTCTTATTTCAGGTGTACTTCATAATGCTGCTCCATTTATAGAAGGAGAAGTCGTCTTTATGTTATGTTGTATATTTTCTTATTTCAGGTGTACTTCATAATGCTGCTCCATTTATAGAAGGAGAAGTCGTCTTTATGTTATGTTGTATATTTTCTTATTTCAGGTGTACTTCATAATGCTGCTCCATTTATAGAAGGAGAAGTCTTTATGTTATGTTGTATATTTTCTTATTTCAGGTGTACTTCATAATGCTGCTCAATTTATAGAAGGAGAAGTCGTCTTTATGTTATGTTGTATATTTTCTTATTTCAGGTGTACTTCATAATGCTGCTCCATTTATAGAAGGAGAAGTCTTTATGTTATGTTGTATATTTTCTTATTTCAGGTGTACTTCATAATGCTGCTCAATTTATAGAAGGAGAAGTCGTCTTTATGTTATGTTGTATATTTTCTTATTTCAGGTGTACTTCATAATGCTGCTCCATTTATAGAAGGAGAAGTCGTCTTTATGTTATGTTGTATATTTTCTTATTTCAGGTGTACTTCATAATGCTGCTCAATTTATAGAAGGAGAAGTCGTCTTTATGTTATGTTGTATATTTTATTATTTCAGGTGTACTTCATAATGCTGCTCCATTTATAGAAGGAGAAGTCGTCTTTATGTTATGTTGTATATTTTCTTATTTCAGGTGTACTTCTTAGCTGCTCCATTTATAGAAGGAGAAGTCGTCTATATGTTATGTTGTATATTTTCTTATTTCAGGTGTACTTCTTAATGCTGCTCAATTTATAGAAGGAGAAGTCGTCTATATGTTATGTTGTATATTTTCTTATTTCAGGTGTACTTCTTAATGCTGCTCCATTTATAGAAGGAGAAGTCGTCTATATGTTATGTTGTATATTTTCTTATTTCAGGTGTACTTCTTAATGCTGCTCCATTTATAGAAGGAGAAGTCGTCTTTATGTTATGTTGTATATTTTCTTATTTCAGGTGTACTTCATAATGCTGCTCAATTTATAGAAGGAGAAGTCGTCTCTATGTTATGTTGTATATTTTCTTATTTCAGGTGTACTTCATAATGCTGCTCAATTTATAGAAGGAGAAGTCGTCTTTATGTTATGTTGTATATTTTCTTATTTCAGGTGTACTTCATAATGCTGCTCAATTTATAGAAGGAGAAGTCGTCTTTATGTTATGTTGTATATTTTCTTATTTCAGGTGTACTTCATAATGCTGCTCCATTTATAGAAGTAGAAGTCGTCTTTATGTTGTGTTGTATATTTTCTTATTTCAGGAGTTCTGTTTTATCTTTTGGTTTTGCATGTTTCAAGGGTCTTACATGTACAAATAGTCTCGCATGCTCCATTGTCTAGCATGTTTAAACGGTCTTGCATTTAGGTATATATTTGTTTTATTATAAGAGCTCGTGTTCTGTCGCATATAGCATTTATGGTGGTGGGTGGGGTACAATGTAGTTCGCCTCCTCGTGGTGTACCCTGGGTGATGCCAAATGAACTACAAATCTACGACTATAATCATGCCACAGTTAAGGCAAAGGTGCAATGACGTTTTTAAGGGCCATAACATCAACAATGCCCTCATCAGGCAGATGAATTACGATATTGGTAATGAGCTAAAACGTATTTTAACTAACAAGAATGTTGATATATTCATTACATTGGAACCTGGGACCTCTAGAAAATTTACTCAATTCTACTAAAGTGGGAACTACTCGATGTACATTATCATGAGAAGCAGATCAGTGGCCTGAAGTATGATATTGGAATTAAAGAAAGATATATTGTTGGAATTTGAAATACGAGTATTTCATGGAATGGATGTAGACGACGAGTTGAATCAATACGAGCAGACTACTGGATTAGTTACAATCATTTCTTAATTTTCAGAGTTTATAGCCCACAAAAACACTATTACGCATACAAATAAATATACTATTTTTCTTGTTTTATCGAGATTTGGTCCAGCTCTAAACAATAAAACACCTTTTAAGTCGACGTTTTGTCTATTTTTTGAGACTTCACTAGGGCTACATTAATTTCTATATATTTTATTGATTTTTGTATCCATTTTTCACTTTTCTGCTTAAAAATTCTATTATATTTTAGGACCTAAAAAAAAAAATTTTTAAAATAAATCCTGAGGTTTGGCATTGAGAGGTTCATTTTGAATAAAAAAAATCGGCCCAATTCTCATTGTAATTGTATGGCCAGCACCTACCAGCTGAAAAGTTTAAGGACTACCTTACTGGTCAGACCTGGGTCGTCCCCCTCCGAAGAGGGAAGTACCCGTTCCCCCGGGCCAGGGCTCATTAAGAATGAATTCTCATTGTAATTTGGTTTTAAACCAAACAATATCTAAAGGATTGATTAGCATTATACATATCAAATTTTTTTAAAAAAAAAATGTTTTGTGCCTTAGCCTCTCACGCAATTAAAAATCAACACAATTTCAATTTGATAATGCATCAATTTTGGATTATGAAAGTTCATACAATAAATTTGATTCTACTTGGTATTCCAAAATATTATTAGAAATTATAGAATAGTAAAAAATATCATTATTAGTGTTGTGTGAAACAAATCCTTCTGTATATACCACATTAGATGTCTGTCCTTGAGGTTCATGGAAGAACAAAAGAATTGGAACATCTAACAAGCAAACTATAGTTGACCATTTGAGAAAATGGTCCTGTCCTTTTTCACATTACGAATCCAGTGAGGTTGAGACCTAAGCCTTCCACTTGGGTCGTTAGTAGACCCAAAAGAGACTACACTCATGGAAGAACAAAAGAGTTGGAACCTCAAACAGCAAACTACAGTTGACCATTTGAGAAAATGGTCCTGTCCCTTTTCACATTACGAAACCAGTGAGGTTGAGACCTAAGCCTCCCACTTGGGTCGTTAGTAGACCCAAAAGAGACTACACTCATGGAAGAACAAAAGAGTTGGAACCTCAAACAAGCAAACTACAGTTGACCATTTGAGAAAATGGTCCTGTCCTTTTTCACATTACGAATCCAGTGAGGTTGAGACCTAAGCCTCCCACTTGGGTCGTTAAGTAGAAGAACATCAATGGACGGGTCGTTGTTGAAGTTAGCCACTATGGATGCCCGCAAATGGGATGGAACAGAGCCATCCAACCTGAGATGGCTGACGTTCTTCATGTGCGCCCTGCAACACAGCACCTACTTTCAAACAATTCGTCTATGCGACTGCAAGGATGAAGAAAGCTCCTCATCCCAGATTAGCACAGTCTAAATAAGGTAGGCAGTATTTTGTTTTATGATAGCAAGAAGTGATATGTGATCAAAGGCTCTGTTTTTATGCATTATTTTTAACATTTTTGTTTGTTTTGGTGTTTATTTTGTTTGTTTGTTTGTTTTGTGTGATGTCAGTCGTAGACGCCCGCCTCCGCGAAGTCCACCTTGGGCAGGCCGTGGAATGCAAGATCGCAAATTCAATGTTCACATTTCAGTTTCGTAACATGAAATTTTGTTACTGATACTAAACGCAGCATGATGGTGCTCCTACTTTAAGTGTTTACTCATGACCAGGCAGTCCAGGAGCAGTCAACGGAGTCAAGAATTTCAGTTGAATAATGAACTGCTTCCTCATCACTAATCACTCTCTTTACTGACTTTTAAGTTCTATCTTTGGTTTGATATAGCATAGGTTAGGTTAGGTTGCAGTGGCAGTTTCACAAGGGAACACACAAAGGCCAAGCATTGGACCTTTGTGATACCACACAATGAAGATTGATTCTACACTGGGAGTCCTAAATTTTGCCTAACTCAAATGTATTTAGAGTAGGGATCTTTAACGAGTACCTGACATCGTACAGGCTCGGGACCGACAGTTTAACGTCCTTCTCCGAGGGACGACGTGCTCAGATTTATTCACCTCCCGCGTGAATAAATCGAGGGTCAGGTGGGGATCAAACCCCGGTCCTATCAGTTCAGAGGCGAGCACGTAAACACTGAGCTAGCCTGACCCTGACCCTGATCCTGCCTGTTCATATTAAGGGCTGAGAATTGCTCGTTCACAAAGCCATTTATTCTGAATAGATAGTACATCTTGAACTCTGGGAAACACCTTTTCAAAGATGTCAAATACGCAATATATTCATATGCTCAAATGAATTAAAATTAACAACAATACCTACTTGCCACGCCTATGTATTTTCAAAACAAACTTGTCTTTGAAGTCAGCAAAATACAGCTTAAAGCTCCATAATTTTGCTTCTACACTGAATTATCAATCTATTTAGAACCCATATTTTAAGCTAGACATACACAAATCTAGTGTCAAAGTTTCAGCTCGCTATGTCTCATGGTGGCTGAGTTTACTTGTGAACAACGTTTTTGCTTTAAACGTCCATAACTTAACTTCTACATTGAATTTCCAATCAATTCAGAGACTATATTTTAAGTTAGACCTACACAAATCTACTGTAAAAGTTTCAGCTTGATATGTGTTATGGTGGCTGAGTTTACTTGTGACAAAATTTTGCGGACAAACAGACAAACCGATGTATGAAACGTAAAGAAAACTTGAAATGAGTCAGTTCTAAGCAATGTACAGACAAAATCATTATTTTATTTATATAGATTTATGTAAATTCAATTCCTGTCAAAAAAAAGAAATGAAATTTAAACAATGTTTGAGTTTATCTAACATTTGTCTGCACCTTAGAAACTTATTTACATGTAATACATTTTGAAATTTAAAAAATACAAGCAGAAATACCCAGCGTTGCCCGGGACTAGAAGTTTTAAGTATAAAATATGAAATGATCGAAATGAAAATTGGGTTCAATATTAATTTATGCATTTTTGTCTTACGATTCTTTATTCATGATCTACAGTCCCTTGGACGTTTTTTAACATTTTCAGGAGAATAGTGGTACCTAGGCTATGAAAGAAGCATCCTAGAGCAAAAAAACATTAAATAACATTGAGCTCGATTTTTATTTCCAACATTTCATATTTTATGCATTAAGGCCGTAGACGCCATATTTCTTGAGAAAAAATGCAAAAACTAAAAATTGGCAAATTTTTGAGGTTTTTGGGCCCTAGGGGGCCGGCGTTAAGCTGCCCCTCAGAGTTTAATAGCCTAAAACCACCCCAAGACCTATAGAAAGTGCCTTGCAAAAGAATTTTTGAAAAAGGTCCATTGTAGGCCGAATGCATAAGGTACAAACATACATACATACATACATACATACATACATACATACATACAGAGCCACGAAGAGAATTTATATATAGATTGTATATTATACAATTAAATTCTTTAGGTGGGCGGTGGCAAATCAAATGATGTCTTAAGGGGGGGGGGGGGGGGGGGCAATACTTAAAAAGTTTGAGAAACACTGATTTAGGAGTTTATCTGCTTTTATGTGAACATAATTGCATTAAAAAAGGAAGGTATTGGATGACCCAACAGGTCACAGGTACCATTTTCTATTCGTTATCTAATACTATAAATCGAATCACAGTGGGTATCTAACTCTACTACCAGATTGTGGTAGCAGAGTCGAGTTATATTGTTACTCGAAACGTTACAATATAATCATACTATATTTTTAATTATTATAACTATATTTTAACTATTAATTATGATAAATAGATTCATAGGAATCTAAAAACTTTTTAAGTTTTGATTACTGTGTAGGAACTTAATAACTATAGTTTAATAGCTGTAAACGCCCTCACTGTAAAAAGAATATTTGTTTTCCATGTTTTAATTTTACTATTTGCAGGTTTTAAATGTTTTATTTTTTTTTAAAAAAATGTTATATTTATAACATAGAAATTATCTATATTAATAATTATTGTTATTGTTTAACTTTATTTAAATAACAGGTATGTAATTCGAGATCTATTGGAATGCGATAGTGGCTCCTCCAAGCGATGCGAATTAAAACTCATCTCTTCTCTCCCCCCCCACTCCTTCCACAACTCTGTTATTGCAGACAGAAAATTACAATAAATGTTCTGTCCCCAGCTTCAGTTGCCGGGAACGCGTCGTAGTGTCCACATCGTTCTTAATCTATCTCGTTTAATATATAACTTCTTAAAAAATACAACCAAAACAGTCGGCTAGAATACTATTGTGTTTATTGTTAAGTGTAGAAAATTACGTGTAGTTAGTTATCTATATAAAATATTAAAAACGAACTATCTTATTCTTAATAATTAATTAATTAAAAACACGCATAAAGTTTGTGTTCATCGAATACTCACAAAAGCTTGAAAATCAAAAACCCAAGTAAGTAAAAATATATATATTTTTTACTTTTTGTCTAATACATTATGTTTCTTTATAATTTCGCCTTTAATTATAAATTATACTGCTATATACCATTTTATTAATTAAAACTACAAAATATTTAACAAACTTTTATAAAAAGGTAAACAAAAAAACTGAAAAAATTAGGAAGGCAATAAAATGAAATTTTTTAGTTATGAAAAAATATTGTGGTAAAAAAATTGTTAATGACTGAATACTTTACACAATTTTCAACCACACGCTCAAACATACAGACATACATATATATATATATATATTATATATATATATAATATATATATATAGGTGTGTTCTCTAATCGGGGTTCGGTAAATTTTCCAGGATAAAAAATTAAACTCTCGTTGCCAACGTTTCGGTCTTATTTAAAACCTTTTTCATAGGCATCTTCTCCATACAATCTTCTTATATCCTCATAAAAACCCATATTTCTTCTTATATAAACCCAAATATATAATCTGTTATATATATATATTTGTGTATTTTGGGAGCAGACCTTCAATCAAACATGTTTTATTACAAATTATGCCAATTTTAACTTATTTTATTCACTAAACAAGTTTTAACCATAACAAACAAATTAACAATACATACAAATTATACGACGTTTCGGTCAGCTCTGACCATCTTGAGGGACTAATAACGAAATTCTGTTACTGTTATCACAGAAATAATGAATTTCTGTGATGATTTAGTTATTAGTCCCTGAAGATGGTCAGAGCTGACCGAAACGTCGTATATAATTTGTATGTAATGTTAATTTGTTTGTTATGGTTAAAACTTGTTTAGTGAATAAAATAAGTTAAATTGGCATAAATTTTAATAAAACATATATATATATATATATATATATATATATGTTTGCTTTATTGAGTTGTGGTCTATCGTCAAACAATTCTCAAAAAAAAACACATTTAAAATAACGTTTCATCAATATTTCTAGCCATCTTCAGGGCTGCATCAATATAACATTAGTTATAATTGCAATAACTTTTCTTGATGAAGCCCTGAAGACGATATATATATAAAGATTTCACATAAACACGTGAAATAACAATCAATAATCAAACCACAATATGAAATTGGGGAAAACAAGACTAAAATATTTCAACCGAAACAAGCGGTCTTCGTCAGAGTTAAATACTCAACTGGAAAAACCCAACAGTTGGGTTTTTGATCCTAACGAAAACCGCTTGTTACGGTTGAAAGATCTTAGTCTTGTTTTCCCATTCTATTTGCGGTTTGATCATTGATATATATATATATATATATATATATATATATGTGTATATATATAATATAATATATATATATATATAAAATAAAATGATTCCACAAACTAATTAGGCTAAATTTACAGAAAAAATACGACTAAAAAATCACAAAAATTTACTATAACATTTTGACTGCTCAAAAAATATATATAATAATGTATATAATATAATAATATAATATAGAATATAATAATGCATAAATATAATAATTTTATATAATGGGTTCCTTGCCGTTGCGTCTACAACGTGCTTGGTCTCCCTTTCTCTTTTCTCCTGAAGATGGGTTACCCAAAAATTTGAGTTTGTAACTGTGTTTCCTTACTCTGTGTGTTACTCTTCTTGAATTTTGAACTCGTATATATATATTTGTAAAATTTGGAAGCAGTCCTTCATTTAAGAATATTTGATTGAACAACTGACCGTATTTCACTGATGTCATTTTCTTCACCAGAACTTTATCAACTTGTGAAGAAAATGACATCAGTGAAATACAGTCAGTTGTTCAATCAAATATATATATATATAGTTCAATATAGAAAAAGAAACATAGAGAAATTAAAATTTTCGGTTAGATAAGGGAGGGAAACCAAGCGCACTGGTTCAGAGACGGTTGGGGACCCACCCATATATATTATATATATATATATATATATATATATATCAATGATCAATCCACAATTATTTGGGTTTTTGACTCTGACGAAGACCGCTTGTTACGGTTGAAAGATCTTAGTATTGTTTCCCCATTTCTTATTGTGGTTTGATCATTCATTGTTATTTCACGTGTTTATATGAAATGTGTGTTTCCTTCGTTTTGAATTTATTTATATATATATATATATATATAGTGTTAAACTGAATTGCCTTAATCAAACATATCTTTCTTTTAAGCAGTTTTTCATATTTTCTAGCTAATTTCAATTCTTCTAGATTCAGCTGGTGAATAATATCAGCAAAACTCCGGTTTGACATCACTATTTATTAACTTATATTACACAAGATTATACAACTACAGAATTAATTTATTTCTGAAGATGGTTGGAGACAACCGAAACATGTCAAGTTTAGTTTAATTTAGTTGGAAAATCTTATGTAAAAGTTTATATATATATAAAAAGATTTCACATAAACACGTGAAACAACAATCAATGATCAAACCACAATAAGAAATGGGAAAACAAGACTAAGATCTTTCAACCGCAACAAGCGGTCTTCGTCAGAGTCAAAAACCCAACTGAAACCTCAAAATCAAAAACCCCTCAGTTGGGTTTTTGACTCTGATGAAGACCGCTTGTTACGGTTGAAAGATCTTAGTCTTGTTTTCCATTTCTTATTGTGGTTTGATCATTGATATATATATATGATTACTGATATTTATTGTAAGCAGGAGAACGATCCAAAAGGACAATAAACGTTTCACGATGAATTACAAACACAGAACTAAGGAACAAACAGATTACTGTCTCAGTAATATAGGTTTTCGTTGGAAATACGATCCGAAATTGACAAATATAGTTCAATGTAGAAAAAGAAACATAGAGAAATTAACAGCACACACATACAGCGTCTAATTTTCGGTTTGATCAATCTGCAGGTTGATTGTTGGTCTCCAACCGTCTCTGTACCAGTGCGCTTGGTTTCCCTCTCTTATCTCTCCTGAAGACGGTTCAAACCAAAAATTAGAGACTATAAGTGTGTTATTTTGATTTCTCTATGTTTCTTTTTCTACATTTAACTGTATATATATATATATATATATATATATATATATTGTGTTGAACTGAATTGCCTTAATTAAACTTACCTTTTTTTTACCTTAAACTTTACCTTAAACATAACTTACTGTTATGTTTACATACTTGTTCCATGAAAATAGTTTTGTTTTGTGACGTTTTATAATAATTTCTGCTGATGGTTGGAGACAACCGAAACATGTCATGTTAATCATTAAATATTGATGGCTTACCAAAGTTTCGCTCAAATAATTCACCAACTAAATCAAGACGATTTAAAATTATCAAGGAAATATGAGAAACTGCTCAAAAAAAAGGTAAGTTTAATTAAGGCAATTCAGTTCAACACAATATGTATAAAAGAAGGTCTGCTCCCTATTTATACTAATATATATATATATATTAGTATAATTAAAATAAGCAGTGACACATAAACTGAAACATAACAAAGACTCAGAACTTGACTGTCGTCCCTCCGTCAATTCACTTCTTCTTCTGAGGAGACCGCCATTACGGTAGAAATATTGAAAAGTGAGTCTTTGTTATGTTTCAGTTTATGTGTCACTGCTTATTTTAATTGTAATCTGTCCTGCCGGACCGTTTTTCGTTTATCATATATATGCATATATATATATATATATATTATATATATATATATATATGCATGCTCAATCGTCTTGAAAGCTTAGTAGTTGTCATCCCAATATAATAATTTGAGGGCAGGGTTGCGCAGTCCCCTGTACTGCATGTATATTTAATTGAATGGGGCCCCCAAGAACCATATATATATATATACAATTAAAAGAAACGGTCCAGCGGACTTTTTTAAGTCGCTGCCCTGTCTTTCTGCGGGACTCTTCGCTCTTCGCTCTTCACACCTCCTGATGACGACGATGGTCGAAATATCTATGTGAGTTATGTCTGTGCCTTTCTGTGTGTTTCCTTCGTTTTGAATTTATTTTATATATATATATATATATATATATATATATATATATATATATACCAATTTATTGAACAACGTGCAATATATATAGAATCAGACAATGGTGTTACATACAAAGGTTGTCAATGGAGTGAGATGTGTGAGTATGTATGTGTGTCTATGTGTATATATGTATGTGTTAGTTGGGGCGTGTTGAATATGTGTGTTGTGTGTATGTGTGTGTGTCATTCAATGTATGATGCAATTAAGAAACACATTACTACAATAATTGTCTTATTAAGATAAGATAAGACGTTAGAGAATGTTGAGTTTTTTAAAGAGATAACCTGAGCTCAAATACCTCCTGTAAAAATAATTATCTTTAAACATTCACTTAAATCCTCTTGTATTTAGAAAATAAATAAACAAAAACAATATTTATATATATAAAAGAAATAACGGAAAAGGATTTAATAAGATAAATAATATGTGGAAAATCAATAAAATGCTGAAAACTCAAAAAAATCTATATGGTACAGTGGAACCTCTACATACGAGCTACTCTACTTACGAGAAACTCGAGATACGAGCAAAAATCTTGTTCTACATACGAGAAAAAATCCAAGTTACGAGAATTTCCAGATGGTTCCGATAGGTGGCCAAGTTATGTTAGGTGGGAGGAAATTTGCTGCTTAAAGTTGAAAAAAAAAACACCAATAAAAAGTGGCTACTAGTCGTGCTAAAGCTGTTTTTTAATGACATTTGCCTTATACATTTCCCGTAACATTTTGAAAGGGAGGCAGAGACAAAAGACTCCTTGGATAAGGTTTTTCTTCAAAAGACCTATAGAAAGTGAAAGTGTTGCGATTCCAGCTAAAAAGGGCAAAAGAAAGCGAAGAAAAGTACAAACTGATACAGTAATGTTAAAAAGCAAAAAAAAGCAGAAAAAAGTGCATAAATAAATTAGTGCCGTAAAAAAATTTATTGTAGGGTAAAAATCTAATGAAATGGTTTCCACATATAAAACTTTTAATGATATAAACAACGCGTTTCGAACACGTAGTGTTCTTCCTCAGGCATTAACTAAAGATGAGTGCCTCTGAATAAGACTTATTCAGAGGCACTCATCCTTAGTTAATGCCTGAGGAAGAACACTACGTGTTCGAAACGCGTTGTTTATATCATTAAAAGTTTTATATGTGGAGACCATTTCATTAGATTTTTACCCTACAATGAGTAAATACCACATAATAACTGATTGCACTACATTAGAATTAAAAAATTTAGTTTTTCATAAAGTTAACTTTAATTTTAAGTGGAAGTGCTCTCATAATAAATGCTCATAATAAACTCGCATTTTATTTCGTTAATATCATCTTATTTATCTTATTACTGTATTTTTATGTTCAGTCACTATTTTGAATGTGTTTTTAGTAATCAGGAAGATGTGTTCATATTTATTTAGGGTTAACTTGAATGATTTTGGGAGGCCGGGAACAAATTAATTGGTTTTCAGTTATTTCTTATGGGAAAAATTCGCTCTAGATACGAGAAATTCTAGATACGAGCACGATCCGGGAACGAATTAATCTCGTATGTAGAGGTTCCACTGTATTTTGATTGTCTTCATCATCAGGAGGGATTTTGTTCTATTATTATTTGAGGGTGACTATAGCATTGCGTTTTAAAAACTATTGTACTTCCCTTCTTCTGTACTAAAGTACACCAGCAGTTAGCTTCAACGCCTCCAAGAAGCTCAGCACTTTTGCTGTTTCCAGCGGTAAAACTTTTTCTATGGTTTTGTTGAATGTCCCGAAGCACCTACCTCTATGCTGTATTAAATTTTACTTGGATTATTTTGAATTAACCCGAACATATTCTGTATAGTAGATTTAGGTTTGGTTAGGTTGCAGTGGCAGTTCCACAAGGGAACACACATAGGCCGAGTATTGGCCCTTAGTGATACCACACAATGAAGATTGATTTTACAGTGGGAGTCCTAAATTTTGCCTAACTCAAATGTATTTAGAGTAGGGATCTTTAACGAGTACCTGACATCGTACAGGATCGGGACCGACGATTTAACGCCCTTCTCCGAGGGACGACGTGCTCAGATTTATTCACCTCCCGCGTGAATAATTCGAGGGCCAGGTGAGGATTGAACCCCGGTCCTATCAGTTCAGAGGCGAGCACGTAACCACTGAGCTAGCCTGGCCCTAGTAGATTTATTATTTAATTTGATTATTTTTAATAAATTCTTTATCAATCCTTTAGTATGCTCTTATAGTTATAAATGATTTTAAATTAATGAAAGATTATCTCTGGAATTTTATTGTTAATAGTTTTATAATATTCAAAGATGATCTTTGGAATTTCATTATAAATATATTTAAAATATTGGAGTTTTATCTCTGGAATTTTATTGTTAATAGTTTTAAAATATTCAAAGATGATCTTTGGAATTTCATTATAAATATATTTAAAATATTGGAGTTTTATCTCTGGAAGTTTATTGTTAATAGCTTTATAATATTCAAAGATTATCTTTGGAATTTCATTATAAATATATTTAAAATATTGGGGTTTTATCTCTGGAAGTTTATTGTTAATAGTTTTATAATATTCAAAGATTACCTTTGGAATTTAATTATAAATATTTTTAAAATATTGGAGTTTTATCTCTGGAGTTTATTGTTAATAGTTTTATAATATTCAAAGATGATCTTTGGAATTTCATTATAAATATATTTAAAATATTGGAGTTTTATCTCTGGAAGTTTATTGTTAATAGTTTTATAATATTCAAAGATTATCTTTGGAATTTAATTATAAATATATTTAAAATATTGGAGTATTATCTCTGGAAGTTTATTGTTAATAGTTTTATAATATTCAAAGATTATCTTTGGAATTTCATTATAAATATATTTAAAATATTGGAGTATTATCTCTGGAAGTTTATTGTTAATAGTTTTATAATATTCAAAGATTATCTTTGGAATTTAATTATAAATATATTTAAAATATTGGAGTATTATCTCTGGAAGTTTATTGTTAATAGTTTTATAATATTCAAAGATTATCTTTGGAATTTCATTATAAATATATTTAAAATATTGGAGTATTATCTCTGGAAGTTTATTGTTAATAGTTTTATAATATTCAAAGATTATCTTTGGAATTTCATTATAAATATATTTAAAATATTGCAGTATTATATCTGGAAGTTTATTGTTAATAGTTTTATAATATTCAAAGATGATCTTTGGAATTTCATTATAAATATTTTTAAATATTGCAGTATTATCTCTAGAATTTTGTTGTTAATAGTTTTATAATATTCAAAGATGATCTTTGGAATTTCATTATAAATATTTTTAAATATTGGAGTATTATCTCTGGAATTTTGTTGTTAATAGTTTTATAATATTCAAAGATGATCTTTGGAATTTCATTTATAAAATGGAAACGTTTTTATAATTGTCACAAAGCCTTCTTGATTTGGAAAGATGTCCATTCATTCAGCTGTTTTTGATTTGACGTAATGATTTGTTTGTTGTGCTAGCTGCATTACCCCCTCAAAAAAAACACACCTCATTTAAACGATAATTACCTTTAATCGTAGGAAAGGTTAATAACGGTTAATTGTTTTATGAGTTTGTTGGTTATTAGTTTTTTTTTTGGTATTTTGCTATTTACGTTGTTATGGAAGGAGAATAGGTGTCATGTTTTGTTCTTTTGTGAGAGTAAGGGAGTGAGGTGATTGTTTTTAAGTAATTGATTGATGGCTATAATGTCTGTGTGGGACAGAGAGAAATGATTCATCAATTTGATTGAGATAGTCCGTACGCTTCTATAGCATATCATACTCTTTTATATATATATATATATATATATATATATATATAATTAAAAAAAACGGTCCAGCGGACTTTTTTAAATAAAATAAATTCAAAACGAAGGAAACACACAGAAAGACACAGACATAACTCACATCGATATTTCGACATCCGTCGTCATCGGGAAGAAGTGCGAAGTACTCGCGTTGTGAAAGCAAACTGCTACTGATATATATATATATATATATATCAATATTCATAAAAGTATTGAACGTGGAATAGAAACAAAACTAAAGTTTATCAGGACTCGGTTAGTTCTTCAGGTTCAAATTAAACTCTCATTGCCAACGTTTCGGTCTTTATTTAAAACCTTTTTTAATTGTCAGGAATATATGTTAATTGCTCCAAAGGCTGATAACGACTGTATACGCCTTTATCAGATTATATATATATATATAATATACAAAACTAAGGTTTATTGGGACTCGGTTAGTTCTTCAGGTTCAAATTAAACTCTCATTGCCAACGTTTCGGTCTTTATTTAAAACCTTTTAATAGGCCAGTATAAAAACTTTATAATATATATATATAGTGTATAAATATAAATATAGTGTATTTAAAACCTTTTAAATAAAGACCAAAACGTTGTCAATGAGAGTTTGATTTGAACCTGAAGAACTGACCGAGTCCCGATAAACCTTAGTTTTATTTCTATTCCACGGTCGATACTTTTATCAATATATATATATATATATATATATATATATATATATAATATATACATATACATATACTATATATATATATATATATATATATATATATATATATCAATGATCAAACCACAATAATAAAATGGGAAAACAAGACTAAGATCTTTCAACCGTAAGAAGCGGTCTTCGTCAGAATCAAAAACCCAACGACGAACACCGCTTGTGACGGTTGAAAGATCTTAGTCTTGTTTTCCCATTTTATTATTGTGGTTTGATCATTGATTGTTATTTCACGTGTTTATGTGAAATCTTTATATTTATATATAGTATATAATTGTCTGTTGTATATCTATAGCATATCGTTCTCATAATGATTATTCACATAATTTGAAATAAATAAACAATAAAAATTTACATTTTTATTATTATTACTCACTGCTTACGTGTATGTTAAAACAGCATAATGAATATAATGAAACGGTTTCAGTTGAATTCGACTTAGTTATTGTATAGACTAGAAGATAATTATAAGGTATGTTAATTTAGAAAATATTTCTAAATTGGGAGCCCCAGGAGAAAAGCTCTTTCCTTACATGTTTCTCTTTTTTTCATTTCTGGAAAAAATTAAAGGATATTAGCTCAAACTTGTTGAAATGTGCTAGAGAGAGTTAATAATGTAATTTTGATTTTGATGGTATTCTATTATCCAATACGATCGTTTTAAATAAAAAAAATTTTTTTTTTGTAATATATAATCAATTTTATATTGTATTTTTTTTGCATAAACTATAATATATTCTATATTAATATCCTTTATCTGAAAAAAAAATTTAAGAGTATTGGAACTATAGCAAATTTAAATTGTTTTTACGTTATATGTAATTTATTATTAGAGTTGGAATTAATTGTTTTTTTTTGGGTAACGCCGGGTAGTTTAGCTAGTATTTAATAAAAATTATTCATTAGTATAAAACACAAAAAAAATATCCGAAATAAAAAAAAAAGTATTTTTTTATGAGTTAGGTTAGGCAGGTTAGGTTGCAGTGGTAGTTCCACAAGGGAACACACGTAGGCCAAGCATTGGCCTTTTGTGATACCACACAATGAAGATTGATTCTACAGTGGGAGTCCTAAATTTTACCTAACTCAAGTGTATTTAGAGTAGGGGATCTTTAACGAGTACCTGACATCGTACAGGCTCAGGACTGACGGTTTAACGTCCTTTTTTATCCCCCTCTTACATTAGCCCTCTGTAGTTAGTCTTATGTGTTTATTTATATGTCCGGTGTTATGTGTTAGTTTTAGTTTGATCCACAAGGGAATATTGAGTACCTTGTGGGAGTAGTTGTAGTTATGTGTTAGTTTTAGTTTCATCCACAAGGGAATATTGAGTACCTTGTGAGAGTAGTTGTAGTTATGTGTTAGTTTTAGTTTCATCCACAAGGGAATATTGAGTACCTTGTGGGAGTAATTGTAGTTATGTGTTAGTTTTAGTTTGATCCACAAGGGAATATTGAGTACCTTGTGGGAGTAGTTGTAGTTATGTGTTAGTTTTAGTTTGATCCACAAGGGAATATTGAGTACCTTGTGGGAGTAGTTGTAGTTATGTGTTAGTTTTAGTTTCATCCACAAGGGAATATTGAGTACCTTGTGAGAGTAGTTGTAGTTATGTGTTAGTTTTAGTTTGATCCACAAGGGAATATTGAGTACCTTGTGAGAGTAGTTGTAGTTATGTGTTAGTTTTAGTTTCATCCACAAGGGAATATTGAGTACCTTGTGAGAGTAGTTGTAGTTATGTGTTAGTTTTAGTTTGATCCACAAGGGAATATTGAGTACCTTGTGAGAGTAGTTGTAGTTATGTGTTAGTTTTAGTTTCATCCACAAGGGAATATTGAGTACCTTGTGAGAGTAGTTGTAGTTATGTGTTAGTTTTAGTTTCATCCACAAGGGAATATTGAGTACCTTGTGAGAGTAGTTGTAGTTATGTGTTAGTTTTAGTTTGATCCACAAGGGAATATTGAGTACCTTGTGAGAGTAGTTGTAGTTATGTGTTAGTTTTAGTTTCATCCACAAGGGAATATTGAGTACCTTGTGAGAGTAGTTGTAGTTATGTGTTAGTTTTAGTTTGATCCACAAGGGAATATTGAGTACCTTGTGGGAGTAGTTGTAGTTGTGTATGTCCTTTATGTCTAATTTATATGTCTTTCGTCTTTGGTTTGATGTTTGTCGTGGATGCCCGCCTCCGCGAGGTCTACCTTGGGCGCTTCGCGGAATCCAGGGGATGGGCTGTATGTCGTTCCGTCTGTATTCCGTGGAGTGACTAAAGGGCACCACGTAAAAAACATCAATCTGCTTTGCTCTGTTCCGTGTTGTGACCGAAAGGTTTGGGTACATGGTAATAGATCAAAAGAGGTTTAACGTCCTTCTCCGAGGGACGACGCGCTCAGATTTATTCACCTCCCGCGTGAATAAATTGAGGGCTAGGTGAGGATCGAACCCCGGTCCTATCAGTTCAGAGGAGAGCACGTAACCACTGAGATAGCCTGGCCCCCCTTTGGGAGCCCTAAATTTTTGCCTAACTCAAGTGTATTTAGAGTAGGGATCTTTAACGAGTATCTGACATCGTACAGGCTCGGGACTGACGGTTTAACGTCCTTCTCCGAGGGACGACGCGCTCAGATTTATTCACCTCCCGCGTGAATAAATCGAGGGCCAGGTGAGGATTGAACCCCGGCCCTATCAGTTCAGAGGCGAGCACGTAACGACTGAGATAGCCTGGCCCCCCCTTTGGGAGCCCTAAATTTTGCCTAACTCAAGTGTATTTAGAGTAGGGATCTTTAACGAGTATCTGACATCGTACAGGCTCGGGACTGACGGTTTAACGTCCTTCTCCGAGGGACGACGCGCTCAGATTTATTCACCTCCCGCGTAAATAAATCGAGGGCCAGGTGAGGATTGAACCCCGGTCCTATCAGTTCAGAGGCGAGCACGTAACGACTGAGATAGCCTGGCCCCCCCTTTGGGAGCCCTAAATTTTACCTAACTCAAGAGTATTTAGAGTAGGGATCTTTAACGAGTACCTGACATCGTACAGGCTCGGGACTGACGGTTTAACGTCCTTCTCCGTTGGGACGACGTGCTCAGATTTATTCACCTCCCGCGTGAATAAATCGAGGGCTAGGTGAGGATTGAACCCCGGTCCTATCAGTTCAGAGGCGAGCACGTAACCACTGAGCTAGCCTGACCTTTTTTTTTTTTTTTTTTTATGAGTTGTTTTATTACCAAAGTTATAAACATTAAATGGCTTCGTTTGACATTGTTTGGATTGGCAAATGTAAACAGTTTTAATACAGAGCAAACATTTTAATAGATTGATAACAGCCAGTAAAGCGGTGCGAGGTGCTATCACCCACTGCCTGTATGATAACAAGCTTCTTATCTTTGTGCTAGCTCTCCACCAATTATACATATTTTAGATTGCTACAATTTGTAAATTTAACCTTGAAATGTATTATAACAAAAAAAATGTATGTTTCATATATATATATATATATATATATATGATCAAACCACAATAAGAAATGGGAAAACAAGACTAAGATCTTTCAACCGTAACAAGCGGTCTTCGTCAGAGTCAAAAACCAACTGAGGGTTTCAGTTGGGTTTTTGACTCTGACGAAGACCGCATGTTACGGTTGAAAGATCTTAGTCTTGTTTTCTCATACTTATTGTGGTTTAATCATATATATATATATATATATATGATGTAATTTGTTTGAGGTTTGAGGTCCAATGATTTTAAACTAGTCCTTTTGCCAACCTTTCGACATATATTTATTTCATCTTCAGGGCTACAACATGATTGTTTTACAATTAGAACTACTATTACTACTATTTGGTAATTTATTACATTTTAATATGTACAGTAACAAAGAGGAATTTATTGATAAATCCGTTATTACGACTATGGATTATTTTGGTATACATTGACATAAGGATATTGTTATAATTATTCTATTGCTTTAGAATTATTGCATAAGTATAGAGATCATATATATATATATATATATATATATATATATATATATATTATATATATAATTAAAAGAAATGGTTCAGCGGACTTTTTTAAATAAAATAAATTCAAAACGAAGGAAACACACAGAAAGACACAGACATAACTCACATCGATATTTCGACCATCGTCGTCATCAGGAGGTGTGAAGAGCGAAGGGTTCCGCAGGAAGGCAGGGGGGTGACAGGTGGTGGTGAGTGAACGCCCTGCCTTCCTGCGGGACTCTTCGCTCTTCACACCTCCTGATGACGACGATGGTCAAAATATCGATGTGAGTTATGTCTGTGTCTTTCTGTGTGTTTCCTTTGTTTTGAATTTATTATATATATATGTATATATATATATACACTTTTTTGTTGAAAATACGATCCAAAACGGACAAATATAGTTCAATATAGACAAACAAACATAGAGAAATCAAAAGAATACACTTAAAGTCTCTAATTTTTGGTTTGAACCGTCATAACTTATTTCTTTTATCAATATTTCATCCAGTTTGTAAAGTCCCAGGTAATTGTTCATTTAAATTTCCATAGAAGTTCTTTCCCTAGAAGTTCATATAGAAGACTTCAATCAACCAGGTTAACTTGAAAGATTAAAAAAACCCGTAAACATAATCGAAGAATGAATAGTTATGCTTGCCCATAAACAAGTTATTGCTGTTAAGCCGTCGGTCTCGAGCCTGTATGATAAAGTATTATGCATAATTTGTTTTTTCACCTACTGCTTTGATTAAATAGAGGGTCAGAATGGGTATCGAAACTACGATCTACCTGTCCAGAGGTGAATATGTCACAATAAACACATGAAATAACAATGAATGATGAAATCACATTCTGAGGTAAAATGGATAAACCAACAAAAGTCTCCACACAAATAAAGTTTTATTCAACGCGTTTCGAACACTTTGTGTTCATGATCAGGAAGACACCAAGGATGTGGTACTGACGGGTTGGTCACACAACTCACTGGAGTTGTGTTCACTCCAGAACTCAGAGTTGTGTTCACTGGACCAACCCCAGCACTTAGCTTCAACGCCTCCAAGAAGCTCAGCACTTTTGCTGCGTCCAGCGGTAAAACTTTTTCTATGGTTTTGTTGAATGTCCCGAAGCACCTACCTCTATGCTGTATTAAATTTTACTTGGATTATTTTGAATTAATTCGAACATATTCTGTATAGTAGATTTATGATTTAATTTGTTTATTTTTAATACATTTTTTATCAATTCTTTAGAATGCTTTTATAGTTATTAATGATTTTAAACCATTAGTTGTGCAATCCGTAATTGTGTGGTATTTACTCATTCTGAGGTAAAATGGATAAACCAACAAAAGTCTCCACACAAATGAAGTTTTATTCAACGCGTTTCGAACACTTTTTGTGTTCATCATCAGGAAGACACCAAGGATGTGGTACTGACGGGTTGGTCCAGATAACAACAACTGTTATCAGTTGTTTTCACTGGACCAACCCATCAGTACCACATCCTTGGTGTTTTCCTGATGATGAACACAAAGTGTTCGAAACGCGTTGAATCAAAACTTCATTTGTGTGGAGACTTTTGTTTGTTTATCCATTTTACCTCAGAATGAATAAATACCACACAATTACGGATTGCAAAACTAATGATTTATAAAATCACAGTAAGAAATTAGGAAAAATACTATAAAATCTATTAAAACTATAAAATCAATTATTTTCATTATTGTTATACTGTTATTTATGATCCATGAATGATTGTTATTTATGATAACTACGAGGTGAGTAAATAAAGTAGTGAGACTGGCAACGTCGCTTTCGATCTGGCAACGCTGGAGACGTGTGGCCTTGAGTAGCGTCAGGTGCACGTGTGATGCGCCTCCAGTATGAATCTGAACTCGCCACAGTCATTTGTTTGTCCGTAGCGTTGGTTTTCGTGAAATGGTTTTTTCTTGAGCGTTTTAAAAATGAGTGACCTCAAAGTTGAGCAGCGGTGTGCAATCAAATTTTGCTTCAGACTTGGACATAATGCAACCGAAACTTTTGAAAAACTTCAGGAGGCCTATGGAGAACGTGTTTTATCAAGGGCACAGGTTTTTCGGTGGTTTAAGGAATTTTCAGAAGGAAGAGAGTCGATTGAAGATGAACTACGAAGCGGAAGGCCTTCAAGTGCAAACACCGATGAAAATGTCAACAGAGTACGGAACCTTGTGCGTTCAGATCGACGCTTGACAGTCAGAATGATCGGGGAACAGTTGAATTTGAATCACACCTCCGTTCATCACATTTTGACCAATGAATTGGAGATGAGAAAAATTTGTCACACTGCCCTGTCACTGCGCCCTGTCACTGCGCCCTGTCACACTGCCATCTCAATAAACGAGTTTTTGGCCAGTAAAAACATTCCTGTTGCTCCTCAGCCTCCTTATTCACCAGACTTGAGTCCTTGTGACTTTTTCCTCTTCCCGAGATTGAAAAATCACCTCAAGGGAACTCATTTCGGGACACTACAAAACATACAAACTGCTGTAACCGACCAGCTGAAGGCCATTCCAGAATCCGAGTTCCAGCAATGCTACAATAATTGGAAGGACCGTCTCCAGCGCTGTGTGGCTTCCGAAGGGAACTATTTTGAAGGTGACAATATCACATTGTAATTATATTTGAATAGAAAATTTTAAAAAAAATCAGTCTCACTACTTTATTTACTCACCTCGTATAATAAAGTAAAAAAAAAAAAACAAAAAAAAACTATCAGCATCTGTCAAGACTGAGAAGTTACAATGTTTGTACTGCTTTTCTAGAAGAGTTTATTAAAGCGGATCTCCAGACAAAAATGATGAAGTAGGTTAATTAGAATCAAAGCGTTTCTGTAGAGTAGCCTTGAAAAAGAGAGAAGAACGTATGTAAAGATTGACACTCTAGATACCTGGTATAAAATATCATTAGAGCTGAAAGGAAAAAGACAACTTCCTTGCCTTCTATCTCAATCGCTACTGGAATAAAACATAGAAACAGGAAACTTACTTACTCTTTCCTCTAGAGTTAAAATCTTTATTGATTCAAGTATATATATATTATACCAATTTTAAAATCGTTATATGATAAAATAAAAATATCCTCGCATTTATATAATCATCAGGAATTAACAAAATTTTAAACAATTTTTATACTTTTTTTTTATAATGTATTAGAAGTTTTCAGCCTTTGATCATCTTCATTAGGGTAACAAAAAACTGCGGTTAATTTTGTAACGATAAGTGAATTGTTATTACTTTGTCTATCTGTGTGTTACCTTCGTTTACTTATATATATATATATATATATATATTACGAAGTATATATATATATATATATATATATATATATGATCAAACCACAATAAGAAATGGGAAAACAAGACTAAGACTTATTGTGGTTTGATCATTGATTGTTATTTCACGTGTTTATGTGAAAGCTTTATATATATATATATATATATATATATATATATATATATATAAATGGGTTACTTGCTGTTACGTCTACAACATGCTTGGTCTCCCGTTCTCTTTTCTCATGAAGACGGATTACCCGAAAATTTGAGTATGTAAGTGTGTTTCCTTACTCTGTGTGTTACTCTTCTTGAATTTTGAACTCGTATATATATATATATCAATGATCAAACAACAGTATGCAATGGGGAAAAAAGATTAAGATCTTACAACCGTAACAAGTGGTCTTCGTCAGAGTCAAAAACCCAACTGAAACACTCACAGAGACTGACGAAGAAAACTTTCACTCTGACAAAGTCCGTCTGTTACGGTTGAAAGATTTTATTCTTGTTTTCCCATTTCATATTGTGGTCTGATCATTGTCAGTCCACGTGTTTATGTGAAATGTTGGATATTTATATATATATAGAAAATTGTCACAATAACACGTGATATAAATATTCAGGTAACTCACCACAAATTAGAGAAGATAGTCGCTCTAAGGCCTTTCGTTTTCACGTCGTCAGAGAGCAAGTGAATACAAGTTGTAAGCAGGTTATGAATTTTGATTTAAAGAAGAAGTAAGATTGGCATCATTGACAGTATTTTTCCCTATAACTGTTGAAATAGTCTTGATTTGTTTGATAATTCCTTCAATTAGAAATTCATCTAATTTAAAAAGGCCTGGACAAGTGTTGACCAAGTTCTTAGAAAAGTCTTTTATGAGGGCGCTTTCAACAATGTTTCTTCTTCTTTCACATGACATAAAAACCAACTCCTTTGCTTCTTTCCAGTTAATTATGAGATTTTAACTGGAAAGAAGCAAAGGAGTTGGTTTTTAAGTCATGTGAAAGAAGAAGAAACATTGTTGAAAGCCCTCATAAAAGACTTTTCTAAGAACTTGGTCAACACTTGTCCAGGCCTTTTTGAAATTAGATGAATTTCTAATTGAAGGAATTATCAAACAAATCAAGACTATTTCAACAGTTATAGGGAAAAATACTGTCAATGATGCCAATCTTACTCCTTCTTTAAATCAAAATTCATAACCTGCTTACAACTTGTATTCACTTGCTGTCTGACGACGTGAAAACGAAAGGCCTTAGAGCGACTATCTTCTCTAATTTGTGGTGAGTTACCTGAATATATATATATATATATATATATATATATGTGTGTGTGTGTGTGTGTGTGTGTGTGTGTGTATGTGTTGTGTGTGTGTGTGTGTGTGTTTATAAGGGCAGCCATTCTTCTTTAAGCACTTTTCATTAAAATACACAACAACCATTCTTTTGGACAAATAATTTTAGAACTAACATACCCCACATTAAAGTTGTTAAAATCTACAGCAGACCAGCTTAATAGTCGAACAGAGGCTGCTGTATATTTTAATCAAATATATATATATATCTCGTCACTTGCTCTCTGACGACGTGAAAACGAAAGGCCTTAGAGCGACTATCTTCTCTAATTTGTGGTGAGTTACCTGAATATATATATTATATATATATATATATATATGAGTAGCAGTTTGCTTCTCAACCCGAGTACTTCGCACTTCTTCCCGATGACGACGGATGTATAGATCAAAGTGAGTTCTATAGTGTCTTTCTGAGTTCTTTCCTATGTGTTAAAGTTTAATATATATATATATATATATATATATATATATATATATATAATATAATGTGTATTGAAATATGAGTTAAACAACAAAGAGCCTGATAATGTAGTAATGTGCTACTGAAATGTGAGCCAAATAATAAATAACCTGATAATGCAGTAATGTGCCATTGAAATATTAGCCAAATAACAAATTACCTGATAATGTAGTAATGTGCCATTGAAATATTAGCCAAATAACAAATTACCTGATAATGTAGTAATGTGCCATTGAAATATTAGCCAAATAACAAATTACCTGATAATGTAGTAATGTGCCATTGAAATATTAGCCAAATAACAAATTACCTGATAATGTAGTAATGTGCCATTGAAATATTAGCCAAATAACAAATTACCTGATAATGTAGAAATGTGCCATTGAAATATGAGCCAAATAACAAATAACCTGATAATGTATTAATGTGCCATTGAAATATAAGCCAAATAATAAATAACCTGATAATGCAGTAATGTGCCATTGAAATATGAGCCAAATAATAAATAACCTGATAATGCAGTAATGTGCCATTGAAATATTAGCCAAATAACAAATTACCTGATAATGTAGAAATGTGCCATTGAAATATGAGCCAAATAACAAATAACCTGATAATGTATTAATGTGGCATTGAAAAATGAGACAAATAACAAATTACCTGATAATGTAGTAATGTGCCATTGAAATATGAGCCAAATAACAAATAACCTGATAATGTATTAATGTGCCATTGAAATATAAGCCAAATAATAAATAACCTGATAATGCAGTAATGTGCCATTGAAATATGAGCCAAATAATAAATAACCTGATAATGCAGTAATGTGCCATTGAAATATTAGCCAAATAACAAATTACCTGATAATGTAGAAATGTGCCATTGAAATATGAGCCAAATAACAAATAACCTGATCATGTATTAATGTGCCATTGAAAAATGAGACAAATAACAAATAATCTGATAATGTACTAATGTGCCACTGAATAATGAGACAAATAAAAATGAGCCATTAGTGACTAAAACATCACTGTTATAAGCCTATTAAAGCGAGATATTGTTTTAAAATATTGCATTTGAATAGAATTGTGGTCTGGAGTTTTCATTACGCAAACATTAAGGCAATCTTTGATACACGGCCAATAGAAAGTATTTAATTGAATTCCTTCATAATGTGCTAGAAAGGAATAAGTCTCAACCTACCTTCTTTTAATTGAAGCTTGTTTTTATTAATTAGCTTTATATAAATGTAGATTTAATTAAAAACATTATTAATTAGTTTTGTTTCTGAATCAAAAATTGTTTCTCCTGATTTATTTTTTTTAAAGGTGTTGAATTGTTCGATCGATTCTCTTTTAGTTTTCTCATTCTATGTATTACTGTTATCTAATAATAAAATGATAACAGAGACCTATCTTGATTTAATATAATCTATATTTAATTGATAGTTTTTTCAGTCATAATAACTTCACAACAGAGACCTATCTCATAGGAAGGAACTCAAATTCTTTTGATTGTTTGTTCAGTCATATCTTCAGAACAGAGACCTATCTCAGAAAAAGAAAACCTACATTCTTTTGATTGTTTGTTCATGCATATCTTTAGAACAGAGACCTATCTCATAGGAAGAAAACCCAAATTCTTTTGATTGTTTGTTCATGCATATCTTTAGAACAGAGACCTATCTCATAGGAAGAAAACCCAAATTCTTTTGATTGTTTGTTCATGCATATCTTTAGAAAAGAGACCTATTTTATAGTAAGTAAACCCAAATTCTTTTGATTGTTCGTTCAGTCATATCTTCAGAACAGAGACCTATCTCAGAAAAAGAAAACCCAAATTCTTTTGATTGTTTGTTCATACATATCTTCAGAACAGAGACCTATCTCATAGGAAGAAAACACAATTTCTTTTGATTGTTTGTTGATGCATATCTTTAGATCAGAGACCTAGCTCATAGGAAGAAAACCTACATTCTTTTGATTGTTTGTTCAGTCATATCATCAGAACAGAGACCTATCTCGTAAAAAGAAATCCCAAATTCTTTTGATTATTTGTTCATGAAATCTTCAGAACAGAGACCTATCTCGTAAAGAGAAATCTCAAATTCTTTTGATTGTTTGTTCAGTCCTATCTTCAGAACAGAGACCTATCTCATAGGAAGAAAACCCAAATTCTTTTCATTGTTTGTTCATGCATATCTTCAGAACAGAGACCTATCTCGTAAAAAAGAAATCCCAAATTCTTTTCATTGTTTGTACATGCATATCTTCAGAACAGAGACCTATCTCATAAGAAAAAAACCAAAATTCTTTTGATTGTTTGTTCAGTCATATCTTCAGAACAGAGACCTATCTCGTAAAAAGAAATCCCAAATTCTTTTGATTGTTTGTTCATGAAATTCAGAACAGAGAACTATCTCGTAAAAAAGAAATCCCAAATTCTTTTGATTGTTTGTTCATGAAATTCAGAACAGAGAACTATCTCGTAAAAAATAAATCCCAAATTCTTTTGATTGTTTGTTCATGAAATTCAGAACAGAGAACTATCTCGTAAAAAAGAAATCCCAAATTCTTTTGATTGTTTGTTCGGTCATATCTTCAGAACAGAGAAATATCTCGTAAAAAGAAATCCCAAATTCTTTTTATTGTTTGTTCATGAAATTCATAACAGAGACCTATCTCGTAAAAAGAAATCCCAAATTCTTTTGATTGTTTGATTGTTGTGAAATCTTCAAGGGCTGTAGCACCACGGAGTAGTAGTAGCAGTAGTAATATAAATCATTCAAAAAATAAGTTAATATTATGGTTATTACTTTACTATAAGTAAAGTATAGTGATCGTGAAAACATTCGATCTCCAGATTTTGACGGAATTCTTGTTTTGAGGTCCCAAAAGTCGTTTAATGAAGTTTTTTCGAGGATGCCTGTGTGTGTGTGTGTGTGTGTGTGTGTGTGTGTGTGTGTGTGTGTGTTTGTGAGTGGGTAAGTTATCACTGCTTGTTACCACGCTACAGTATGGTTATTACTTTACTATAAGTAAAGTATAGTGATCGTGAAAACATTCGATCTCCAGATTTTGACGGAATTCTTGTTTTGAGGTCCCAAAAGTCGTTTAATGAAGTTTTTTCGATGATGCCTGTGTGTGTGTGTGTGTGTGTGTGTGTGTGTGTGTGTTTGTGAGTGGGTAAGTTATCACTGCTTGTTACCACGCTACAGTATGGTTATTACTTTACTATAAGTAAAGTATAGTGATCGTGAAAACATTCGAAATCCAGATTTTGACGGAATTTATGTTTTGAGGTCCCAAAAGTCGTTTTATGAAGTTTTTTCGATGATGTGTGTGTGTGTGTGTGTGTGTTGCTGTGTGTGTGTGTGTGTGTGTGTGTGTGTGTGTGTGTGTGTGTGTGTGTGTGTTTGTGAGTGGGTAAGTTATCACTGCTTGTTACCACGCTACAGTATGGTTATTACTTTACTATAAGTAAAGTATAGTGATCGTGAAAACATTCGAAATCCAGATTTTGACGGAATTTATGTTTTGAGGTCCCAAAAGTCGTTTTATGAAGTTTTTTCGATGATGTGTGTGTGTGTGTGTGTGTTGCTGTTGTGTGTGTGTGTGTGTGTGTGTGTGTGTGTGTGTGTGTGTGTGTGTGTGTGTGTGTGTGTGTGTGTGTGTGTTTGTGAGTGGGTAAGTTATCACTGCTTGTTACCACGCTACAGTATGGTTATTACTTTACTATAAGTAAAGTATAGTGATCGTGAAATTTTCGATCTCCAGATTTTGACGGAATTTATGTTTTGAGGTCCCAAAAGTCGTTTTATGAAGTTTTTTCGATGATGCCTGTGTGTGTGTGTGTGTGTGTGTGTGTGTGTGTGTGTGTGTGATTGTGTGTGTGTGTGTGTGTGTGTGTGTGTGTTTGTGAGTGGGTAAGTTATCACTGCTTGTTACCACGCTACAGTATGGTTATTACTTTACTATAAGTAAAGTATAGTGATCGTGAAAACATTCGATCTCCAGATTTTGACGTTATTTATGTTTTGAGGTCCCAAAAGTCGTTTTATGAAGTTTTTTCGATGATGTGTGTGTGTGTGTGTTGCTGTGTGTGTGTGTGTGTGTGTGTTTGTGAGTGGGTGTGTTAGCACTGCTTGTTACCACGCTACGGTATGGTTATTACTTTACTGTAAGTAAAGTATAGTGATCGTGAAAAAATTCGATCTCGAGATTTTAACTGAATTACATGTTTTGAGGTCCCGAAAGTCGTTTTATGAAGTTTTTTTGATGATGATGTGTGTGTTTCGGTGTCGATGGTTGCGTGTGTGTGTTGGTGAGTATGTTAGCATTGCTTCTTACCACCATACTCATCCAAAATCTTTGATAAATCAAGTTGATATTTTACACAAAATAGAAATATTTATCGTTATATCTCCATTAAATCGTGGTTTTTTTACAAAAAAAAAAAGTTTTCCCCAATACAACAGTGAATGAAATATTGACAATTAAACTTTTTATTCCAACAGTCAAAAAAGGAATCATTCATTCTTAATCCATTTCGCTTCAGTCCAAAAAAAAAGAAAAAAGAAAAAAGTCCTCTTCCATTCATTTCTTGTGAATTTGAAAATCAGCAAAATTCAATCGTTTGCTTGATTAAGTACAAATTATATTCGGTTGGACAAATTTAAAATATCTCTAAATAAAGTTATTTTGTAATATTCCTCTAAAAGAGTTTTTTTTTCTTTCATATTATAATTAGTTGAAGTGGAATTTTTTTCTTTTTTTTACACTTGTTAACAGTAATATGATATTAGTTTATTTTCATATTGTAAGGACAAGGGCTTTGGTTGTCCAATGGTTTGCCTCCTTGCCTTTGGACTAATAGATCAGTGGTTCGATACCCACGATGGTCCTCGATTTATTTACAGATGACTAGCTATAAATCTATATATATATATATATATATATATATATATATATATATATATATATAAATGCCGAATGTAGTTTGAAATCATTCAAAAAATATGCCATTCAAAATGTAGTTTGAATGAACACTTGACACTGAACTAAAATGTCATAATTAAAATGAACTGACATTTCAGTTCAGTATTACGTGCTTAATCAAACTACATTTTGAATGGCATATTTTTTGAATGATTTCAAACTACATTCGGCATATATATATATATATAAAAAGATTTCACATAAACACGTGAAATAACAATCAATGATCAAACCACAATAAGAAAATGGGAAAACAAGACATAGATCTTTCAACCGTAACAAGCGGTCTTCGTCAGAGTCAAAAACCCAACTGGATTTGACTCTGTCAAATGTCAAATTTTGACAGAGTCAAAAATCCAGTTGGGTTTTTGACTCTGACGAAGACCGCTTGTTACGGTTGAAAGATATATATATCACTATATATTATATATATTGGTATATATATTATTACCAATATATATATATACATATACACTTTTTCGTTGGAAATACGATCCAAAACGGACAAATATAGTCCAATATAGACAAAGAAACATAGAGAAATCAAATGAACACACTTACAGTCTCTAATTTTCGGTTTGAACCGTCTTCAGGAGAGATAAGAGAGGGAAACCAAGCGCACTGGTTCAGAGACGGTTGGTGGGTTTCCAACCGTCTCTGAACCAGTGCGCTTGGTTTCTCTCTCTTATCTCTCCTGATGACGGTTCAAACCGAAAATTAGAGACTGTAAGTGTGTTCATTTGATTTCTCTATGTTTCTTTGTCTATATATTTATCACTATATATTATATATATTGGTATATATATTATTACCAATATATATATATATATATATATATAATATATATACATATATAATAAATTCAAAACGAAAGAAACACACAGAAAGACACAGACATAACTCACATCGATATTTCGACCATCGTCGTCATCAGGAGGTGTGAAGAGCGAAGAGTCCCGCAGGAAGGCTGGGCGATGACTCTGAATTCCAGCGTGGGACTCTTCGCTCTTCACACCACCTGATGACGACGATGGTCGAAATATCGATGTGAGTTATGTCTGTGTCTTTCTGTGTGTTTCTTTCGTTTTGAATTAATTTTATTTAAAAAAGTTCGCTGAACCGTTTCTTTTAATTATATATATATATATATATATATATATATATTGGTAATAGAGGTATGAGAGCTTATTGTTATAGTGTGGTTCAGCTTAACCAATACCGTTATTAATTCTCTTCTCTACTATTTATTGAGGGCCTAAGATTAAAGTTATTTGCTCGATGTTTAGAACCCGAGTTTGACCCCCCCCCAGTCCTATAAACCACTTGACCAAGTTTGACCCGACAATCAGTTCATTACTAAAATATCTTGGGACAACAGTAAGAGATGACAATACGGAATTTCGGCAATTTGCCAAATGACTTGGCATATTATTCCCTCAACCAGTTTTCTTCTTGCCTTTATTGTTTACTCTTGTTACATTTCATTGACTATCGTCAATAATAATAATATTAATAATAATAATAATAATAATAATAATAATAATAATAATAATAATAATAATAATAATAATAATAATAATAATAGTTTGAATTTAAACATAACATGTTAATCATACAAATAGAATCAATATTATTTTTTTACACTTAATTACACAGAATATAAATTCATCACGTAGAGATGAAATCAGTAAATCAGAAAAATGACTAAGATCTTTCAATCAAAGCAAGAGGTTGTCGTCATAGTTTCACTTGTGTCAGTGTCAGTTTCACTCTGACGATGACCGCTTGTTTTGATTGAAAGATCTTAGGTTTTTTTTTTCTGATTTCTTATTGTGGTTTGGACTTGGATTTTTATTTCATGTGCTTATACTTTGGTTTATTATATATATATATAACTTTAAATTACACAAAGCACGACACAGAAAAGAGAATACAAAGAAAACTTACAGAATTCAATATTTCGAACTGTTGTTCGTCATCAGGAGAGTAGACTAGTAGAGAGGACGAAGTGATTAGTAGAGGACGAAGTGACTAGTAGAGAGGTCGATACTTTTATCAATATGTATATATATATATATATATATATACATATTGATAAAAGTATCGACCGTTGAATAGAAACAAAACTAAAGTTTATCGGGACTCGGTCAGTTCTTTAGGTTCAAATTAAACTCTTTGAATTAAAAGTTCAATTTGAACCTGAAGAACTGACCGAGTCCAGATAAACTTCAGTTTTGTGTATATATATATAGTGTTCAGTTGGGTTTTTGACTCTGACGAAGACTGCTTGTTACGGTTGAAAGATCTTAGTCTTGTTTTCCCATTTCTTATTGTGGTTTGATCATTGATATATATATATATATATATATATATAAAGATTTCACATAAACACGTGAAACAACAATCAATGATCAAACCACAATAAGAAATGGGAAAACAAGACTTAGTTTTGTTAGTCTTGTTTTCCCATTTCTTATTGTGGTTTGATCATATATATATATATATATATATATATATAATATATATAGCAGAGTCAATAATATATCAATCGTTTGATAGAATAGGTGTGCTTCTCTAATCGAGATTTGGTCAATTTTCAAGGATAAAAAATCAAACTCAAGTTGCCAACGTTTCGGTTTTATTTAAAACCTTTTTCATAGGCAGAAGTAAGAATTTTTTAACTAAGAAAATGAAATTTACATTGTTGTTCCTTTAAATAATGTAAATTTCATTTTCTTGGTTAAAAAATTTTTACTTCTGCCTATGAAAAAGGTTTTAAATAAAACCGAAACGTTGGCAACGAGAGTTTGATTTTTTATCCTTAAAAATTGACCGAATCCCGATTACAGAACAAACCTATATGTATTTATCTTAAAATTCGAATCCAAACTGGATGCAAATCAATTGAAAACCGAAGGAAAGCAATACAGAGAGTAAAGAAACACACATACAAACTCCATTTTTCGGTTAATCCATCTTCAGGAGAAAAGATAAAGAGAGAGAGCAAATACGTTGTAGACGCAACTGTAAGTAACCCTCTTCTTCAATTTTGAACGACAAAATCGAAGAACGAAACTCTCTCTGTCTATAAGAGAGAGAGAGTGTTCGTGTGTCCATGCTTTTGGTTTTGTGTGTTTTTGTGTTTGTTTTATTTGTGTGCCTATTAATTTCAATATATGTGTTTGATTATACATGTATATTTACATAATGTGTGTCTATGCGCGTGCTTGTACCAATGCGTGTTTGTGCATGTGTGTGTATGGGAGACAGGGTATGTGTATGAGACTGTATAAGAGGTAGTGAGTTTATGCTTTTGTGTGTGTGTGTTCTCTTCTCTCTCTCACCACTCCTCTCTCTCTCTCTCTCTCTCTCTCTCCTCTCTCTCTCTCTCTCTCTCATACAGACACATACATCTACATATAAACGAAAAAAATCAACAACAGATAAACCGACCTTCAAAATATGTAATTCCTCAAAAAAAAATCTCCTAATTAACATAAAAAGAATATGTTTGTGAAACTCAAAAACAAGTAAAATCACAAAGTCGATATTTTGTTCATCATCGCTCTAGCTTATGTTAAAGCAGGAATGCTAAAAGTGGATTGAATGAGGAATCAAAACAAGTTAACTTTGCAAAAAAAAGATTTGTTTACGATCATTATAATTAACTAAAAGTAAATTTAAATGTTTATATAAATAAATGATGTGTTAGATGTTATTTGATAATTTTTGTCAAAACTTTGTTATATTGTTTTAGTTTTTGAAATGCAGATATTATATTATTTTTGATGTTGATTATTGTTTAAGTTTTAGGGGGGACATTATTTTAAGGTTGGCTAAACTGATTTTAGTGCTCTATATATAATCCTTTTCAGCATCACTCTATCTCATTCTGTTTTCAACTTCGTCTCAAGTTTTAGTGTAAAATTACATTAAGTCAAACTTGATTACCACCCTGTTTCAACCCTACCCCCACCTCCTCTCCCTTACAACCTAGCAAACACAAGTCAAATCCTTCCATCTCACTTCAACTCCCATAAAGAGCGGGGGCCTTATATTGAAAAAAGCTTTGATTAACAACATTCTTTACTTACTCACTCACTCACTCACTCCAACACAATAATCTACTCCAGCTGAATATCAACTTAGATTAAAATTGATATACACCCGTCTATTTTGGAAAAAAAAAAAAAAAAAAAGAAGAGAAATATTACAAAAAAAAAGAGTGCTTGAAAAGTAATTTTCTAAAGTGTTGTTATTAAAAGTTTTTTTTTTGTTTATAAAATAAATTAGAAGTGGGTAAAAAAAAATGGGGGGGGGGGTAATTTTTTTATAAATAGGAATAAAAAGGGATAAAAAAGTGTAAGAGTTTTATAATAAAGTATAAGTGGACCTTTTCATGGAGGGTTTTTTTTTGAAAAAAAGATAATATTATGAAGTAGAGTTTGCATGTTTTTAGTAGACATCAAGTATTGTGGAAAGTATAGTTATGTTTTGAATAAAAATTCGTATGCGTAAAAACAAGTATAGTCATATACTTGTGTCAAGTATATGGAATTAATTAACGGTTATAAGTTGAGGCTAGGAGGAGAGTGAGCTTTTGAGAAGACAGATAAATTGCCTTCTCTGAAGCTTTTAAAGTAATGCGAGAAGATGGAACAGGGATATGATTAAGGACTTGGATATGGAAGCAAGTGATTAAAGTCCAGTCTATGGGAATTTTGAGTGGATAGCAATAGGAAGGTTTTTTGCGTTGACCAATAGAAGCCCTGTGACCATTCATACGTAAGTTGAGCTGCGTAGAGGCCATACCAAGGGAGAATGCATTACACTGGGAGCAGTCCAAACTGTAAACGCAATTAACCGAGGTGCATGAGGTATGGGGAAGACAAGGGTAGTTAATGTTGCTATGGGGGGAAGTAATAAAGAGGCCTATATATATATATATATATATATAGTCTAAAAGGCCTCAAAGCTTATTTTTCTTCATTTTCATTCTCCCTTAGGGCTTGTTGTCTCATATATATATATATATATATGATAAAACCACAATAAGAAATGGAAAAACAGGACTAAGATCTTTCAACCGTAACAAGCGGTCTTCGTCAGAGTCAAAAATCCGACTGAGTTATGAGGTCAACTTACGTATATCCTCAGTTGGGTTTTTGACTCTGACGAAGACCACTTGTTACGGTTGAAAGATCTTAGTCTTGTTTTCCCATTTCTTATTGTGGTTTGATCATTGATTGTTGTTTCACGTGTTTATGAGAAATCTTTTTATATATATTATAATATATATATATATATATATATATATATATATACAAACACTTTTTCTTTTTCTCGGAGTTTGGTCAGCGTAAATATATGGAATCACCTTTTTGCCAACGTTTCGTCTTTATTTCAAGACATCCTCAGGGCTATAAATGAAGGCTGGTATATATATAAATATAAATATAAATGAACGTTGGCAAAGAGGTGATTCCATATATTTACCCTGACCTAACTCCGAGAAAAAGAAAAAGTGTTTGTTAATATTTTGTGGTCAAGAAAACAGTACCGTATTATATATATATATATATATATATACTTTTATATCCTCATAAAAACCCATATTTCTTCTTATATAAACCCAAATATATATATATATAACAGATTCAATAATATATCGACCGTTTGATAGAATAGGTGTGTTCTCTAATCGGGGTTTGGTCAATTTTCCAGGATAGAAAATTAAACTCTCGTTCCCATCGTTTCGGTTTTATTTAAAACCTTTTTCATAGGCATCTTTGCCATACACTCTTCTTATATCCTCATAAAAACTAATATATATATATATATATATATTCAGATCCTGCTGGTCTGAATACGGGGAGGTGACTGACTGTTGGCTTGGCAAGTAGCTGGTTGTTGGTCACCTAGAAACTCCAGTGAGCGTGTAACCCCAGTGTGTTGACGATTGATTAATGGATGATTTTTCATGAACTTCAAGGCTTCGTATATTTGTAGTCTGGATGGATCATTAATTTGCTTTAAAATGATGGTGTTTTGTACAAGGTTCTGGTGAGTGAGTTTTCTTCCATGTTTTCGTGGGAGGTGTGTCTGATGATGGTTCCTGCTTGTAAGTGCATCGTCAGTCGTCGTGAGAATGTAGTCGATGTCAAACTGATGTATTTTGAATTGGCTAGGAGCTCACAATCTCCCATATTACAGTGTTATTCATATATGACATTGACATTTTTGCAGCTCCGGGATGTCTGTATCTGGGCTATTTTTCATTATCAGGTTCGCAGTGGTTCAGGTTTTATAATAAATATGTATTTGAAGACGTTTATTTTCGTTATTGCATTTCACATTCCTGCGAATAATTTTGTTTCAACACACTTTCATCGCCTCTGTGTACTGATTCTTATAGTACACCTTATGGACTGTGCTGCTTGGGTCGGTTGTTTCATTAGCATTGCTGGTCCGGGTTTTGAGGTAGGCGTTAACTACTTTGTCAAAAGATGTTTTGCTATAGTCGTTGTTGATAAATGTTTGTCTTACTTGATAGATTCTTTCGTGAAAAAACTGCCATGACGAAGAGGTCTTGTATGTCTTATGTACTAGAGCATGAATCGTTGCTATTTTGTAGCGTTCGGGGCACTCACCTTTTTGGTTAATATATATTCCTTGGTCCATTAGTTTTTGGTATGCGGATATGATGTAACTTGATTTACGGCCATCGATGTGCACGTCCAGGAAGTTCATTTCACCCTCTTCACCTTCCTCATGAGTAAAGTTTTTAGTGCTTGCAGCTCTTCTGTAGAATTAATGACAACCAAGCAGTCGTCCACATAGCGACAATACACCGTGGGTTTATTTCTTTGTAGCACCTGGTTTTCAGTATGACACATAAAGAAGTTTGCGAACGTTACTTCCAGAGGTGAGCCCATTGCCAGACCTGTTTTGATTCACCGGCGATCTCAAACCTTCCGGCTACTACACCGTACTCATTGCCACACCTGTTTTGATCGCTGTGCTCCCTAGCCTTCCGGCCATAACACCTAAAGATCAAATCAGGCCGACAATTTAACGTGTTGCCCTTTTGTCACCTCCAAGTTTTGCCACGCAAATTTGGGGTGTCCGAGGTGGACCACGCGGAGGCGGGCACCACGATTCTATCATAACCACACCGTCTACTTGGTAATATAGCTTTCATCATGTAGCGAAATAGTAATTTTCTGGTGCTTAATCGTACTACTTTCCAAACACGATACCCTCACCACCCATTCCTGAAGGCACTCTGAAGATATTTTCATACAACCTATGATATTCTATAAGATTTTTTAGGGTTGAGGTTTATGATTGAAACCACTTCTCTCACCGACGTTTCCACGTCAGCAGTATACTAAATTTACGTCTAATACTGCTTAATTGTAGTCGTAATAGTACCAACTGCATGCAAACATGTTGTAGCCCTGAAGAAGACATAGGTTAGGTTGCAGTGGCAGTCCCACAAGGAAACACACGTAGGCCAAGCATTGGCCCTTTGTGATACCACACAATGAAGATTGATTCTACAGTGGGAGTCCTAAATTTTGCCTAACTCAAATATATTTAGAGTAGGGATCTTTAACGAGTATCTGACATCGTACAGGCTCGGGACCGACGGTTTAACATCCTTCTCCAAAGGACGACGAACACAGATTTATTCACCTTCCGCGTGAATAAATCGAGGGCCAGGTGAGGATTGAACCCAGGTCCTATCAGTTCAGAGGTGAGCACGTAACCACTGAGCTAGCCTGGCCCCCCCTAATTGTAGTTATAATAGTACTAATTGCACGCAAACATGTTGTAGCCCTGAAGAAGACATAAAATATATCGAAACATCGGCGACAGAAGATAGTTTCAATCATAAGAACTCAAAATTAAAATTTTTTTTATCATATATGTGTTTTTATTATTTTTTTTTTTAAAAATGTAGTTACTAATTTCCTGAATAGTAGAATCACCGTCTGCTTTCATTGATTTTGATCAAGATTGATTACAATCTTGTGATGTTTAGTTTTTGGGGGGGGGTTTGATTCGTTGACTTTTAGGTCTCTGGTAGATGAATTCAAAGTTTTGGGGAGACGATAGGGAGGGGGGGGGAGGGAGGCATGATATGAAATGCTTGGGATGGTACTGGGGTGAGGTGGGGTGGTTTTGGAAGTGAAGAAGGGAAGGGGGGGGGGGTGGAGAATGGGTTGAGAGTGGAGGGGGGTGGAATCGTAATGCCAGTAGTGGGGGTAGTGACGTCATCAAAGCGGATCTATAAATTGCTGTTCACTTTGAAAAGGCGGTATTAATTGGTGTGTTCCCTACATGGTTGAAAAGAACTGGAGAGTTTTGTTAACTTTTGTTTTTTAAACTATAAAAAAAAGTTCTGTTCACTCAACTTTATTTAAATAAACAAATATTATAAATACATAGGAGTGTTCGTTATAAACATTTCTCTTAAATAATTTTGAAAATTCTTTCAATATATAGTTCAAAGTTAGTTAAAAAAAAACAAAACATTTTCAGACTCTAATTTTCGTCTTCAGCCGTCTTCAGGAGAACAGAGAGTAAAAGCAAACTCGTCACAGCGACAGTTTGAACTGTCACTCTGTTATGCGTTTAGTATCTTTAAGACTATTGAAACTCAAAAATAATTACTAAAAAAGTGTGTTTCTATTTATTTGTGCTACTTCTTAGTCAAAATATTCTTACTTCTACAAGTTAAAATATTTTATTTATCTCTGAAAATACTTCTGCTTGTAATATTCCATACGTTGTATTAATACATTATCATATTGTTTATTTTGTTGGATGTTTATATATGACTAGCAAAGGTACCCGTCTTTGACGGAATCAAAAATTCTATTATACTTGGTATTCAAAAATATCAATTATAGTATTATACTAATACTATAAAGAGAAATTATAGAATAGTAGAAAATACCATTATTAGTACAGTGTTAAACAAATGCCTCTGTATACACCGTATTAGCTGTCTGTCCTTCAGGTTCACGGAAGAACAAACAGTTGGAACCTCTGACTCTTGAGCAAGTAAACTATAGTTAACCATGTGAGAAAAACTTGGTTTCGCTAATTTGAATTCCTGCGTTAGATAAAGTCTCCCTTTGCGACTTAGTTAACGTCATTGCGAAATAGACTCTGACAGGACTTTGTAATCATTTCAACGGAAACAGACAGTGGCTCGGAATCAATGATATGCGTGGTATACATACAGACTCCCCAATACCACATCCAGTCATTATGTCCGCCTCTATGGCATATCTGTGTAGAGCACGAACTCAGAGTCGTGTCCCGTTGCACAGTTTTGAGGTACTCATGTTTCGTAACATGAAATTTGTTACTGTTACTAAATTGCAACATGATTGGTGCTCCTACTTTAAGTTTTTACTCATGAGCAGGCAGTCCAGGAGAAATAAATTCAGAGGCTTTTCTCAGTTGTTCAGGGAATAAAAAAATCAACTGGCCCAAACTTTTCTTTTCATAACTACACATTCTAACACTATTTATATCTAACACTATTTAATAACTAACTAAATATTATTTTAAATAAAATTGAAATTTCTACGAGACCGAAACATATCGTTGTTTTCGTTGTTTTATGACTATAATATATATATTTTTCACATTAAACTATAGATACAGAATAAAGACACGAACACACTTACAGTTTCCAAATTTTTGGTTGAACCGTCATCAGGAGAGTTGAAATAGAGGCTTCCAAGCGCACTTGCTAAGTGACGGTTGGGGACCAACAGTGTTGTCACATGCGTGCCCGGTTCAAGTCAAGTATGAAAAATAAACTAGGAATAAGAGAAAAGCTGAGAAATGATAAATGAAACTGAAAGAAACTGAGGAAATATAAATAATAAAAACATAAAAAAATAATAAACTTAATAAACTTAACACACTAAAAAAAAATCATTAATATTAAAATCATAGTAATCCGTCTTACCTTGTAACCTGCTGCTGAAGTTTTTAGACCGGTTTCGGGCGTCACCCATCTTCAACAAGAACTGATGAACGCCATTGTTGAAGATGGGTGACGCCTAAAACCGGTCTAAGAACTTCAGCAGCAGGTTATGAGGTAAAACGGATTACTATGATTTTAATATTAATG